>JAHWFO010053789.1:830433-918418 GCA_023313115.1 Rhysida immarginata
GGGAAAGAGAAGGACTGATTGGTAACGCCAAAACTGGCCGTTACAGTATCTATTATATTACAAGGTTTTATATCTTTGCTTCAAGTGCGTCGTACATGTTCAGTAATGTCAGCTAATATTCATGAAAACTGACTATATAAACTGTCTATACAAAGATTTGTTTATACTCCTAGAATGCTTTTATACCCATTTTATTATTAGAAAATTGTTAATACTACATTTTAATGATTACAACTTCAAAAGTTTAATTTAAGTTTTAAAATCGTATACAGTTTTCCCTAAAATTTCACTAACTTTCATGTAGATATTTGAAGATTTTTTATTAACAAGTATTTTTATAATAATTTCACATTTTTTTCTTCACACTATCACTCTAATTTATTTTCTACTCACAGCTTTTCATTAAATGAGGCACTGATCTTATTGGTCTAAAGCAATAATAATAATAATATAATAATAATGTAACAACAGAGGGGAGAAAATCTTCAAGTAAACTGGATAGTCCAACCCATTGTTGTTCCCTAACAGGCCAAAAGCCCAAAACGAGGTTAATAGAAAACATTTAAAAGAAAATGGAATAATAGTTAACAAAGACAAGACAGGATAACAATTATATTGATCATCTAATATTTAATGTAAAAATCCTTATCATCGCTATGCTGGCAATAACAGCCGTATCACTAGACCAGTGACAATGTTAAAATACCAAAAGTAAACAACTAAAGATTAATCTAGTTACAGAAAAAATCTGGCTTTTTGCTGGACCGATTATACCAATCGGCCAGATTCCAGCCAACATTTAAAAACTTAGCATTAGTTTTTAAAAACTGAGCATTCAATCTCAAACCAGTGCGACATGTCCCCGAATGCCATTTTAGGCCTACATCCTCCAAAAGATCAGTAATAACAAGGTTGCCCGAAAAACGCTATAAAACAGATGTTTTAGCTTGTTTTCAACTTGATTTAGTATTTTATAATCTTGTTTGGACAACAGAAATTTCTTAGACAAACACTTAAACTACCTATTATCTTTATTTCTAGTTTGTTATTAATAAAACCTAATGGAGCATACCAAATTTCGATCGCAATATTGATAATAGGAAGAACTAGAGCCTCAAAGTGCTTTATGAAAGTTGTAGGGTTATAAAAAAGTTGGATAGTCATTTAAAAAGCCCTATTATCTTAGAGATTTTAATTATTACTTTAATATAATGTTCATTAAACGTTCTACTTTCACTATAATAAACACCCAAATCCCGGATACGTTTTACCTTCAATATCTTAGATTGCCCAATTCGATATTCAAATAAAACGGGAATACTCTTTTTTGAAAAGTTAACCTGATAAGTCTTTTTTGCATTTGGGTTCATAGAATTCATTTCCGTCCTTTCCGTCCAATTATTTATTGGATTTTGAAGTTCATGTGCATCTACAATCGAATTAATGCTTTTAAAAATTTTGACATCATCTGCATAAACTAAAAGATTTACCCGTTCTATGTTCACATAACAATCCAGATCAATCATAAACCAATTGAACAATAAAGGTCCCAAAGGAGAATCTTGCGGGCTACCACTAAAAATTGTATACTGATCCGATAAATTGTACCTAAATTTAATCCTAAAACTTCTATCTACGATTATATTTCTTATAAGATCAGGCACTTTTTCATTTAGACCTAATGCCATAAGTTTAGAAATGAGTAAATGATGGTGAACAGTGTCAAATGCTTTCAGTAGGTCAAAATAGATGACGTCCACCTGTCCTCGATCATCAAGTGTTCCTGTCAAAACTCTATTAAACCTAATTAAATTTGTTGAAATTGACCTATTTTTAATAAAGCCATGCTGCCAATCAGGCATAATCGAATGAAACTAGGATTGAAGATCTCGCGATATTATTGATTCATTAGCTTTTGCCGGAAAAGGTACCAGAGTTATAGGCCTAAATTTCTCTGGTGAGTTTGCCTTATTAGTCTTAGGGATAGGGACGACTAAAGCGTTCCTCCAATTACTTGGGTAAATCGTTGTTTTAAGTATTAAATTATAATTTTAAATTTAAATGTGGTCAGTCTCCTTTTAATGGGGAAAATCGTAAAATTAATAAAAACAAAAAAATAAATAATAAATAAAGTCACCAATCTTGAAAAACAATGAAGAAACTTGTGAGATGGAAGAAAACTCATAGGATGTAGTCTATTGAAGATGTTGTTAATAGCAGAAATAAACCCAGTCTATTGAGGATGTAGATGAAGTCTTGTGAAGATACTTATTAAAAGGACACTGACCACATTTAAATTTAAAATTAATCATTTAAACTCCTTAGATCAATAATATTAAATTATAATAATAATAATGTGACAGCATCGGGGAAACGTGCAAACAGATCATCTGCAGCACCGAAAACCCGTTGTTGCCCCCCAAAAGGCTAAGAAGCTCAAAACGGGGTTAATGAAACATCAAACGATAAAAAAAGACAAATATAAAAAAATGCCAATTAAAACCCAGCAGTTACAATTAAACCGAATTAAAAAAAAGTTAGAATAAAGCAGCACATCTATCAATAAAAATATCTGAGCCTGGTTCCTTGCAGTATTTATCTAACATAATAATTAATTTAAAAGTGGGATTATGTTTAGCTATATGAGAATACCATTTTTCAGTACTAAAAGGGTTCTTCTTTACTCTATAAGATTCAGGAACATGAATAAGGCTCCGATGAAGTATCATCGGTGCAAAAACCTGACCATTATAAATTTTATAAAAGTATTCAGTAAATAATGATATAATATCCGAGACAGATTAAAACAACTCTCCAAATTTAAAATAGCATTTTTATTATCATTAAACCTATTTAATAAAAATTTATAAAATCTAGCTACTTTATGCTGCAACACACTAAAATCATGGGATATTCCCGAGTACTAAATAAGCGCACAGTATATTATTTTAGGACTACAGTTGTTTACAACAAATTAATTAAAGTCTGCATGTTTCTAAAAAACTTACTGCACCTATTCAGAATCCGTATTCTAATACAGGTCTGACTAATCAAATATGACACTTATTTAGTAAAAGATAAGTTATGTTGAAATATAATTCCCAGGTCATTAACCTCATATTTTCTCGGTAAGGGTGATCCACCTAGGATATAATTATTCACAAAATTAATGCCTTTCCTTGTATATATAACGTAAAAAGATTTTTTTGGGTTAAAATCTAGGCCAGTTTGGGATGCCCAATCTGAAATATAATTCAGAGCGTGTTGAAGTTCATCCACATCTCACCAGCTTGTGACTGAAGAAAAAAGTTGTATGTTGTTGGCATATAATAAAACAGAAACCTTAGTAAAAGACTTTAGTGGAAGTAAATCGACGATAAATAGATTAAAAAGAACTGGACCAAGTGGAGATCCTTGAGGAACCCCACTTAGTATTTTCCCCGTTATTTCTAAACATGCCATATTATCAATAAAAAATGATATGTTCAAAACAAAGGAGGAAAACCATTTCAATATAGTTTTTGCACATCCCATTACATCAATTTTCTGAAGTAGTAGCCGGGTGTTTACTCTATCAAATGCCTTACTAAAGTCTAGGTAGAACATAATAATGTCCTGCGATCCAGGTTGAACATAATATGCTGCATCAAGACCGATAAATTCGTCTGCATTGATCTACCTCGCCTAAACCCATGCTGCTCATGTCGCAAATAAGAATCAATAAAACGAGATAAGTGTTTCGCTACAATTGATTCCAATAACAATAATAATAGTAATAGTAATAAAAATGTAACAACAACGGGAGTATCACACAACATAAACAGTAGAGGAAAAACCCAATGTTGTCCCCAAAACAGGCCAAAGCCCAAAACGGAATTAATGAGATTACAATAAAATCACAAATATCAAAACAAAATTAGTTAATATCCAAACTAAAAAACTTAAGAAAAAAGGGCAATTTTTTTTTTAGCTTTGTTACCTATATTACAAGGTTTTATAGCGTTTTCAAGTATCATACATTTGCAATAATTTCAACTAAAATTCATGAAAACTGTCAGTACAAGCATTTGCATATACTCCTATAACGTGCTCGTAATGGATATAGAATGCTTCCATATCTATTTTATTGTGTGAAAATTGTTAAAGCTATATTATAATGATTACAACTTCAAAATTTTAATTTTCATTCTAATTTAAGTGTTCAACCGCGTATACGGCTTTCTCTAAAACTTCACTAACTTTCATATATTGGAACATTTTTATTGACAAGTTTTTTTATAATAATTTCGCTTTTTCTTCGTAGCATTATTCTCTTTTATTTTCATGCTCGCATAATTCAGCTCAACAAATAATAAAATGAAATCATACTCTTGATCCATAGTTCTAACTCATATTATCAACGCATACTCATGCCATTGGTTCTTTAGTACTTGTTCAAGGATTCAACAGGAAATGAATCATAACAGCATCATCTCATTGGTTAAATTTTGTAATGTATGATAATTTATTTTTATGCTTTGTATAAATATTAGGTTATCCTATTAGTACACATTTCCAGATACTCCTTTTAAATTGGTCTGCATGAAAGTACTATTTGCTCATTTCAATCCAGCACATTTAAGAATTCTATTACAATTTTTCTTTTTCTGCGAGTATTTTTCGTATTATTCATTTTTTTTGGTTGATTTCAATTCTTCACACCCAAGTCTTTTTTAATCCATACAAAGCAGATTGTGTCCTTTTTTATTTCTCTTCAAAAGTACTGAGCTGTGTTTAATTTAATTTTACGTAGTTATTTCACAAGTAATAGCAACATTTATACCAATTCACCAGGCCTACGTTTAGTACAACATTTCATAATGTTTTCACTTTCAGCCGAAAGTAATTCAGTAATTGCTGGTCTTGAAAATGTAATCCAGGTGGCGGCTTATAATACTTATAGTAAGCTTTATTTGTTTAATATTTTAAATACACGTTTTCATACATTATTTTACCTGAAAAAATTAATATTATTCTTTCTATTTCTTAGCATTAGGTTGCTATGTCGAACTGAGCTGGTTTAATTGTCATAATGGATATACATTCATTATGGTTAAATCACTCACGTTAGTTACCTACCCTTTATAGAGCCGAACATATTACTCTTTCAGGTCGGTATTGGACCAGAGGACCCGGAAGAATGATGGGAAAATTCATATTCTACCCACCAAGTTGGCTTCAACAAGGTACAACCGATGATGAGTATTTAAAAACAATAAACCACATTTTACCAGGTGGGCTTAATTTCCACGAAGGTGATTTTTCTTTTTTCGACCTTCTTGAAATAATAACAAGATTTATAAAGGCTTTTAAAAAAATTTATGCAGATAGTAATGCTGAGTGTAAAGAGTTGAAAAAATTATTAGGCTCTGAGATCCGAATAATTATTATACAAAACCTGAATAGAGTTTTAGGACGCATTATAATTTACAGACCTGGGCAACCCAATACATTTAGCACAAGAAAACAGAGAGAGCTCCTCATGCAAAGAATAGCTTGGGTTTCAAGCGACCGCTCGTCTGACTCGGTTATTTCTCAATATAGTTTAATGTCTTTTTATTTTATATTTTAATTTCTTTAAATGTATTTAACATAAATTTATTTACTATTTTGATTCATTCAATAATATTCAGGAAATTCTATTTTCATTTTTATAAATAAGCGCGTGTTTAATTTTTTCAATTTATTACTTATTTTATATATATGAATCCTATTCGTCCACTTCTTGTTTCAAATTTTTATACTGTAAAATTTCATATTTATTTATTTATATAATTTTTTAAATGTATTAAATGTATAAAAATGAGTTAGTCATTGTTTTTCTTTTTTTCCATTATGCTACTTATATAATCCATTCAACCATTTATTGTTTTAAATAATTTTTATAGAGTTAAAATTCTATTAAACATTTTTATTAATAATATCATGTTTACTTTTTCAATTTTGCAATAAATTATATTCAGTAAAGTCTATTTCACATTGCTATAAAGAATGTTATTTATATACTTTTTTAGTCATATAAAATAAATTATATTCTTTAAATTTTTTTAATAAGTCAATCTTCATTAAAATAATAATCAGTTAAATTAAAAATAATTTTTCTAATATTCTTAATCACTTCATACCTTATTCTATTACGTAAAATAGATAATACAAGGTCATTTGAATATTTGAACACTTACTCGTTAGCATTCAGCCTTGTCCAAAAGTTTTAGTATTTGAAAAAGTATGAAATTTCATACAACAAGTAGATACAGTTTAAGGAATAGTTTTTACCTAAGAGACGTATTTTTTGATCTTAATGAAAGAAAGAAATAAACAAATCTGACAACAATTATTAACTTTAAAGGTATTGATGAAAACCTTAGAATACACACTAATGTAAGAGCTCTCTAAATCACTACCCTTAATAAAACTTTTATCTCCTGTCATGATGGTACCAAATTCCTTAAGCCGTTTTGGTAAACCCAAAGATGGTTGAAGGTCTGGAGGGCATCTATATGATTTTATAAAAATTTATTTATTTTATATATATATATATTACTTGTTCAGAGTCAGAAATAGTGCGTTCGCGTTTCCCATCACTATACTATAGCCAATTTAATATTGTAAGCTTAAGCTTCGTTTTTTTAATCGAATCAAACTATACGGTAATGTTGTAATAAAAACAGCTAATAGAGAACTTATAATTATTGTTTTAGTTTATAAACAATTTTTTGTAAAATATATACTTTATAAATTACTATCAGGAATAAATGGACAATATTGTGAAATATATTATTTCATAAATACCTCATATCTTCCTGTTAAAACTGCAACCATCTTGAGATGATACTTGATAGGCTTACCCATATCTTATTGCCTTTGTTATTATGCAGCATTGCGGGACTATTAAATCAATACTGTTAAAACATGTGGAAATATGGATTATTACAGACGAATGAATAACAAAGATTAATAAATCATTTTGCAACAGCGATCACTATGACTGCAAACTTAACTCGCGAAACAATGATGACGAACTATTTACGGGGGGACTCGACTTGGTCGATTACAGAGTATCCTTGTCCGCCAATCAGAAGATCCTTCCTATTAGAAGAGAAAGAAAGTTCATAAGAGCACCTAACAAACTGAGCTTCCAAGAGAATTAATTGCCAAACCCCTGAATCATTTAAGACAGAGAGTGAGGGGAGTTAAACCAATGAGATTAAGATTAATCTCGCTGGGTTATATAAGAGAAACAAATACACACTGGGTATTCTTTAACTGGCATACAAAAAATTGTAAAGTGTTAATTAAATCACTAAATTAAATTTTTAGTTAGATAGTTAGATTTTTTCCATTAACGTTCTTTGTTTTCCATGTGCATAGACTTGCTTTTTTTTAATACCTATGGCACGATTGAAATTCAGGTGTGTAAAGCACTTGCTGAGGGATTGGTTTCGGAGGTGATCAGGCTAATAAAGGCTATTGTATTAGAGCAGAGTGAATCTTTTGTTGTGTTTGAATCTGTTCTTTCTGGTCAATATCTTCACAATACTTTTCGTACAGATATTTGTGTAAGGTATCGAGAAAATATTCTAGCTTTTGATGAGTTTTCATATTATGAGAATTTAAAATTTCGTTCCTTTGTTTATTCAATAGCTGTTCTCATTTTGTCATCATTGTTTCATGGCGACCTCTATGTGGTTGTTTCCCGTATTTAGTTGTAGTCATAGTGATCGCTGTTGCAAAATGATTTATTAATCTTTGTTATTCATTCGACTGTGATGATCCATATTTCCTCATGTTTTAACGGTATTAATTTATTTAATATCAGTCCTGCAATGCTGCATAATAAACGAGGCAATAAGATATGGGTAAACCTATCAAGTATCATCTCAAGATGGTTGCGGTTTTAACAGGAATAGAAGAGGTATTAATGAAATAATATATTTCACATTTTTGTCCATTTATTCCTGATAGTAATTTATAAAGTAGATATTTTACAAAAAATTGTTTATAAACAAAAACAATAATTACAAGCTTTGGGTTTACTAAAACGGCTGAAGGAATTTGGTAACATCATGACAGGAGATAAAAGTTTTATGAAGAGTACTGATTTAGAGAGCTCTTTTCATTAGTGTGTATTTTAAGGTTTTCATCAATACCTTTAAACCTAATAATTTGTTCTCGGATTTGTTTACTTCTTTCTTTCATTAAGATGAAAAAATACTTTCTTAGGTAAAAACTCTTCCTTAAACTGTTTCTATCCGTCGTATGAAATTTTAAACTTTTTCAAATAAAGTTCAATACTAAAACGAATGCTAACGAAGAAGTTTTAAAATATTCAAATATCCTTGTATTATCTATTTCAGGCAATGGAATAAGGTATGAAGTCACTAAGAATATTAGAAAAATTAATTTTTACTCTAACTGATTATTATTTTAAAGAAGATTGACATATTATAAAAGCATAAAAGAATATGATTTATTTAATATGGCTAAAAAGTATATAAGTATACAAATATGAGATTCTATATAGCAATGTGAAATTGACTTTACTGAATATAATTTAATGCTAAGTTAAAAAATTAAACATGATATTAATAAAAACAATTACTAGAATTTTTATGTATAAAAATTATTTAAAACAATATATGGTTGAATAGAGTATATTTACATAAAATAAGTAGCATAATGGAAAAAAAGAAAACGGTACTAATTTATTTTAACACATTAAAAAATGTTGAAAAGAATATAAATATTTTATGAATATAATGATAAATAGAATTTTACTGAATATAATTTAATGCTAAGTTGAATTAGTAAACATGATATTATTAATATAAATGAATAAAATTATTTAAAACTAGAAATGGTTGAATAGATTATATATACATAAAATAAGTAGCATAATGGAAAAAAGAAAAATGGTGAATAATTTATTTTAATACATTTAATACACTTAAAAAAGTACATAAAAATATAAATATGAAATTTTACTATATAAAAATTTAAAACAATAAATGTACGAGTAGAATATATATACAACAAATAAGTAATAAATTGAAAAAAGTAAACAAGCATTTATGTATATAAATGAAAATAAAATTTACTGAATATTATTGAAAGAGTAGAATATAGTAAAGAAATTTATTTTAAATACATTTAAAGAAATTAGAATATATAATAAAAAAGACATTAAAATATATTGGAAATAATAAGTCATATGAGCTGTCGCTATTCTCTGCATGAAGAGTTGTCTCTAGGGTTGCCACCTTCAGAGAGTTTCAAAACCGGAGAACCGGAAATCGGCAAACCGGAAGTCAATATTTTAAGATTGAATACCGGAAATGGACATTGTGTGATTAATGAAGTCGCATTGCTTTCAAATAATGATAATGATATAAATTGTATGTAAAATTACATGATAAAAAATATGTAAATGCTTACCATTTAAATTACAAGATTCAAATTAAAAATATATAATGTCACATTTTATTAAATTTGAACGTATATTTTGAATTCTCCCGACAACCTTCCAGTGAACTTAAATGTTCTGGGTGTTTAATATATTCATAAAAATCCATGCAGGTCATGTTATAATTTATTAGCCTAACCTAACCTAACCTAACCTAACCTAACCTAACCTTCAAAGTGACTTTCGAGTCCCACAGTTACGGCCGATTGGCTGTTTGAAACCGGAGACCGGAGAAATAAGGCAAAAACCGGAGACTCCGGCCCAAAACCGGAGAGGTGGCAACCCTAGTTGTCTCTGGTTTTTGTGTTCAATATATTGGGTTTCCGAGGTCTGTAAATTTTAATGCGTCCTAAAACTCTATTCAGGTTTTGTATATTAATTATTGGGACCTCAGACCCTAATAATTTTTTCAACTCTTTACACTGTGCATTACCATGTGCATAAAAAATTTTAGGGGCCTTTAAAAATCTTATTATTACAAGAAGGTCAAAAACAGCAAAATCACCTACGTGGAAAATTAAGCCCACCTGGTAAAATGTGGTTTACTGTTTTTCAATATTCATCATCGGTTGTACTTAATTGTAGCCAGCTCGATGGGTAGAATATAAATCCTCCAATCACTCTAATGGGTCCTCAAGTCCAATACCTGCCTGAAGGAGTAATGTGGTCGGCTTTGAAGAGGGTAAAGAACGTGAGTGATTTAATGAATGTATATCCATTCTGAAAATTAAACCAACTCAGTTCGACATAGCAACCTAATGCTAAAAAATAGAAAGAAATACGTAGATTAAAACTTTAAACAAATAAAGCTTACTATAATTATTATCAGTCGCTGCCTGGAATGCGTTTTCCTGACTAGTAATTATTGAGTAACGTTGGGCTGACAGTGAAAACATTATGAAATGTTTTACTATACCTGGGCGTGGTGAATTAGTATAAATGTTGCTATTACTTGTAAAATACCTACGTAAAATTAAATTAAACACAGCCAAGTACCTTTGAAGAGAAGGAAAATAAGTCAGTCTGCTTTGTATGGATTAAATATGACTTGTGTGTGAAAGAATTGAAATCAACCCAAAGAAAATGAATAATACGAAAAATACTCGCAGCAAAAGAAAAATTGTAATAGAATTCTTAAATGTGCTGGATTGAAATGAGCAAATAGTACTTTCATGCAGACCAATTTAAAAGGAGTATCTGGAAATGTGTACTAATAGGATAACCTAATAATTATACAAAGCATAAAAATAAATTATCATACATTACAAAATTTAACCAATGAGATGATGCTGTTATGATTCATTTCCTGTTGAATCCTTGAACAAGTACTAAAGAACCAATGGCATGAGTATGCGTTGATAATATGAGTTAGAACTATGGATCAAGAGTATGATTTCATTTTATTATTTGTTGAGCTGAATTATGAGAGCATGAAAATAAATGAGAGTAATGCTACGAAGAAAAAGCGAAATTATTATAAAAAAACTTGTCAATAAAAATGTTCAAATACTTGAATGAAGTTTTAGAGATAGTTGTATACGAGGTTGAACGCTTAAATTAGAATGAAAAGTCAACGTTTGAAGTTGTAATCTTTATAATATAGCATTAACAAGTTTCCAAACATTGAAATGGATATGGAAGCATTCTATATCCAATAGGAGCATATTATAGGAGCGTATGCAAATGCTTGTATAGAGAGTTTTCCTGAATAGTAGTTGAAATTATTGAACGTGTATGACATTCTTGAAAAAGATTTAAAACCTTGTAATATAGGTAATAAAGCTAAAAAATTTTGCATTATTTTCTTAAGTCTTTTAGCTTCGATATTAACTAATTTTATTTTGTTATTTGTGATTTTATTGTAATCTCATTAACTCCGTTTTGGGCTTTTGGCCTGTTTTGGGGACAACATTGGATTTTTCCCCTCCTGTTTATCTTGTGTGATATTCTCGTTGTTGTTACATTATTACTATTATTATTATTATTATTACCTGGAAGATCTGGTGGGTTTTCCATGCTGTCGTCACATTAATAATGTTAATTATTATTATTATTATTATTATTATTGCTAATTTCTTGTCTGACTCGGCCTGGCGTTTGGCTTTGTTTTCAGTTATTTATTTATTATTATTATCGGTTTTTTTTTTTTTTTGGTTTTTTTTTTTTTTTTTTTTTTTTTCTCTCTTTATTAGTCTATTTTATATGTATCATTAACCCCGTTTTGGGCTTTGGCCTGTTGGGGGGCAACATAGGGTTTCATCTTCCGGTTTATCTGGCGGATTGTATCCCTGCTGTTGCTACATTAAATATATATTATTATTTTTATTATTATTATTATTATCATTTATTATTATCTTGATTGATTGATTGATTGATCATTTATTATTATTATTATTATTATTTTTATTATTATTAGAGTGTTAGTGTAGTTCTCAGCGAGGACAGACGTGTCCCCAAACGCTCCCACCTTCCCCAATGACCGCAGTTTTTCTTCTCCTGCAACCCATCATATCCTGCCTAGCCAAGCAGTAATCCCACGTCCAACGAGTAGACCGAGTGCAGGTCGTCTTTACCTTTTCTATAACTATGATAGTGTCTGTATTATTATTTTTTATTAATTTAATGTTATGATTTTTTTCTATCTCTCTCGATAACCTCTCTCTGTCGTCAATCTTTCTCATTTTATATATTTATTTATCTATTAGTATTAGTTGTTCTGATTCAAGTGTGCTGATTTTCATCTCTATACAAGTTTCTGTACGTACTTTGTCATGTACTTTATCAGTAGCCTTTTTTCACTGTCACTTATTTTAACTCTATAGCCAGTAAACTATATTAATTAATAGTCAGTTTTTCGTTTTATTTATTTATTCTTATTTTAGTTTATTTTTTTTCTCTTTGTTTAAAATTTACAACTAGTTCAACTTGCCTTTTCCATTTGCCTCTGCACTTCCTCCTCCTCACCGCCTCTCTATCTCCTTTCAATGCCACTGGCTCTTCTATCTCTTCCTAACATCCGCTACAGCTTCCCCTGCTTCGTCTTCACACTCTGGTATGAGTTCTTTTACCCCTTTCCCCTTGGGTACCCCTCCCCTTGTTTCTATCGCTTGCATACAAGTAACTATTACTTTTGTATACCTTTTTGACCTTTGGTTTTTTCTTCCTCTTCTAATTGACTCTCCCCCCATTCTGTTTCTTTTTTTGCCTCGTCCTGTTACCCTTTATTCTATATATTATTTTTATTTTTTCTTTTTATGTTATCCTAGAGAATAGAATAACCTGTTATTCTTTCTGTCTTAATTCTTCTTACTTCATTTATTTATTATTATTCATAGTTCTCTGACTATTATTATTAGTTCTTTGTCTCTTGCTTCTCCGAACTTATTCCTTAATATTTTCAATTTTTTCCTTTACTGGTGTGTTTTCTTTGTTCTCCCTTTTCTTTTTTAGATTTTTCTCTAATTCTTAACTGCTTTTCCTTTTTAATTTTTAGCTCATATTGTTTTCTCTTTATTAATTTCCCTTTTTTTTTCAATTATTCTACCCATTTACTTGTACTAATTAATTTACCTATTATTTCTTTTATTATTATTATTATTATTAGTAGTAGTAGTAGTAGTAGTAGTAGAAGTATTACATACTTTACTATTATTCTAGGATTCTCCCCATCTCCCCTTCTTTCTGTTTAAAACTTTTTTAACTTCATTATTATTATCTTTCTCATTATTATTTTATTATTATTATTATTTTATTTTATTATTAATAAATTTTTTCTTTCTCTTCTTGTAAAATCAGAATTTCCTCCCCAACTCTCCTCTCTTTCTGATTTTATTGTGTTTTTTCCCACTTTTCTCTTTATTATTATTATTATTATTAATATTTTTTTGTTTTTATCTTTCCTGTTATTACTATTAACAACTGCACAGGATATAACTGTATAGGAATCTGTAAGGATTACTGTAGCTGAATTCTCGTAAAATGTCTAAATCATGTGCAATATGTTTGGATTTGTTACCTCGAAATGGAAGTCACGCCGTATGTTCTGGTTGTAAAGCTGGACTTCATTTCCGGTGCTCCATTGCTGAGGCGACTTGGAAAGCGAAATCAAAGGCATTGAAAGCATCCTGGATTTGTGTAAACTGCAGAAAAATTTCAGCTCCTGGCAAAAACGCGGAGGATGAAGAATTTCACAGAGGAATGGCTGGAAATTTGCAACGACCTATCTCAGGTTTAGAAAGAGATGAGCAAAATGAGAATCAATTATCCAGCATTCAGGAACTTCATAAAAAAATGGATCGTCTAATTATTGAAAACGGAATATTAGTTGAGCTAAAGAAAAGTATAAAAGAAATGGAAAAATCTTTGAAATTCTTATCCGAAAAAAAAAGAATTATTAAGGAAAAAAACCCTGGATTTCGCAAGAATTATTAAATGAAATTGAAAAAAAGAACAACTTATGGAAAAAGGTGAAAGATTCCCAGTATAATAAAACTTTACTGATACAATATAAAAATATAAAAAACAGAATGAACTCGCAATTGCGATACGCTAAAAGACATTTTTATAGAAATCAATTTGATTTAAACTTAAAAGATTCAAAGAAAACATGGGAGTTAGTAAACCAGTTAATTGGGAAAAATAAGGTCATTGATAACAATGAAGAGGATTTTATTATGGAGAATCTCGACAATTTTAATGAGACATTTAAAACTGAAGTTAATAAAATTCGTCAACAAATGAGTAATATCACTCTTTTGTAACAGATAAAATTAAGGATATATCTAACACAATTGTTATAAGTGAAGTAGAAGAGACAGAGATAGACAACATTATCAAAAAATTGTCACCAAATAAGGGTGCGGGATATGACAACATTAGAATGAAAGACATTAAATATAATTTGAAATACCTGTTTAAACCTCTAACCTATTTCTATAACAGAATTCTTATTTCTAGCAAAATTCCTGACCAGATGAAAATAGTTAAAATTAGACCTATTTTTAAGAAAGGATCAAAAGTGGAATGTACAAATTACAGACCAATAGCGATTTTGCCATCTCTAATGAAAATTTTGGAATGCCTCTTATTAAATAAATTGAATCCTTTTTTAATAAATATCATATAATGCACTCTCAACTATATGGGTACACGAAAAAGAAAGGGACTCAAATGCTATTATCACATATGACAGATGAATTAAATGAAGCTTTTCATCATGGTTTATATGCCACTGTGGTTTTTTTCGATTTAAGTAAAGCATATGACATGGTTGATCATGAAATATTGATAGCTAAATGCAAAAAATATGGCATTGGAGGAAATATGAGTTTGTTATTAAGAAACTTTTAGAGCAACCGTGCACAGAAAGTTTGCATGAAGGATCGATGCAGTAGTAGCACTTCAGTAAAATGTGGTGTATTTCAAAAATCATTATTAAGTCCAATGTTATTTAATTTAATTATGAATGATTTTCCATTAAATATTGAATACGGAAAAATTTATTTATATGCGGATGATATTGTTCATAGAGATGAAGCTAAATTATTGGATGAATGTCAAAAAAATGTATCCCATGTTGTTGATTGAATTAAAATTAATAGATTAAGTTTAAATATAATGAAGACGCATATTATGAAATTTAAAGTACCAAATAAAAGATACGGATAAAAGTACCAAACATGATTGAAGTTTAGTGCATGATGTAGGAATGTTATGGGTGTTCTGCATGCTGTTCAGATTCAGAGGTCTGTATTTTGTATCAGCCATGTAGACTGCTTTGTGTAATGGTGATGTGTGTTGTTTAGAGTGAAAGAATTCTCTGAGTGACTGAGTCTGTTTCTGGTGTAGATCTGTTATGTCATTAAGACCTCTGCCTCCCTCTGAACGAGGCAGGGTGAGTCTTTCAATAGCTGCGTGTGGATGTGCTTTCTGTGCTTTGTAAGCAGTTTACATTGTTTCCTTTCAAGTCCCTCAAGATCTGTATGTGTCCACTGTATGACTCCAAAGGAGTAGGAGAGTATTGGCGTGGCATAAGCATTGATGGCCTTGATTAAATTTCTGGAATTTAAATGAGTTTTACTTATTGTCTCTAGCCTATGAAGATATTGTTTAGTGAGTGTATTCTTTATGCGTTTGTGCTCCAGAAGCTTGGCTTGCTTAAATCCTAGATATTTGTAAAATTCGTAATTTTCCATAGTAGCAATGTGATCTGGTTCATCTAATGTGAAGCCCCCTTCCCTGTGTACTCCATTTTCAATGTGAATGGTTTTGCATTTGTCCAAACCAAATTGCATGTGTATGTCTTTTGAAATGGTTTGTGTAATGGCAAGTACTTGGTGCAATTGTGTTTGTGTGGAGGCGTAGATTTTCATGTCGTCCATGTAGAGTAAGTGTGAGAGCGTGTAGTGGCAGCTTTTATTATGTTTAATTGTGTAGCCGTAAGTTGTGCTGTTCAGTCTGTTGGAAAGTGCATTTAGTTCAAGACAAAATCAGAGTAGGCTCAGTAAGTCACCCAGTGCCCCGTTTTATCTGTATTTTGTCAGTCGTTATGGTTTCACTGTTGAGTGTGAGGTGTAGTGTAGTTCTCTAATGCAACATTGTACTTTCTAAAAATGTGATAAGTGTAGGATTCTTTTTATATAATCGTAGTGTATATAAAAGCTATGAGTGTGGGAAACTATCAAAGGCCTTTTTGTAATCAATGTAGGCTGCATGGAGGTGTCGATGTTTATTGTGAGTTTGCCGTAGGACCACACTGTCTATCAGGAGTTGCTCCTTACAACCCATGTAGTTTCTGCGGCATCCCTTTTCTTGCTCAGTGAGAATGTTGTTTGTGTCTATGTGTGTATAAATTTTGTTTGCGATACAGGCAGTTATTATTTTGTAAAATGTAGGCAGGCATGTGATAGGTCTATATTGTGTGGGATCTTTAGTGTTATGTGAATTTGGTATCATGTATGTTATTCCTTGTGTGAGGAAATGTGCCAATGTCTGTGGTGTTTGCAAAGTGTTGGAGATCTGTTTTGCAAGGGCCAGATGCAAACATGTGAAGCGCTTATACCAAAAGTGTTGAATCTTATCTACACCTGGAGCCTTCCAATTGTGAGTACGTTTAATGTCTTGTGAGAGTTCATCTGCTGTTATGGCAGTATAAGGCATGTTTGATATTTTGGGTGTTAATTGCTCGTCTTCCCTGATCCAGCTAGCTTCCCTATTATGTTCAACTGAGACTGACCAAAGAGACGACCAATAATGTTGGAGTGCTGTTTGTGTTGGCAGACCAGTGTTTTGTGTATGTGTATAATCTTTGTTTAACTGCTTATAGAATGTCTTCTCATTGTTTGCGAATAACTTGTTCTTCTGTTTGCGCTGAGTGCATGTTTTGTATCTCTTCAGGCGTTGTGTTTTTGCAGCTAACTTTTGTTTTAATGTGTCCATATATTCTGTAATATGTTGATTGTGCTGCTCATATCTGGTGTGTGTTTTAATCTTCTTAAATAATTGTCTGAGGCGTTTGTTCTGCTTTGATGAAGTGTTGTTTTTAGTGTAATGTGTAAGTCTACCTAACTGCTTGCGGATTTCGTCAATCTCAGACTCAATCCGCTTTTGCCATTTTGGTTTCTGTTGGGTGTATGATTTTTGTGTGTTTTTATGGATTGGTTTCCTACCCACTGTGGATATAACTGTAAGAGCCCCAGTGTAAATAAGTAGGTGTATGTATTCTAACGATAGATTTTCTTCAATGTACTGTGGTAAGATATATGTGTTCATGTAAGATAAAATTTCCCCTGTTTTGTTGTTTATGTTTATTTTAGGTATACCTGGTCTTGGTGTGGGATCTGTTCCCGTGTAATCTGTAAGGTATCTTTGTAGGGTGTCGTTTAATGTTTCAATAAGTTTGGTATTCATGTTGTGTTGTGGATGAATATCATGGTGAAGTTCATTGTTGAGTGTGTGTTCTACAAGATTTAATTAGTGATGTCAATGTTAGTGTTTGATTCTGTGTTGAGTGTCGGTTTGTGTAGATGGCTCGTGTTCTTGTAGCTGTTGTGCAACTTCTTGCTTTATATTCTGTTACGTGGGTAAGGGTATTAAATTGTTCATAACAATTGTGCGACGCTGATCTGCAATGCGTTGTTCAGTGACTGTGATGTGAGGATATGTCTCATTGAAAATGTTATATAACCGTTGTCTGTAAGCTGTAGTGTCAGTTTCCAATTTAGTGACTGCGTAGTAAGCTGGCATGATAAAACAGTTTATGTCATTGGCCATTTCATGCGTTGGCGTGGCTTGCCTGCCTTAGTGGTCGAGGGCAAAGAAGCTCTTGAAACACTAGGGACAGGTTGTGGCATTGCAGATAGTCCAGGTGATATACCGGAGCATGTAAACTGTTCTTGACTTGCCTTACCACTGCGGAGCATCACCAGAAAATTTAGACTCAAGTATTTCTTGCATTTGACGTAGAAGCACATATACCCTATTTCTCTATTCGAAATGTCATTGTTCAGATGTTTCAAACGCCCGTATAGCTTTTTCTGTTTTATTTGCAGAGTTTCTCTGACTAATACTCGTTCCCACAGAATATAGTCAAAATATATTTTTAGGAAATGTTTGGACCGGCTGTGCTACTGTGACATTCGTCAATCGCAAAGAATTGCGACCTGTTGTCCGCCCCCTCGCAAATGGTCCTAATGTCGGCGCCCCTGCACGTGGCTATGAGTTCCCACACGTCCACTTGGAGCTACAGCAGAGTTATGGGAAGTTCCGGCAACAACCACCAGGGGGCGAGTGGATCGAGCTGGAGCGCAACCAATCAGGAACAAGATGACACAAGGGGACTGCTGGGTAATTATAATTGATTATTGACTTCAATTCTGGTGTGTATTTAGTCTGCTTAATTGTGAAGCCAGTAACGTTCCTTTTATGTAGAAGAAAATTTCCTTGATTTGTTCAGTATTTAAGTTATGTTGAATTATCCAAGAGACTGCCATTCTAATTATCCTTTGTATTATTTAATTTATACTTGTTACATTAAATTTGTTTATTGTTACTTCACGCTTGCCTCTTATTGACCCTTAGTATAAGATAAAACTCTTGATATTATTTATCAAGATATTACAATGGCGCCCGAACTAAATTCTTCTAGTGGCGAACGCAGTAATTCTCAGATGGCTGTTAAGAGTGACTCTATTGCAGGATTCACGAATTGGATCCCGACGTTTTCCGGGGACGACGGTTCTATATCCGCGGGTGCATATTTTTGATGCCATTGATGCCGTCGCGCAAATAGCAGGGTGGCTGGAATCTGTTGTACTAACTGTCATTCGTTCTAAAGTGAAAGGCAAGGCCGCGACATGTTATAATGAACATGCGTTATCAGAATGTGGCAGCTATGCAGAACTTAAGCAAATCCTCAGTGAGCCTTTTCTAAAACCAGAACATTTAGAGAATCCTGAACTAGAATTTTTTCAAGCAAAGCAAAGGGTAGGGGAGAATATTCACCAATATGCTAATCGTTTGCGTCGGCTATTTAGATGTATGGCAAACGCGGATGAAGGTTTTAGCACTCGTAAAAATCAGACTCTCTTTTGGAAGCTAAAAACGACTGTCCGACCAGAACTTAGAATGATATTTCTAGTGAAAAACCCAGAAACATTTGAAAATGCAATCAAACTCTCCGTGCAAGCTGAGAACATAGGTGTTACCGATCATACGCGGACTTGCACTAATAATGTCAAGGCAACTCATGCTGCTGTTCGTTCGGAAATTCAGAAAATTTCTACTGATCTTACAGCCATGACAGATACTCATATGTCTGAACATAAGGTCATGATTGAGAGATAAAATGCGCAGATGGAGCGGATGAAGAAAGTAATCAAATGAAAAAATCGCGAAATAGGCCTAAATCAGCACGAAAAAGACAGTGCTGGAAATGCAATAGCCTGCACCATATGTCATATGACTGTAACTTAAAACTAGAATGGGCCGAACTGGCATCCACAGCTTGGCCCATGCACAGCATTCCTAATGAAGTGCTAGCAAAACGCGGGAATAATGACTTATTCTACTTAGAGGTGTGGATAGGGGACATGGCTATCCCCATGATAATTGACACCGGAAGCGAAATTTCACTGATCCATAAAGATACAGTTCAGCAACTGGGAGATAAAGTGACGCTTATTCCAGAAAACATAATCCTGTCTGGAATAAACAATTCCAGCTCCATAAGCCAAGTAGTGATGGCAGACGTTCGCATAGGGTAAACACACTTTAAGAATCGCCAATTTCTAGTTCATGATTTCAAAGAACGCAAATATAAGGGTATTTTAAGGAACGACCTTATCAACATGGCTAAGTTCCAATTCAAGGATTCCCAGGGTGAGGAAGTTGTCACTGCACAGAACATGGTCATTGACCGTATTACTAAGGGCGATCTCGATGCCATTACGAAGAGACAGCTAGACGAGATCTTGACCCGTCCTGTAGATAACTTTGCTGAAGAAATAGAAATGCTGTCAGGGGTCACTAATGTGATGGTTAGGTTTGAAATTGACCAGTCTAATCCTATATTCGTGAGACAGTACCCCATTCTCAAGATTCATCTGAATGCCCTAAAGCAAAAGATAGATTCTTATCTACAGGCCGGTATTATTGTACTGAGCAATTCGCGATGGAACTCACCTATCCATGTGGTCCGGAAAGATGGCGGTGACATACATGTCACTCTCGACCTGCGCAAGGTGAACAGCGTCACCACAGCCCTTGACTATCCCATGAATTCATGACATTTTAACTGATCTGCATGATTCTGACATTTTAACATATAATTATTTTAGTGTGCGTTATACTTGAATTCTGGGTTCTACCAATTATCCATAGCACTGCTTAGCCACTGCTTTGCGTTTCAGACACTCTGGGGCAAGAATTAGTTGACACGTATGCCTCGGGTGCAAAGAATTCCGCTCATACCTTCCAGTCCTTCATGACCGATCTTCTGTACGACAAATTGTACCTAAACATACATGTTTTTCAAGATGACATTCTTATCTACACTAAAACTGCAGAGTAGCATCTCGAAATTCTCAGATGGGTATTGGGCATCTTTAGTAAGAACAATGTCATCATGAAACCTTAAAAGTGTAAGGTAATGATGACCAAAATAGTATATTTAGGACACGTGATCTCGCGTGAGGGTATCTCCCCTGATCCCGAAAATGTTATGACGATTGCAAACCTGGAAACTCCTAGAACAGTGAAATAGGTGCGCTCATTTATAGGAGCAGCCAACTTTTACCGACCATTCATTAAAGACAATATGTCCTTTGACCAACCTGACAAAGAAAGGCACAAGATTCGTCTGGTCCCGGGAATGCCAATTAGCATTTGATTCCCTGAAGGCTGCCATCATGAGCCCTCCAGTTCTCATACCCCCAGACTATACCAAACCCTTTCTCCTATACACTGATGCTTCAGCTGAAGCTTTGGGGGCAGTTCTTCAGCAGCAAACAGACCAAGGCATAAGACCGATAGCCTTTTTTAGCTATAAGCTGAAAGGTGCACAAATCAATTACTCGGTAATTGAAAAAGAGCTGCTAGCTATGGTTCAAGCACTCAGGCAATTCCGACCCATAATGCTCGGCTTTCCTATCTCTTTGCTTTCCGATCACAAACCTATCTCATTCTTAGCAAACATAGGGCCAATGAACCAATGCCTTCTGCGCTGGTCGCTCGAGATTCAAGAATTTGACCTCAGAATCTCTCACATAAAGGGCAAGAGGAACATTGTCGCTGACTTTCTCTCCCGCCCCCCCTGTGCATGAGTGTGATGTAATCGTCAAAGTGAAGTAACTCGGACGATGACATAAAGGCTTCTCAGATTTCCGATTCCATGTTTAGTGAGATATACAACTCACTAACTAAAAACAATAAAGTCTCTGAAAAATTCATGAAACAGGGAAAATTTAAGATACACAAAGGAACACTAATATGGCTTCCTAAGAAGCAAACTAAGAGAGAGAGAGAGAGAGATTGAGGCAAAGGTAGGGTATGCATCGGGGAGGATATGAAACTCGGTGTACTCGAGATTGCCCACAAAAACAAATTAGCTGGCCACAAAGGAACCACTAAAACTCTTAACGAACTAAAAAGACATTATTTTTGGCCGACAATGGGTAATGACCTCAATAAGTATATCCAAGCTTGCCAAATCTGCCAGAAATGCAAATTGAAAAAGGGACCCGCCCCCTTTCAGAAAGCAATAAATGCCGAATATCCGTTTGAGAAGGTGGCCCTGGACATCGTGGAGCCGATGTCCGAGACAAGTAATGGGGAAAAATACATCCTTGTTTGTATAGATGTAATGTCAAGATACCTGCAGCCTTCCCTTTGAAAGATCAAAAGGGCACCACTGTTGCTAAAGCATTCATGGAAGGCATAGTTTGTCGCTATGGGGTGCCCAAGAAAGTAATATCCGACAGGGGGACAAATTTTACGTCAGAAGTGATGCGTAATGCCCTTGAAGACCTTGGCCACTCTGCCGGAATGGTGGTTGTTGCCGGAAGTTCCCATAACTCTGCTGCAGCTCCAAGTGGACGTGTGGGGTCTCATAGCCACGTGCAGGGGCACCGAACGGATGAATCAAAACATACTCGAGACTTTGAGACGCCTCTACGATGGGAAACCTTTCCCATGGGACAGATTTCTGAGCGTTGCCCTCTTCAGTATCCGCACAACATACAACGAGAATACTAGAGACACCCCCGCCGATCTACTATATGAGTTTGACCCAGCGATACTTTGGGATGGGGAATGGTAAGGGGAGATGGACATGGATTTGAGAACTTACAAGTCAGAACTTACAGCCAGACTGAGAGTGCACGTAATATAGCCAACCAAGAAAGTAACATCCGTAGGGATGCCAAACTTAGGCAGCGTTATCAGGGAAGGCACCTGAAAGATTTCCAGGTGGGAGATAAAGTACTGCTTCTCATCCAGGCAAGGGGAAAAAACAAATTAGGGTTCAACTATGGGGGTCCCTATCGCGTATCTCGAAAGCTGAGCTCTGTAAATTATGAAGTTCAGGGGTCTGGTTCACGAGACAGACAAGTCGTTCACATTGACAGGTTGAAGGCAGCTTGGGGAAACATGTGTTCTCGGGGAAACCTTTACAGATCCAAGGCTCATCAGACTCCACTAGGCAGTGACAATGAAAGCCCAAAAGAAGAAGAAGATGTAGACTCCATCAGCCCATTCCAGAGTGCTCAGGAGCCTAGAGAAGAACCTAATAGAGGAGCTAAACCAGCAGAAACCCTAGCATTGGATGATCGTCCGAGGAACCAGACGCGATACAATCTCCGCCACAGACCAAGAGTGGATTACCGCCAGTTCCATGAGAGAGGAACGATTGTAAACCAGATCCAAGAGGATGGATGCAGTTCATCTAGTGAGCAAAATGTCACCAAGGAGGTGGGGAGTTGTGACATTCGTCAATCACAAAGAATTGCGACTTGTTTGTCCGCCCCCTCGCACGTGGTCCTAATGTCAGCGCCCCTGCACGTGGCTATGAGACCCCACACGTCCACTTGGAGCTGCAGCAGAGTTATGGGAACTTCCGGCAACAACCACCAGGCGGCAAGTGGATCGAGCCGGAGCGCCACCAATCAGGAACGAGATGACACGAGGGGACTGCTGGGTATTGCAGGAGGTGTATATATAGCGGGTGCTGTGGAGGGAAATTCATTTTGATTTGAATTCAGTCATGAAACGATGTCCGACATCCGTCGTGGCCGAGTCTACCACATATTCCAACTGTAAGTACCCGTTTTACCCTTGCATTACCAACTGCCGATCCATGCTACGTGAACATGTCCGGTCTGATCCATATCTAAGACTTCTTACCGCCATGGGGACTCAAGGTACATTATTAATTGATTATTGACTTCAATTCTGGTGTGTGTTTAGTCTGCTTAATTGTAAAGCCAGTAATGTTCCTTTTATGTACAAGAAAATTTCCTTGACGGGTTCAGTATTTAAGTTATGCTGAATTATCCAAGAGACTGCCATCCTAATTATCCTTTGTATTATTTAATTTATACTTGTTACATTAAATTTGTTTATTGTTACTTCACGCTTGCCTCTTATTGATCCTTCTTCTATATATATAAAGAAGGATGTTTGTGGGTCTGTGGGTCTGTCTGTGGGTGGGTCTGTACGTTTTTTATACAAATCTACAGTTTTATTCCGATCTTGATGAAATTTCGCATACATGACCTTCAAAGCATGAGGAAGGTCACTGTCTACTTCAGATTTCGAAAAAATAATAATTATTGATAAAAAATCGATAATCATGGTTATAGCAGGGCATATTAATGAGAAATATCGCATGACCAACAATGCAAGATAAAGTTTTTGCAACAATGGTATCAACACGCAATTCACAAACACTCTGCACGGACCAACAATATATATCTCATGACCAACAATGCAAATAAAAGTTTGTGCAACAATAGGTATCAACAATGGTTTCAACACGCAATTCACCAATAACAATGAGCTCAAAATGATGATGCAATGATAAAGCAGTCCTTTCCAAGAATTATAACAATGCAATATGGATAAGTTTCAATTTGTAACACTGCATAGAATTCCTGTTATTCAGGCTTTTCTTAGAAAAGAGAGTTCTTAGTACTTAACAATTTCTTGAAAATCTTTAAAAATGATCAGTAAATGGAGACAATGGAGAGTTAGCAGACTATTGAGAAAGAGTGGAAAGACGAGAGAGGAAGCACTCTTTTAGCTCCGTGACGTATTGAGCAAATGGGAAGCAAGTAAATAGAAGATTCCGCGACCGCTAGACTGCACAAAGTGATGAATGGCCAAATTTTGCTTCAACACATCGAGAGAAGAGTGGAAATTGCAACAACACTAAGTATACATCTGAGGTAAGATTACGTGAGTAAGAAATTATTTAAAATAGCAGTGGTATGCTTGGAGGGCCAGCCATTGTGAGCCTTTAAAAAGTTTTTTTTAGAATTTTCATTAAGAATTTTTACTGTATTAATTCTAAGCATTTTCATGTGTTTATTTTTAAGATATTGCAAAATTTAATTTAATTTTTTGAGATTGTTCTGTTTACATCCAAGTGTAATTATCCCGGGCAACGCCGGGTACCTTTGCTAGTAGTCTATATATATAAAGAAGGATGTTTGTGGGTCTGTGCGTCTGTGGGTCTGTGGGTCTGTGTGTATGTTTTTTATACAAATCTACAGTTTTATTCCGATCTTGATAAAATTTCGCATACATGACCTTCAAAGCATGAGGAAGGTCACTGTCTACCTCAGATTTCGGAAAAATAATAAATATCGATAAAAAATCGATATTCATGGTTATGGCAAGGCATATTAATGAGAAATATCTCATGACCAACAATGCAAGGCAAAGTTTGTACAACAATAGGTATCAACAATGGTATCAACACGCAATTCACAAACGCTCTGCATGAACCAACAATCAATATATCATGACTAACAATGAAAGGAAAAGTTTGTGCAAGTGTAATTATCCCGGGCAACGCCGGGTACCTCTTCTAGTATAAGATAAAACTCTTCATATTATTTATCAAGATATTACACTACCAAATGAGTTAGGTGATAATCCCGGCGTGGCTCGGACTTTTTTTTGTAATAAATTTTGAAATATTTTAATGAAACCCTCAGAATTAATACAGTAAAAATTCAAAATAAATATTTGAAAAATAAATTTTTAAAGGCTCACAATGGACGGACCTTCTCAAGGATGCCACTGCCAATGGATTCCCTTTCATCTCTCGATGTCTTGAATCAAAACTTGGCCATTCATCTCATTTTGTAGTCTAGCAATCACTGATTCTTCTACTGACCTGTGTACCATTTGCTCAATACCACACAAAGCTAAAGGAGTGCTTCCTCTGTCGTCTGTCCACTCTTTCTCAATAGTCTGCTAACTTTCCATTGTCTCCAGTACTAATCATTTTTAAAGATTTCCAAAAAATTGTTAAGTACTAAGAACTCTCTTTTCTAAGAAAAGCCTGAATAATAGGAATTCTATGCATTGTTACCAATTTTGCCTTTCATTGTTGGCCATGAGATACATATTGTGGGTCCGTGCAGAGTGTTTGTGAATTGCGTGTGGATACCATTGTTGATACCGATTGTTGCTTCATCATTTTATGTTCATTGTTATAATTCTTTGAAATGAACTATCTATCATTGCATCATTTTGTGCTCATTGTTATTGGTGAATTGCGCATTGATACCATTGTTGATACCTATTTTTGCACGAACTTTTCCTTCCATTTTTGGTCATGACATATATACACGATGGTCCATAAGTCTGTCCCCCCCCTTTTATTTTTTGAACCGAAGCCAATATGTCAATTTTGATGAATCCAATGAATAGGAAGTTGTAGGTGGCCTATCCCATGGTGCAATTTTCATCATCCCAAATATACAAATTAGGACACATTCAAAATTTAACTCAAAAACCGTAAAGGATAGAGAAAAAAGCCCAATTGCAAACTTGTTCAGCATAAAAAAACAAACAAAACAAAAAAATCATCCAAATCGGAACAACAGTTCCCAAAAAAAGTTAATTGCAAATGCTAATTGGCACTCACATTGCATTTGCATCTTCCTGTCCCCCCCTGTTGGGTTTTATAAACTAGCCCTTTAAATGCTGAAGCTTTTTGATGAATGTGGAAGAAACTGCCAATCTGGTCTGAAAAATGGCAGAATAGACAGTAGAGAAGAAATGGTTGGTATGGTTTTATGTTTTGGATTTGCACATAATTACAAAGGTGCAGCCAGGAAATACCAAGTTAGATATCCCAATGCTAGAGTTCCCACTTCTAAGACAATTTGCCAGGTTGTTCAATGATTTCAGCAAACAGGAAGTGTCAGTCATCAGACCCACAAGGTAGACCAACAACTGTCACATCAGAGGGCTCCAGCACAGCCATTTCAGCTGCTATTTATGCTAATCCTCATTGTAATACTCGATCAGTTGCTGAAGAAGCTGGCTGCAGGCATCAATCAGTATTAAGATTACTTTATATGTATGGATTCCACCCTTATCATGTCCAATGCCACCAAGGATTGAAGCCAACAGAGTACGATTTTCGTCTTGAATTCTGCAATTTGCTGCTAAATCGCATCGACGATGACCCAGGCTTTCTCAAATGGGTCTTGTGGTCAGACGAAGCCAGCTTCTCTCGAGATGGTCTGGTTATTAAACACAATCTCCATTATTGGGCAACAGAAAACCTCATGGTTACGAGAAGCTGTGCACCAGGTGAATTGGAGGGTGAATGTCTGGTGTGGAATCATATATGGTGGATTGGCTTGTCCATTGTTCTGTGAAGGGACGTTGACAGCTGCATGATACAGAGATATGATAATAAATGTTGTAGTGGCTGAATTTACAGATGAGCTTCAATTAGCATCACTTCGAAGGGTATGGTATCAACATGATGGGGCTCCAGCCCTTTCAGCGGCAGATGCGATGTTTCCAGGTCAGTGAATCTGCTGGGGCGGCCCAATTCATTGGCCTGCACGCTCACCAGATCTATCCCCTAATGACTTCTTATTGTGGGGTTACCTTAAGGACAATGTTTATGCCACTCAACCAACTTCTATGCTGGATTTGCAACAGAAAATTCAGACTGCCTGCCAATCCATTACATCTGATATGGTAACAAGAGTGATGGCATCTTTGAAATTACGTGCTCAGTTGTGCATTGGTGCTGAAGGGCATCATGTGGAACATACCCTTTATAGTGTTACCAACATGATTCGCTTTGGTTTGACCCAGTTGACTTTTTTTAGTTTGAGATGGTTATTTACTTTTTTAACTTTTCTTGGGAACTGTTGGTCCGATTTGGATGATTTTTTTTGCTTTGTTTGTTTTTTTATGCTGAACAAGTTTGCAATTGGGTTTTTATCTCTATCCATTACGGTTTTTGAGATAAATTTTGAATGTGTCCTAATTTGCATATTTGGGATGATGAAAAGTGCAACATGGGATAGGCCACCCACAACTTCCTATTCATTGGATTCATCAAAATTGACATATCTGCTTCGGTTCAAAAAATAAAGGGGGGACTGACTTATGGACCACACTGTATATTGTTGGTCTGTGCAGAGTGTTGTGAATTGCATGTTGATACCATTGTTGATATCTATTGTTGGACAAACTTTGTCTTGCATTGTTGGTCATGAGACATTTCTCATTAACATGCTCTCGCATAACCATGAATATCGATATTTATATCGATAATAACTATTTTTATGAAATTTGTGGTAGACACTGACCTTCCTCAAAGTTTGAAGGTCCAGTATGCAAAATTTCATCAAGATTGGAATAAAACTGTAGTTTTGTATTCAATACCAACAAGCAAACATCCTTCTTTAGAAGAAAAAGAAAATATTAGAGTAGAAGCTGTGAGTAGAAAATAAAATCCAGTGATAGATTCTACAAGAAAAAGTGAAATCATTATAAAAATACTTGATTATAAAAAAATCTTCAAATATTTACATGAACATTAGTGAATTTTTAGAGAAAACTGTATACGAGGTTGAACCTTAAATAAACTTTTGTAATTGGAATCATTAAAATATAGTATTAACAATTTTCTAAACAATAAAATGGGTATGAATGCATATTAGGAGCATAAACAAATGTTTGTATAGACAGTTTTCATGAATATTAGTTGATATTATTGAACATGTAAGACCCAGTTGAAAAAAGTATAAAACCTTGTAATATAGATGATATCTATAAGAGCAGTGGCTCTTTTAATGTACAGCTGTATCTCGAACTTTGTACAAGAAAGGGAAAAGTTTTTTTGAGAACCCTGTTGATGAATTATTCGATATACCACATATTAAATTAAATAATCTGCGTTTCTTAAACTCCGCAAGGCCTAGCTCCTTAGTTACAGTCTGTTGTGGTAAAATATAATCGTTTAAAATGTAATTAAATTTTTAAACACTATTCTTGAGGTGTGTGTAAAATAGTGACATTTGAACTATGATGTCAAATTAATTTTGTCAAATTAATTAATTTTCAAAACACTATCGAGACAGAAGGTCAATGCCTCTGGGGATAATGAAAGAGTTACATTGGAAATGCAACAAAACTCTTTATTACATGTATTAAAGCAGATAAGTTAAATTACGAATAAGTTATACTATTATTAATGAGTTTGAATATCTATCAGATTGTAAAACCACAAACGCGACTTATATATCAATTCGAAATAATCAAACATCTATTATCTCACATATTCTTAAGTTCTTTATAATTATTATTAATGGTTGTAATTTTATCTTTAGCATAATAAATTATATGCATTTTAAATAGTCGTATTCTATTGTGTAATTTATAATTGGAATGATCATTATTTTTGCCTCTTTAATCAGTGTATAATTTTTGTCATGCAATGGTGTGAACACCAGGTAAACCCTCTTCATAGACTCAGAAGAAAATAAATTGTTGAAAGATTTTAACTGTGAATATTCAGAAAAAAGAATTAAAACCAGTTGAAATTAGGAAAAAAAACTAATTTTGTAAAATAATCAACAGTCACTGCGTATGATAAACCCTTTCAAGGATCAAAGTCGAAATCAATGCAAAATATATGTATATGGTAGAATCTACTACTTCATCCTCTGCTTTTCCCACTTCTATGTGGGGTCGCAGTTTTTGATGAGCTTACTCCATTTCTCTCTGTCCTCTGTATACTCCCTTCTGAGTCCCTTTGATCTCAGAACTTCGTCCACAGTATCTTGCCGCCTTCTCTTGGGTCGTCCTCTTTTTCTCCTTCCCTCCACTTTCATGTTCATAGCTCTTTTGCCAGTGTAGTTTTCGTCTCTTCTCATTACATGGCCAAACCATCTCAGTTTATTTTCTTTGATTTTGTTTGCAGTATCTGTAACCTTCACTTCCCTCGGATGCACTCATTTCAAATCCTGTCTACTCGTGTCACTCCACACATCCATCTACACATTATCATTTCTAAAACCATCATCCTTTTTATATTGGACTTTTTTTATATTGAGAGTGTTTCCATTCCATAGAGCATTGCAGGTCTCACCACCCATCCTGTAAATTTTGCCCCTTAGACGCACGGTGATCTTCTTATCACAGAGGACTCCAGAGATTTCTTTCCAATTTTCAACTGTCGAACCAAGATATCTGAAGTGGTAGGTTTCCCTAATTGCTGTCTCCATCAGTTTCAGCTCCTCGTTTTTCTGGGCATCTATGTTGCAGGCCATATATTCTGTCTTGCTTCTGCTGATTTTCAATCCCCTGTCTTCCAGAGCTTTTCTCCAATTATCTAGCTTTTCTTCGGCCTTTGCTCTAGATCTTGCCAATAAAACTATATTATACGCATAGAGCATGATCCAAGGCGCTTTTTCCCTGACTTTCTCTGGTATGACATCTATCAATATGTTGAACAGGGAAGTACTCAGTGCTGACCCCTGGTGGAGACCCACTCTCACTTCAAAGCTACTCGTTTCTGCCGGGCACGTGCGCACTTTCATCTTGGGTTTCCTGTACATTTCTTGAATTAACCTGACATATTTTTCTGGTGCGCTTCTAACTCTTAGGCTCCTCCAAACTTATTGCCTTGGTACTCTCTAATATGACTTTTCCATGTCAATGAAGACCAGATGGAGTTCTTGTTGTTTCTCTCTGAACTTCTCCGTCATTTGTCTCAAGCTAAAAATTGCATCAATGATTGACTTTCCTGGCATGAAACCAAACTGTTGACTCCCAATATTAACTTCAGCTCTAAGTCTTCTGTCCAGGATCCTCTCCAAGATGTTCATGGTGTGTGACATTAGATTAATTCCTTTGTAGTTGACACACATTTGGATGTCTTCTTTACCTTTGTAGATTGGGACAAGAATACATTCTCTCCATTCTTCTGGTATATCCTCTTCTCTGTAGATCTTCGCCAAGAGATCCCATAACAGGTCCAGCCCTTCCTCTCCAAGGGCCTTCCAGGCTTCAGCCGGGAGTCCATCCCATCCAGCTGCTTTCCCTCTCTTCAATTGCTTAAGTGCTACCTTAACCTCACTCCTTGTGATGTCTGTTGTCAGTCCCTCATTTGGTATTCCGTCTTCATGGTGTTTTCCTTCATTCTCTACGTTTAGTAGCTCCTCAAAGTACCCTTTCCATCTATCCTGTATCGCCCCAGTGTCCCTAAGGATTTCTCCATTAGCCTTCTTGATCTGCTTGATGTGTGTGATATCTTTTGCTGTCTGGCATCTGTGTTTGGTAATGCTATATATTTTCTTCTGCCTTTCCAGTGTTTCTAAGTCATCGTATATCTCTTGACATGCTTTGGCTTTCGCTTGTGACACTTTCGGTGTTGTGCTGCCACGTGATCACTAGGGATGACTTTGCAGTTCTTCTTTCCTTCAGATATTTTCTCTTGAAGTGTTATTTGAGTGCTATTTCTACCACTTTTAAAGGTGATCAAGTGCTCTTCTTTTTTGTTGAAGCAGGTGTTGGCCAGGGCTAAGTCAAAAACCCCAGCGAACATCGTGATTTGTTCACATTTTTTGTTGAAGTCTCCAAAACCATGCCCTCCATGGATTCCTTCTATGCCTCTGTTATTGGCTCCAACTTGTCCATTAAAGTCTCCTCCGATGATTACTCTGTCTTTCTCTTCCAGTTGTCTTAGCTCTTCATCTATGATTTTCCAGAAAGCATCCTCCATCCCCATACTTTTGCCAATCTGTGGGGCATAAGTGCTTACTATATGGATTGTTCCTCCTATATCCAGCTTCATCCTCAAAATCCTGTCACTTCTACGGCTTACTTCTATTACGTTTTTTTTTTCATCTCTCGTGAAATGATGATCCCTACTCCATTTCTACCCTCTTTGCTTGCACTGCTGTAGAAAATCTTTTACCCTTCTGCTAGTTCTCTTGCCTTGTCTCCCTTCCATCTTGTTTCTTATAAACACATGACATGAATCTTTCTTCTTTCTATGATGCCCAAAATTTCCCTTCCTCTTCCTGTCATGGTGCCGAAATTGAGTGATTTAATCCTGAGTAGTAAAGGTCTTCGATCTAGCTACTTTAGTCGCACCCGCTCTTGATGCGATAACCCTAGCATATTTTTACAGTCCTAGGGCGCCTAAGGAACTGCATGTTGCCTACAAGGCTTGCGGGGAAGCTCTAACATTTTCTGAGTCATGGATACCACTCATCATAAAGGCTTGGCAGGGTGTATTACAGCTGGATGCCCTTCCTGACGCTAACCCTCCTCCTTTATCCAGGCTTGGAACTGGCCAGTCCACCATACGGTATCCTGGCTAGAGTTTTATGTATATGGTAAATATGTATGTATATGGTAAATAAAAAAAATAATGATGACAATTACAAAACATTATCATTTATGAATATAACCCTAAGAAATTGTAAAAGTAATCTTAATCTGGATAAAAACAATGTTAAATTAAAAACAGTAAAAACATGCAAAAGTAACAAAAAAACAAAAACAAAATAAGTGTCTTAAGTAATTAAAAACAGGGGGTATTGGTAAAAATGATATCAAGTAACGTTTTTAATTGAACATATATGGGTTGGAATCTCTGAGCCTAGGGTAAATGTTATGAACATGGGTGAGCACATGTGTGAGTCATTAATTTTTTAAATATAAAAATTTTAAAACAATGAATATTTAGAAATGGATAGCATTTATTATAAAAATTTAAACATATCTTGGAATGTCATTTGCAGGCCTAAATCAGACTGATTCAAATGTGATGAAACACGTGAAGTGATATGTATCTAAATTTCGTCGATGCCAAAAATTGTAGAAAAATTAGTATAATCAGCTGAAGTTAAGAATTATATTTTAAATTAAGAAAGAAGCGAATTTGTAAAATATTCAACAGACCCCCATGGTTGGAAAAACATTTGAAGAAACCAATTTGAAATTAATACAAATTATTTATTTAGAAGGAAGGTAGTTACACATAGAATATACATATTACATTTTACGATTTGACACGAAAAAATTGTAAAAGAAATGTTGAATGGATATTATAAGAGAAAAGGACGAGACACAAAAACCTTGGAATGCAATATATAGTTAATAAATACAACTGAAAAATAAAATAATAATTAACAAATAACAAAATAATAATTATTTGATTTTTTAGTTTTATTTTGATTTTACTTATATATTTATTATTTTGTTATTTGTTAATTATTATTTTATTTTTCAGTTGTATTTATTAACTATTTAAAAGAAATGTTAAAATTAATGAATGATAAAACAACGTTAAATTAATTTCATTAAAAAGAAGTTAGTAAAACAAGCTTTGGAAAACAATTTTAGAAAATATAAAACGAATCCTGTATCTTAAGTCCTAAAAAGAAGGGTTGGGGAAACATGCACAAAGATGTCTGAGGGACATCTGCAAGCCAGAGGGATGAACTATGTGGACGTGAAAGAATATCAGTGGTTTGGAATCAGCTGGGATCAGCTAGACAGCCCTTTAGGGTTTTTAGAAAGTTGCAGAGCACAAGACAGTGATTTACTTCCAGTAAATGTTCTTCAATGAAGATGCCTTCAACAAATAACGATATAAGTATGTAAAAATTACATGTATGATATTTTAAAGAATTAGTTAAATTACATAGAATAGCCAATTACAATTTCTAGAATTAATAGAAAATATATAAATATTTTAAAGTAGAGTAGAGTAGTCAGCTAATTGGAGTTTATTTATATATATATTTTTAAATTTATATATATAACTAATATATTTTCATAGTAGTTGGAGTTGCTGCCACAAATTATGTGAGCAGTTGCGAAAAAACTTATTCAAACGCATGCTTATATTATCTCCTTTTAAATTTGTCTTGAACGCCTTTTATATGAGCTGTGTATAAATCCTTGTAAAAAGAAAATAACGCTTGCATGTGTAAATAATATCTGTTAATGGAAAAAGTGCTATAAATGTACTAAATTGAGGCATACTATAAAGTATTACAAACAAAAAAATGAAATTAATATACCTGATGAAGATTAGTATTGAGTAAATATAAACTAAATATATATTCTAAGACTAAGCACATTATTAATTAGCTACTTAGATTGAGTGTTAAAAATATAGAGTTAATGATTCACTGTAATGAATAAATCAATTTTTTTAGTAATTATAGAAAGATAATTGTGCAATAACGTTAGATAACGGATATTTAATAGTAACATGAGACTTGAGGTTTAACTCAGAAAGAGCTGACGAGGTAAAAATGAGATCATTTAGCACTAGAATGAGAAGACTAAAAAGCATGAAGATCAAAAAAACCTGAAATGTAAATTTAACCAAAAGAGCAACACAAAGTGAGAACGAGAGGGAAAATAATGAGTTGGAAACACATTTTTAAAGCGAGTCTAAAATGTGCAGTAAGAGTAAAAATTGAGTTAAAAATTTTAGTATTAGCGCATACAGATATATAACTGAATTTATGTTTTATGTGTTAGGACTTTGTGAATTATTTTGAAAGAATTTTATCCATTACATAATGAAAATGAATGAACTAGTTAGAAAAACGAAGTCATTTGAGAAATTAAAACCTGTAAGAACTAATTTATTCTTTTATTGTCTACATTTTTAAGAATAAGGAATCATGACATATGTGTGACCTTTACAAGCCTAGCCCAAGAAACAAGTAGTAATATTTTGCAATCAGTGAAAAAATTTAAAAATAAAAGAAAGTGTAATGGTAAGGTAAAATAAAAAAGAATAAAACTTGTTTCATGGTCAAGGTGTATTTCTAACACATAATGACAGTCGAATTAATTTTTAATTACAATAATTTTAATTTTGGTTTGAATTAATATTGAACAAGTCTGGAATCGATAATACATTATTTTGAATAAATCTGTTATTGGTAATAATTTAAAATGAAATTTTTGGATCAGAATTAACTTAATTTTGAATAAAACTCGAACCAACATTAATTTACTTTGAATAAAAGTGGAATTGGTAATAATTTATTTGAATAAATCTGGAATCAAGAATAATTTATTTGAATAAATCAGTAAATGACAATAATTTACTTGGAATAAACTGGAATTGGTTATAATATAAAATGAAAAAACTTGGCTTAAATCTCACGTAATTATGAATAAAACTTGAATTGACAACCTGATATTGAATAATTTTGGAATTTACATTAAATTATGTTGACCTTGAATCAATAATATTAATCAGGAAGAGTAGGTAAAGAATGAAAGCAAAAAATTCAGGTGAGTTTGAACATTGAAAATTAGTAATTAGGTTAAAACAAAATTTGATGGACAAAAACATTTGACATCCACCTTTTTATGGAAGATGAGTTAACTAATTTACGTCTAATACAACTTGAGCTATGAACCCATCGAACACCTGAAAGATTAAATCTGGCTATTTTCGGGTTTACCTGGCAGGCAATTTATTAAAAATCAGTCAATCCTTATTATTAAAAAACCGTAAAAAATCAATTAATTAACGAAAAAACTATTAAAATTTATGAAAATCTGTAAGGCAACACCTGATAACCTATCAACCCTTTGGAAACCCTGATGACAATACCTGTCTTTTTTGAGGGTTTCCTGGAAGAATACCTGTGGTTGAATGAATGAAAGGACTGTAAGGGGTGGTTACCATGAAACCAAAGTGGTTATAGTAGAAACCGAAGTGGTTAAGAGGAAACCTGAGCACTGCGACTCTCAGAGTCTACTGTACTATCCCCAGTAACGATTGCTACAAGAAAAAAGTAGCATCCAGGACCGATAGCTTAACTTATCCTCTAAAGCATGGGGGGGTGATGGACATTTCCAGGTCTTCACCCAACGTGTGATTAACCGTGCCCAAGGTTGCTTAACTCCACCATTGCATTAGGCAAGGTGAGACAACTAGGCTATGGCTGCCCCCATACCTGTCGTAACCAGGCAGATAATTTATTAAAATCCAATCCATATCCATTAAAAATTAAAGCAATGGGTGTGAACATGAGTAATTAAAGGGAATGTATATAGAAAGTGTGACATCAATAAAAAACACAACGTAAGCAAATTGAGTCAATAATTTTAGCAGTAAGGGACCACCGGGGGCGTAAAAGGGGGAGGCGTGTGAGCCTTTTCAATTGATTTTCCATTGATTTATTAATATTCATTAGGTAAAGATTCATTTTTGCCAATGATTTATTAATTTTTAATAGGTACAGATTGATTTTTAAAGAATTACCTGCCAGGTAGCACCCAAAATAGCCTGGTGTCACATAACCTGTATCCAGAGGGTTGACAGGTGTTGTCTTCCAGGTTTCCAAAGGGTTGACAGATGCTAAAAGGTCGGTGATAAATGATTTGGTCCATCACATCACCTTACCTAATTACTTATTTTCTATTGTGTTTAGAATCATCTGATTTTTTTTATTTTATTCATCTGATTTTGCACCATTCGATCAATTTCCAGTGGATTTAGTGGACCTAAGCAGTTTGTCAAAGCAGAATGATGGGCATAAATTTCTTCTCACGTGCATTGATGTGTTCTCACGTTTTGCCTGGGTTGTGCGTTTAAAATCCCAGATGGAACTCGAGCTTCAGAAAGCTTTTCTTAAAATCTTTACAGAGGGGCAAGTTCCTCTAAAAATTATCAGCGATAAAATTAAAGAATTTTTAAATAAACACGTTCAAGATTATTTTAAACGACTCAATATTAAATTTTTTGTGATAGAATTGGATATGAAAGCAGCAACGGCTGAGCATATTAACTGTACATTGAAGGGGCGAATGTTTAGGTTTTTCACTTATTCCAACAGTCAACATTACATGGATGTCTTACCTGCTCTTGTTGAAAGTTACAACAATCATGTTCACAGACCTTTAAGTATAGCACCCGCTGCTGTGAATGATAATAATGCATCGACACTGTGGTTATTACAATTAAGCACCCCATACGACTCCGAAATTAAAAATTGGTGATGTATGCATTTCAAGTGTTAAAAATGTATTTGAGAAAGGTTATTTACCGAATTGGACAGAGAAAGTTTTTTCGGTGTCAAAATTAATAATAAGAAAACCTGTCGCATATAAAATTAAAGATTATAAGGGCGACGAGATTGCTTGTGTGTTTTACGAGCAAGAACTACAACGAGTGAAAAACCCTAAAGTTTTTGTCATCGAAAGGATATTAAGCTTGAAAAGGAAAGGGTGTGTGTGAGTGCATTCGTTAAATGGTGAAATTATCCCAACAGTATGAATAGTTGGGTTCGTGAGGGTAACCTGTTAAACCTATGACAAGCTGTTTCACTCATCAGTTGTGCAGTTGATTTATCAATATGTATGAAATCTGATTTCTACGTTACACTTCCGTCCAACATGCAATCGGGTGTTGGAAGATATATCAATACAACAGCTCATTATTATACCTGTTTGGCATGTACACTACTGTTCAAAGGTCCTTGGGAAGTCAGTTTGACGGAAGTTCATTTCCCAGCACTTTTCAAGAATGTTCAATCAGTTTAAAGTAAGTTTTCATAATCTTATGTTGGAGAAATCTACCAATTTTAACATTGGTAAACCAAATGAATCCGCAAGTCTCATAGATTTTGCATACAAGGAAAAATCATCCTTACAAACTTATTTGAAGGATATTGTGTTTTCCCGTGATCCAATTTTGAACAGTCATGTTATCTTCAATGTACCTCCAAATGCTAAGGTTCGTTTTACCACAGAGGCATTCTGCAAAATGTTTAATTTAAGTCAATACGAATTCATGGAAAGACGAGTTTAAGAACCTGATTTTTCGAAAACGTTCAAATGGTTTTCAGAACTTTCTGTTGTTTAATTATCCAGAGACACCCACTTCACACCATCATGTTGTTGGATTTAAGAGCACTAAAATTTGACACATAGGTGATACCCTATTTTTTTACAAATTAATTTAGGGCTCTATGGAATTCAATTGGATTTGGTCGACGGTTTTTTAATTTTTACCGGTTACACAGGTCGATTCATTGAATTCCCGAGTGTAACAAATGTCAGTTGCATCCCACCCCGGTTTCTGAATAAGAAATTAAAGACTCTGATTGAAATTCCATTAAATCATGTGAATGATGGTCCCATCACTGTTTCTGTTTATGATCCAATTGATTTACCAGGCCCAGTTGACTTTAAAATTCCCGAAGGTTATTACGTGAAACGTAATGACACTGTTGAACATTAGTGAAATTGATTCCTCCAAAAAACCCTCTTAAAACATTAGTCTTACACATAGCAATTGCCTTCATTTCCAATGTAAAGAAAAACGCTACATCAGTTTTACTAATGGTTTGGCTTACACTCTAGGTTTAAATTCAAACCAGTTCACATTGAACTCACACAGGGGGACGGTTTGATTCCTATACTTCTTAAAAGAGGAATCCATAGCTATTATCTATATAGCGATATAATACAACTTCAACGTGTTAGAAATACTTTTGCACTGCTCATTAGGATTATTCCCATATCACATGCTAAACGCGAAATGGTTTATCAAACTTTCCCTTCACCTGATTACCATCCATTAAGCAAAAAAGTCTTTGACATGATTGAAATCGCATGCAAACCTGTTATCGTTTTTATCTGGCAAAATGGTTGTAAAATTACATTTCCGTCAGAAGCAGTCTTACAAAAATGCATGCCCATATCATCCGAGCCAAGAGGTGATTCTCTGTTATTATTTAAGTCAGAAAGGTCGTGGACTCCCTGTATTCAGAGGAACAGCGTTTCAGTGCGGTAGTATGTTCGGTTCTGTTTTCACAAATATTTTCCGAATCGCGACGCCATTACTAAAGACGGCTGGGAAACTTTTTGGTAAGCACGCTCTAAAAGGCAGTGTTTCAGTCTTATAAGGTCAAAATCTCAAACACTCGGTAAAATCACATATGAGAGCAGCAGGTGGCAGCACTTTACAGGAAATGAGTTCCAGGATTCAGAATGGCAGAGGTCGAGTTAAGAGACGGTATTCTTCAATTGCTGCTCATTCATCAGTCAAAAGACCCAGAGTTCACAGTCTGGACGACTTCCTGCTGAGCAAAACTAGTAGAAGACAGTGTGCCCTGTGCGTGGGAGGGGAGGGGTGCCAAACGGAACCTTCCAATAATAATATCCCTCACACGCGACAGGAGCGGGTTCTTGGACTTGCGTGGGTGATGTTACGCAATCAAGGAGTAGGTGCGAGTACTGATTTTAAATACCATTTTAATAGACTTAATAAAGATTGATACAGTTCATTAATCAACAATAATATTGGGGCCCCAATTAAAATAAATAACAAACCTATTAAGAAAAATAATCATTAATTTTCACCACATCAACAAGAAAGACTGTATAAATTATTTTACATGATCCTCCATTAGATCCCAGTGATTGCGTACACTGACACATGTGCTGTTAATGAATCAACATTCCTAGGTCCTCAGCTGGGAGACTAATACTGCATTAGCTGTTGACTCATTCCCAACGGAGCAAACAAGACCAGCGACCAACCTAAGAAAGCGTCGCGCTCTCCTTTGAAATGTTTACAATCCCGAGCTAATCAGCACTATGCTCTGCACGATTGGAAACCAGGGGAGAGAGCAGTAACCCCTTTACTACCAAATTTTCCGACGCAATATACTTCCTCCTATTCGCTACCGTTTGAATGGCCGAAACCTCCGAGCTGATCATAAGACTGCGTAACAAGCTGCACCGCACAATATCCTTTCACTCATTTTGCATGTGAAAGCAATGCACTCCATATACAGACGCATGTGTACAGCTCTGCCTACAAATTACCATCAACTGGATTTAACATACTTCGTACTATTTAAAAACAAATGATAGCATAAGAATTTTCGTTCCAACAGTTATAAAAAAAACGTAAAGGCAATTATCATACAATTAAAAAATTGTAGAGTGAGAACACTTTACACAAAAAGTCAGCGGGAGTCCTTTACTAGCGGAAAACTTCGTGTCCGTATCACGTGACCACTAATAACTATATCTCAACATAGCCGAAATAAGAGCAGTCAGGATAAACAAGCCACAGCTCTATTCTCCTTACGTCCTAGCTTGGTCATTAATTGGTAGAAATCGTAATGATCGCTATTAACGGGACAATTATAAATTAAGAACAACCTCACCACTCTGCAATCGTTGATTTCTTATCTTGGTCGATGCATGAATCCAATCAAAGCAACGTTGCTGCAGCGTTCCACTTCCAACAACAAAGAAATACCACCGTCAGAATTCGTGGATCCTTCCAAATTTCAGGACGGGCGCTTCTCCTTTATTTACACATATTGTAAATGTTCATTTTTGTACCTGTTCTTCCTGAACTGAAGATATATATTAAAAAAAACGCCTCGAACAACGCTACTAACGCTACTAACGAAACTAATAAGAACTCGAAGCCCTGCCTTCTCTACAATACAAACAACAACAGAAAACTCACGCTAAAAAATGACGTTTAACCTTTGACTCTGTTGCTGTCACTCTAACCCAGTAAAGCTGCGACAACAATGTTTACAACGGATTAGGCCAACAATTGCTGTAGCTTCCCTGGGATAATCTTAAAGTTTAATATCGTCAGCAATCAAGATAAATAAAAGAAAATAATCTACGATAAAACCGTAATTTCTTTACAACAAGGAACACATTTTTAACGATTTCACCCCATAACTCTTACCAATTAAAAAAGCATAGAAAAAATCATTTACCCGACTCTAACTAACACCAAGGACTGCAAATACCGTTTGTTTACCACTAAACCACACCAAACGACCTACAAAACAAAATAATAAGAATCATCTACGCACGACAGACTAAAACAAAATACAAAACCAAAACAAACACTGACACCAGTCACAACAGAAAGCAATTCACTCAGCAATGCTTAAAAAAATCTCAGGAAAAAAAGAAGAAGAATAGGAAGAAGCATAGAGAAATTTACACATTCGCACTTTATTCCCTGTATTTGCCTAAAGCATTACCATGGCAGCTATGATACATGAGCACAGCTCAGAATGTATGAACAGTGACTTAGATATTTTCTAATTCCCCATACGAGTGGTCAACAAGAGAAGAGACACATCATAGGGTACCAACTGACCGCCATCATAAATCAAGGCGGTTCGATTGAATTTTTCGTTCCCTGACTAACTGACTTTTACATCGAATTAGATCAAACTACAATCAATTTAGAAGTCGTTATCACTATATGAGATGCACCTACTCCAGCTGGTGATAATACAGGTCTCGTGAATCTTATCCTGCACTCATTATTCTCCCAAGTCGATTGTTATTTAGATGATACACTCGTTAGTCATAGCAATAACTTATATCCGTATACCGCTTATTTAGAAACTCTTCTGAATTATGGTCAGGTTGCTAAATCAGTTCAGTTAATAACATCTGGATTTTATAAAAACACATCTGGTAAAATAGATAATATAGATGATACAAATTCAGGTTTTAAATCACGCAGAATTCTTGCTCATAATGGAGTCTACTACTTAGTAGGACCTATACAATTGGATATACTTTGTCAGAGTCGTTTGCTGTTAGAGTCACTGGATTTTCAGCTAAGATTATACAGAAGTAGACCTGCTCTCGCTCTAATGACAGGTGCAGCCAACCCTGATTACAAAATTTCAATTCAAAAAGCTACACTTAATGTAGAATGCGTTAAAGTCAACACAACTACATTATTAGAACATACGAAGACACTTCAAACAATTATCTGATTAGCAGAGTGGAAATGCGTTCCTCAAATATCGCAGCAGGTATCAGAAATCACGTTATACAAAATTAAATTACAGAACAACTTCCTAACTGATTAATTTTCGCATTCGTAACAAGTGAAGCACAAAATGGAACTTATAAGGCGAATCCGTTTAACTTTCAACATTTCAACCTGTCATATTTCTCGCTAGCAATTGATACGCAAGTTTTTCCTATGCAACCTCTGACACATGGATTCGCAGAGGGGTCATACATACATGAGTTTGTTCATTCGTTGAAGGCATTCGGTCTGTGGAAGGAAGACAGAGACGTTGATGTTACTCAGGCTCAATGTTTTACTTTTATAGGTTATGATTTAAGCGGTAATCGTAATTATTTTATGGACCATTTTAATGTTATATGTAACGGCACACTTAGTGTTGAAGTACATTTTTCCCAACCTCTGACAGAATCTGTGAGCATCATTACCTATTGTCAATATCAGAACTTACTCGAAATCAGTAAAGACCATTCCGTGACCTTTGATTATACAAATAAAAGCTCTATGGATAGAGCAAAAATTTGGCATGTGTTAGAGAGAGACCTGTGTAAAAACGTATAGCCAGAGGAGTGTTTCCAGCGGATGTAGTCACTCATCTCAAGCTAGTCTACCGGACTTCAGTTTTAGCTAATACAGCTGTCTCGACTAGACCTGGAACTCACTGGATTGCTTTTTTTTTAATCCCTCAACCATTGTTAGCTTATTACTTTGATTTGTTTGGTCAAAAATCTCATGCCCAATTCAATGATCTCATGTTGGGAATTTATAAACGTATTTACTCTTTCTAATGTCACTGGTAATATTTTTCTTAATGCCCTTAAAAAGATTGTATCTGGAGCTGTTTGGATGCCCGAGGTTCTGTCATCTATCGGGTTGTGAGTTCCTAGAAAATGTCGTCATAAATATCTTGCTTTATTAGCTCATAGTACGAGGCCAAATGTTGGAGAGATTACTGTATCTTATAAACTTGTTACTTTGTATAATAGAATCGTTTCCCATAAAGATGTAGACATTTTTAATGACCCAACCAGTTCTATTTTTAAGATTTTAAATATCTGATTTTGATTTTATTTGTTCCGAAATGTACTATTTATTTTTTCATTTTTTCCTGCTTGGGTTTTTATCACCTATAGGCGCAGTTTGCATTTGCTTATACATTCTGATCTGAATAAATTAAATTAAATTATTATTATTTTTATCTTTGCCACCCATTTTGCCAATGTTTTTAAACCTTATAATACATCGGGTCATCTCTCCTTCCATGGAAATATTAACCCTAATATTGGCGAGCCCATTATTCTCAATTCTCACTCTACTGTGGGTCTCTCAGCTGAGGAAGTTCTCTGAAGTATTCATAGACTCAGGTCCAAGCAATCCTGATTGTGGCCTTGCCCCTCAGATTAGAAAATTCGTAGACTCAGGTGCAAGCAATCCAAGTTATTTCTCTTCCACAATTTATATAGGCCTTGCCCCTCAGATTGTGGCCCCTCTTCAACATATTTTCAATCTTTATGTAGAAAATGGCCACTGTCCTTCCATCTGGAAGAGCAAGATCATTGTTTCTACCTACAAATCTGGACCTGCTACATTGCCCAACAATTATCGTCCAATCTCTCTACTTTCCGTCATGGCAAAAAATTTTGATCGCATTCTTTATAAATATGAGCTTCACCATATTTTGCTCTCTCTTTCTACCTGCCAACATGGTTTTCTTCCTGGGGGCTCATGGATACCAATCTAGTTAGCTTCACAGAGGTGACAAGATCTCCTACGAGCAGCAGGCACAGATGGATGCCATTTACATATTTTCAAGTTATTTGAAAAAGCATTTGAGACCGTTCAACATGATTGCTTAATACATAAATTGAAACTCCTTGGTGTCAGAGACAATTTTCTTTCACTCCTGAATTCCTACATTTCCAAAAGAAACAATGTGGTTCGTATCTATGGTCACTGCTCAGGTCCTTTTTGTCCGAGCTCAGGTGTTTCTCATTGCTTCGTTTTCGGTCCTGTTCTCTTCAATGCTTATACCTTTGACCTTCCTAATCATGTCATGGATTCGGGTATTCTCATGTATGCTGATGACACTAAGCTGTTTCGTTCAATCACTTGCCGTCAGGATGTTTTGAGTCTTCAATGCGATATTAATCGATTAGAAGCTTGGTGTCAAGAGAATGGGTTTAGCATTATTCGTATCAAATGTGCGCATATTGCCTTTACCAAAAAAATAAATCTCATTTACAATGCTTATGCTGACGCTAATGCTACTATTAATACTGTCAATCAAATGCGTGATACTGCAGTCATTCTTTACGACAAGCACACTTTTAATCCGCAGATAGACCATGTACATACTATATCTCTGCATTGCGCAGGGGCACTTATGTGTCATGGACATACTTCTTATACTCCTCAAACTTTCTGTTAATTTATAAAAGTATCGTACTCCCGCAGCTTATGTTCTGTAGTAAGGTCTGGGATGGTTGCACCCATGATAACAACCTTACACATTACGTGACATCCGACTTCAAAGAAATATGACTTTTCTACGAAAGATCATCAAATGATCCATTAACACAGACTTTGAACAAGGTCTCCATTTCTATGCTCCTATTTACCTTACTAGGCAATCTTCTGCTCTTTTCAAACCCCACTTTATAAACATGCCATGCTCAATGGTCCATGCTCTACAAGATCCAATATTAATACAATCTGTACCATTCGGATTTTTTTTATTTATTAATTACTTAATTAATTACTTTTTTAATGTTTATATCTTAGGCTTTAGTCTTTTTTTTTGTAATTCTTCATTTGTAATTCTTTTACAATGTTTGGCATTTGTTTTCATTTCTATTATTAATTGTATACGTTAAGGATATTTACGTATTTGCTATTTTTTAGTTTGCCATTAGGTGGCATTACTTGTTCATTGCCTCTTCTTATTGTAGCACTCAGTGAACAAACAACGTAAGTTTTTTGCTCTCGTACAGTACGTGTACTGCTGTCATTTCTTTAGCTAAATACAACATCCATGAGCTCATGAATCGCAAGTATACACTTTCTTACGTTTGTCATCATAAGAGCGTAAACATTTTTGTCCTTCAAACCGGATTATATTAGCAAGTGTTGAAGTCATTTCTCTCGAATGCTCTTTGTGAGCTTCTTGCACACTTTTGAGGAGCTCAGTTGATTACTGCTTCCTGTCCTTTGAACTGTTGAATGTGTGCTTTTACTTGAGAAGACATCGTGATGTTTCTTTCCTCCACTTCAGTGTACTGATTATTGGTCGTGTTTTGTGACTGATAACTTATACTCATGTACCATTTTCAAATCTATGCCTGTCAAAGAACGTTTTGCTAAAGTAAAGAATTTAAGATTCTGCATAAATTGCCTTTCTAAAGGTCACTGCTCTAAGAACTGTAGCTCTAAGTACAGCTGCAATAAGTGCAAAGCTAGACACCATACACTTATACATCTTGATCCCATAACCACTCCTGAGAAGTCAGTTTTGAAAATGATACAGTCATCCTCACGGCATTTTCCCTTTTTGAACAATGTGCTATTCTCTCCACTGCTGTTGTGAATGTTGTTGATCATCAAGGTCAAGTTCATAAGGCAAAAGTTCTACATGATTGTGGTAGTATTTTATCGTTTATAACTTCTCTATGTAAGAAGCTGCAGCTGCCTCAAACTCCAGTCAACTTCCAAGTCCATGGCATCACCGATTCTACTACCAGTGTCCATTGTCGTTGTGAAATTCTTCTGCACTCTCAAGTCTCCAATTATCGCATGAAATCTCAATGTTTGGTCATTCCTCCGATTACTGGTCATTTGCCCAATATGCCAATTGATCTTGCTAACATAAACATTCCTCACGGCCTAAAGATGGCTGATCATCACTTCAATGTCCCTGGAAAAATAAACATTTTCCGTGGAGTAAATTCATTCTGACAAATTGTTCTCACTCGGCGCATTCCACTTGGACCCAGAATGCCTATTCTGCAAACTTCTCATTTTGGATGGATTATAGTTGGCTCCTTTCCGTGCACTACCCCCCAATATATTCGTAGTTCTGTTGTAATTTTATTCGTAGTTCTGTTCGCATTCAAGAGCAATTGGAAAATTTCTAGAAAATGGAAGAAATCGATACCCCTAAGCTCCGCACCTTGGAAGAAGACGAGTGTGAATTTCACTTCAAGAGCCATATCAAGCGTGATTCTAGTGGGCGATTTATTGTCAGAATTCCTCTTAATAAAACTCCAGAAGTATAAGTTGCCTCATACGAAATAGCTGAAAAGTCCCTTCTAAATCTCGAAAGAAAATTTGTCTCCAACACATGCGAGAAACACTGTCTTGCATCATAGAATATGAAGATTTGGGTCACATGTCTGTTTGCGATCCTGCACCTTCTGAGGTTTCCTGCTCCTTACCTCATCATGGCATTCTCAAGGAAGATAGCCTGACCACAAAGCTTCATGTCATTTTCAATGATTCTGCTCTTACCCTATCTGGTGAATCGCTTAACTCCTTACAATTGGTCGGCCCTACAATTCAACAGGATCTATTCAGTATTCTAATCCGATTTCGCAAACTTTTGATATAGAAAACATGTATTGCCAGGTTTTGATTGATGAATCTCAAAGACCTTTGCAGTGCATGTTACAGAGACCTGATCCAAATGATGTCATCAAAACCTATAATCTGAACACTGTCAGTTATGGTACTGCTTCTGCTAGCTTCTGAGCAATTCGATATTTGTGTGAATTGGGTATTGAATGCACACAAGCCCTCACAAATCATAAAAGAAGACTTCTATATTGGCGAGTTGTTGAGTGGAGTGAACGACATCTCCACAACAAAGGTACTGTGCGAAAACCTTTCTGCTACTTTACAAACTGGTTGCTTCAACTTAGGAAAATGGATGTCGAATGAGCCTCTAATTCTTTCAGACTTCATGGACTCCGATATTCATCCTATCCTAGTTGATATTGTCTCACATGATAGCACATAGACTGTTAAACTACATTGGTCGGCACTTGATGATAAGTTGACATTGTCTATTTCTCTTACCTCTCCAAAAAGGATAACTAAACTTGTTGGACATATCTCAGATTTTTGCCCCTCTTGGCTTGCTAAGCCCTTGGAATATTAACGCCAAGATTATGTTTCAAGCGCTTTGGTTACAGAAACTTTCATGGGACGATAATATTCCTCGCTCCTTGTCCACTCAGTAGTTGAACTTGAAAGATGATTTCCCTGCCCTAAACGAAGTTGCCTTTCCCAGACGTATCATATGCAATGATCGGAAAAGTATACAGTATCATGCTTTTTCTGGCGCGTCCAACAAGGCCTATGGTGCCTGCATCTATATGCGCTCTGTTGATGAAAATGATATGAATTTCTCAAACATGTTGTGTTTAAAGGCCAAAGTGATTCCTCTCAAGTCTTTATTCATTCCCAAAATAGAACTTTGTGGTGCTCTTACTCTCACTCGCTTAGTCCAGCAGGTTACTTCTGCGCTCCAAATTACATTTGATCAATGCTTCTTCTGTATTGAACCCACTATTGTAGTTGGTTGGTTGAAAATGCATCCAAATCGTCTACACACGTTCGTCGCCAATCATATATCTGAGATCCAGACACTCTCCAACAATGCTGTGTGGAACCACATCTGCAATGGAAATAATCCTGCTGACATCCTCTCAAGAGGGGTCTCTCCTACTGCACTGAACGATTCCGCCTTGTGGTTTCTTGGACCACTGTGGCTCTCTCTAGAAGAATCTGCATGCCCATGCAAATGCCTGCCATACCACATGATCTTCCGGAAGTAAAAAGGTAAGATATAATATCTGCCACTACTTCATGTTCTTCATTCCCATTTTCAGGATTCTCAGATTTTGATCATCTAAATCGCATCATTACCTTTATATTGCGTTTCAAGAACAATTGTCTGTGTCCTAAGGATGCCCGAATGTATGGTCCTCTTACACTTTCGGAAATTCAGCGTGCCTTTCTGACTCTTGTTAAACTTTCTCAAAACCACTTGTCAATCCCACGATCCTCGATCACGTTCGAAGCTACCCTCCTTGTTCTTGTTTTTAGACACTGGCGGCCTGCTGCGGGTTGGAGGTAGAGTGCTTTTTTCTGACTATCTAGTATCTAGTACAGAGGGTAGATTATCGCTTGCGAGGGAGTTTTGCACCATCCCAGTAAATAACGACTGCTACGAGATGACAGTAGCAGCCGGGACCGATGGCTTAACGTGCCCTCCGAAGCACGGGGGGTATACATGATGGAAGAGCTGGGGATAAACGAACCAGAGGCTGTCACCAACTGCTGGAAAACCAGCTATGGTCAATCGGCAAATGGGTCAGACCAAAGTCCCCCAACAGCCGCGCCCCAAATGGCTGTCCCACCAGCAGTGGCCCTCAAGCCCTGGCCGTCACCCAACCAGCAGCTGGCCACGCCTGAAGTTGCTGAACTCCATCGATTGGCAAGCCAACCGACGAGACAACCAGGCCACGGCCACCCCCAATTTTTCTGACTATTCGTTTGATAAGAAATTTCCCATCCTCATCTCTGGGAAACATCCGCTAGCCAGACTGTTAGTCACCTCAGAACACCTTCGCATTTTGCATGCTGGTCCTCAACTACTTCTTGCATCACTAAGAGAGAGATTCTGGATTACTAATGGAAGAAATTTTGTTAAATGTGTCGTTTACCAGTGTGTTAAGTGTTTCCGTGCTGCTCCGAAAGGCATGACACCTGTCAAGGGTAAGCTTCCTCGTAACAGACTTGAAACATCTTTTCCCTTTCAATCTGTTGGGAGAGATTATGCAGGCCCTATTTGATTAAAGACAGAAAGGGTCGAGGCTGCAAGACTTTCAAGTGTGTTTATTAGTTTGCTTTGCCACCAAAGCCATTCACCGCGAGCTAGTCACAGACTTGACTAGAGATTCCTTCATTCTGACTTTAAGAAGATTCGTATCTCGTCGTGGCTGCCCTTCACACATTTTTTCTGACAAAGGGAGAAATTTCCTGGGAGCCTGTTCCTTGCAGAGTGATCTTAGTGCGTTTTTGAAGTCAAGCGAGGATTGTATTACTCGTTCTGCTTCCAAGCTTGGTATTCAGTGGCACTTCATTACTTCTCGTTATCCCCATTTTGGCAGCCATTGAGAGGCAGGTGTAAAATCGTCTAAGAATCATCTCAAAAGAGTCATTGCGAATGCCAAATTAACCTTTGAAAAGCTTTATAGTCTTTTAGCCCAAATCGAAGCGGTATTGAATTCTCGTTCTCTGACTCCATTATCTAGTGAACCTGAGGATTTTGAACCTTGACACAAGGTCACTTTCTTATTGGAAAACTACTTACCACAACTGCAGATCCCTTGGTCATTCCCATTCCTTTGTTTAGCCACTCACAGACTGCTGCAGCACTTCCAGAAACAATGGAGTTTGGAATAAATTGGTGAATTGCAGCAGAAAGCTAAATGGCATTGCTGCAGTTCCAACTTGATGTTAGACTCCCTTGTACTCAACAATGATGATCTCCAAACACCTATCCATTGGAAGCCTGTACGTATTACCCAGCTTCATCCTGGCAGAGATGGCATCCCTCGTGTAGCCACCATCCACAGCTCTACCGGACTTTTGAAAAGATCTTTCCCTAAGATTTGTCACTTATCCAACGATTGTTACTGTTCTTTCCTTGTATTGGTTGGGTTTTTTTGCCACGTTTTGAAAGTCAAGCCTTTCGAGGCAAGGGTTATTATGGTAAGGATATTTATGTATTTGCTATTTTTCAGTTTTGCCACTAGGTGGCATTACTTGTTCTTTGCCTTTTCTTACTGTAGCCGTCGTTTCTTTCGCCAAATACAACATCTATGAGCTCATGAATTGCAAGTATACACTTTCTTAAGTTTGTCATCATTATAACATAAACAGTACATATTCATATTTATCATGCATCTTTTTTAATTTATTTTATTTTGCTATGTCGTTTGTATTTTCTTCATAACTATGTATTGCCGCCCATGTTTTAGAGTTTTCTTATTTTTTAACTTCTTATTCAAATCAATTTGTAATCAATTTTACATTTTATTTTGAGTCAAAATTTATTTTGTTCTGTTTGTTATTGTCACTAATTTGGTTATTACCCTTTTGGCAATTTGCAAGATTTCTTAATTTTTTTGTTTTGTGTACCTCTTACTGTTTTGCATTGGCACTTTGGTGCTGTTTGAACGACAATAAACTTGAATTGAATTGAATTTCATTGAATTATTATTATGTGAGTCGCACTTTTAAGCTTCATTTTAGAATAATTCTTCCATAAAAATTTATTAAGACCCTCACAATTTTATTATGAACTTACAAACCCTTCCATTTCAACCATCTAAAGTAGATTTCAATTTTAAACAAACTTAATCATCATCTGTGATCATTTTGATATTATAGATTTTATTAATAATTTGGATGCTAAATTGATACAAGGTATTTGACACTGTTCTAAAGTGTCCTTTTGTTTGTCAGTAGAGTTGTTTGACAGCGGTGTTATTTACAGACGAGCCGGAGGTCATCATTATTATTAAAATTGAGCGCTCCAAAGTCCTAGTTCAGACAAAGGCCTCTACTTGTATACCATTTAGACAATATCCAGATCTTGGCAAGGTAATTTCATAACAGTATCATGGTCATGAGGCTAGTCGAGATGCAAAAAGAAAATTATCATCAACATAAATCGCAATTTCACATGGAAGATGGAAGTTGGAAGAGCGAAACCGTTGAGGCTGCAAAGAGGAGAGGACCAAGTCCCAAACCCTGAACGATGCCACACTTACAAGTTTTGCCAATCAATGGATCAAAACTGATAATGTTCATTTTGGCTTGGAAATAGTCCTGCAGTAGTTGGAGATAATTTTACGATACTTCAAAGGACTCAAGATCATATATAAGTTGTAGTCACGATCTTGTATCAAATGCTGTGGAGATATCCTTTTAAGCGATAATAAATTAATGACAGTTTTCATAGGCTTCACAAGCTTTTATAAAGATGCCTAAAGGGGTCCATGTGTCCTTATATCCTGGCATATGCTCCCGCTGTTGTTCAGGTATTTTTGACCATATAAAGCCAGTGAGGTTGTTAAAAATTCTTTTTCAACAATTCTGTCAAGAGGGCATTAAACGGAAATAAGACGGTAATTTGAAATTCGTAATGGGTCACTGGTTTTAAAAACTGGATTAATTTTGGCCATCTTTAAAGCGAAAGGAAACTAATTCGTTTTTTCAATCATCTTACAGCCAATAAATCATCCAATAACCAATACCATTAAGGTTTTGTAATAGACAATCAGTAATTGTTAATGGATAACATGGGCCTTTTAACTTATTCGATTTATAAGTTTGATCAACTTTCTACCATACGGAACACACACTGGGGGATATCTCTGTACATCTGGGGGCCTGTTTGATTATTGTTATTATTTCGGAAGTATTAGTGGGGCTTCTACTCAATCCAGATAATTTTTTTCTTCTTCTCTGGGCAATTATAAGCCAGATTTGGTTCGATTTTTTGTTATGAAGAACGTACGCTTGCTTGGCTTTCCTGATAACTATTTTAAAAATTTGATCCCTTGCTTGTAACCCTGACGAGCTTGGGAATCATTCCAGGCCAAGAGGTTATGGTAGGCAATCTGCTTCTTTTTCCATATATCAAGTAAATCAGTATTCCGCCATTTGTTACACCTATAAGTGATCTTGCAACTTTTACTAAAAACAAAACCTGCATCCATCGCCACTTGGGTTAATAGGTTGAATCTTTCTAGTAACAGGTCAACATATTATAATTTGCTATATTCATGTAAACTTTGAGTATCCAGATTGCTATGGAATACTTCCATCCTAAAATTGCTGTAATTTTGGAAGAGACACGGCTAGAATATGTTGACCACTGGATAATCCGCTGGTAGCAAGAGCGAGACTACATTACTAAGTGGTCACATTCGGGTAATGAAATAAAAATAGACTCATTGTATTTGAAACCTTCAGGTATATATATATATGTGATCAATCAACGAGGCTGTATATTGTAGGAGTGTTTAGATTTGTTTTAATCCGATGGTTGAAGAAGAGGCCATCTTAATGTCTAATGAGGCGTGCAGCGAGTTACAATTAAAAACACCTAGGATTACGTTGGCATTCATTACATCAAGATTACCAATCGCGGTGGCACAGTCTTCCACAGGAATCTAGGATGGGCGATAAAGAATGGTGAGGGGACAGAGAAAGTGTGTAAAGAAGAATGTCTGAGGTCAGGATGAGGAAAAAGAGAAATGTCTTTCCAATAATTTGAGAGAACAGAGAAAGTGAGTAAAGAATAATGTCTGAGGTCAGGATTAAACGTACCCAGTTTCAAGCGATGTCAAAAGGTAATTGATATTATTGTTCAAAGACTGTAAAAATGAAGAACACGAGAGATGAAGAACAAACCAAAAGGGAACAAACCCTTTTTTGCCAAAAAGGGTTAAAGAGTACATGCGTCAGCAGACAACTGTAAAAATTTGAGGAAGAAATCCATATGACTTCCAAAAGACGAGAAAGGGAGGACAAGTGAGTTTAAAAAACAGAAGGAAATTTCCTTTAAAAATTATTTGTTTGAAGGAAGAAGCAGTAACATACACAAGTAAAGCAATAATGTTAAAAGATACCGGGATAAGATCGCCTTGCTGTCCAAAACAACCACTGAGTATTTAATTTTTTTGCAGTGATCTGTTTCCTTGAGTAAATAACACTTCTTACATGGGAAGAGAAATATTGTTTTAAAAATTCAACAATTGACATTTTGCTTTAAAATTTAATTTGTCATCTTGAATAATATTGCTTCTCATTATTAATTTTTTGATCGATTACAAGTAACGTTTTTTAAGCATTGCATTAAAATGTAGTATAATATTTTCTATTTGGTATGCTTGGTTTAAATCTTTTTATTAAAAAATACAAATGTTATATTATTGAATTTAAAAATAGCCAAAAATTAGGGAGAATTCTATTTTAATAAAGGTAAAAAAATTTTATATCTCTAATTGTTTTTTTACGATTTTTTATGTAACTGAATGTTCAATATTTTTACTTTTTTTTAGAATATATACGTAATTTGTTGTTAAGTGGGTCACACTTGCATGACAATAGCTAGAAAATCACATAATAGAAATTTTCCCCGCACTTCTGTTAAAAGCAATGATGTGTCATTGATTTTCTTCCTTTTTTCAAAGGAAACATCCTCTGACGATGTCATAAAGAAAGGATATCCTCCGGAGTGATTTTCATTTTTGTGAGAAAGCTTAAGAAAAAAATATAATTTACAAAAAAATGTTATAAAACATGAATATAAGGAATCATTTTAATATAATTCAATCATTAAATGATTCAACTGTGCTCTTGAGTTTTATAATAAATTCGTATTTATATAGCAATTCGTATTGTTGTCATTATTTGGTTATAGCAATGTATAAATACTAATAATGCTATAACCAAATAATGACAACAATATAACCAAAAAACAATGAATACAAGAAATATTGTTCAAAATTTAAAAAGAATACCATTGTAAGACATTTAAACATCTCAACTGAAAAAAATACTGATGATGTCCAAAACGACGAAAATCGATTATATATTAAACATTAATAAACCAATTGTATTGTAAAATAGACGTTATAAAATTATAACTGTATCTGTAATAGAATTTTTATAAGCATTTGAATTTTGTAACATGTTATCTGGAACTGACAGAGCTGTATCTGGCTAAATTCTACTGAGGATACAATCCGACTTCAAGTTAGAAAGATAAAAGCATCTGTTAGAGAGCATAGACCTCAACCAGGATATTATCAACTTTTTTAACCCAGGCACTCAAGCTTGGATATTAGTTGCCTGTGAATTACATAATCGAAGGCTTTACTGACTTCAGCATAAAAGGCATCCAATTGGGAAGAAGAATCTGTGGCATCATCAATATCAATTGCTAGAAAAGCGAGATTATTTAAGGTTAATTTACCTTTCACTAATCCTTGCTGATTATCCATATTAAAGCTAGCAAAATGGGCGCGACGATATTTCGCTACAAAGCTTTCTAGTAATTTAGCAGGAAAGGAGAGAATAGTTATGGGATGATAGTGTTTTAATAACGAATGATTTTTTAAACTTCGGGACAGGAACTACTGGGAAAACTTTTCAAGACATCGGATATTTATCAGTGTATATTGAACGATTGAATAGAATGGACAGAAGAACAGCAAGAGTTTCTATCTGTTCCTTGAGAATGAAATCAGAATGTCTTCAAAAATACAATTTGTACTTGCTTCGGTGTATTTACCAAGGAGTATAACTTCTTTTGGAGTGATGTCATTGAAGAGACTGATAAATTATTAGCCTATTTCAGTGAAGAGTGGTTAAATAGTTAATTGTAGACGTATCTAAATCATCGTGAGAATCGTTATTGAAGTTCTTTTGAAAATATGAGCATAAGTCTGTGAAGAAGTTTTTGTCATTTTGATAACATTTTTAGTATCATTCTTTTGACGGCCTAATAATTTAATAGTTTCTTTCCAAAACAGCTTACGGTCTTTTGGAATGCCAGATAAAATATTTTGTATGTATGAATTAAAACTATCTTTATAACTGGTTTTAAAAGCTTTCCTGCAATGGCTGAAAAGTTTGTAGTCAAGCGAATCAAGTGTATTCTTAAATCTATTGTGGGATTCAATTTTTTTTTTCCATAGGATCCTAGTTGCATTTGATAACAATTATTTTGCTTTCTTCGGTTCTGATTTCCTGAGTTATTTAGAGGGAAAAACCTAAGAATCCCTACCTTAAATCACATGTAGGATATTATTCCAAATCAGATCTGGTTCAGGAATGTTATTAAGACAATCCCAGTCAATATTTTTAAAGAAAGTGTATAAAGCAGGAAAGTCTGCTTTTCTGAAATTAAACTTAGGTTTATCATTTTTACAAGAAGAATATTTAAAACTTTTAAAGGAACACAGATATCTATTGCAGGATGGTAGCTGTCTTTTTAACAACGGGGTATTCTGCTCGCTTTACTATTAATTGAGCAATTGCTAGAAATTATTCAAGTATTTTTTGTCATCATTTAAAATATTATTTCTTTGAATTAATTGGTGTTCAGCCATAAATAGATTGTCTGTTGTTGTGATAGAAATTTTGGACATTGTAATCCTTAAAGTCTCTAATATCACAGTAAAATTCCCATACAATAATGATCTTGGAATGAACATAGGTATGAATAAGATTTCCGAGATTATCCATAAATCGTTTGAATGAATCAGAACTGATATTGGGAGGAATGTATATGATAAAAATTACTACTCCTTTATATGCAGACTGTAATAGATTAGACGAGGCGATATATAGTTTAGTGCCAATAATAACAATGCCTGAACAGTCAAAGCCGATGTCAGGTTTTTGTGCTGAAATATTTTTAGGGATAGCAATTAAAATTCTATCGTATCTATATGATTGATAGTTGCCACCAAAAATCATTTCTTTAGTAATACTGTAGTTCAACCAAGTTTCAGAGAGACAAAAAATACTGTCTTTCAGTTCAGAAATTGCTTCAAAAAATGTATGATATTTTGTGCCATGGCCTCTAAATTTTTGGTAATATAGTTTTAGTTCCCTGTTAAATTGAATCAATATTAATTGCATTCCCCTCCTTGAAATCAAAAATCTGCGTTTCATGATGTTTTGCTACAAAAGGCTTAACTAACATTCCTCGAGGCCAATTTTTATTGTCCCACAAGTTACCACCATCAATTCCTTCTACTTCAACATAAAAAAGAACAGTAAGTGTTAAATTTAGTCTTCAACTTTTTATACGAGACTGGTTCAATTAAATTAAATGAGGAGTTCAAAAAATTGATTGTGTCTTTTTCAAATGTAGATAAATCCAGACGATAGATAAAAATTCTATTCCGAGAATTCCTCTTCACATTAGCAGCCTTCAAGTATGATTTTTCATTTAGGTTAGTGCTGATGATTTGAGTTCCTTGATATCTGGTGGTGTGTTTGCTCTAAGAGGGTGAATGTAACTCAGCACTGTCTTGATGCTGTTTCTATTGCAATGGAGCATGACTGCAATCACTGTTATGAGATGCTTCATTGGCCATACCTCCTTTGGCAGTTATATGTTTATTTATGAGATTAGCTTGCAAAAAATTCAAGTGTATAGGTTTGGATCCCTTGGAGTCATCTAATCCCAGAGGAGGAGGACTAGACATGAAGCCAGATCTTGAATAGCAGCTAACATTTCATTGCTATTTTTATTGTAATTATCAATAAGTGAGTGCAGCTAATTTACACATTTCAACAGTGAGTTGAAAACTCGCACCAAAATAGATAGACTACCCTCTACCTTCTTATCACTACTCTGTATATCATTTAGTATATCCATCACAGATTCTTGTGAAAGATATTGATCTTTAAAGCAAACAGCATCCCAATTTGCTTCAGTAATAGTTAAATTTCCTTCAACTGCACTAGCTGTGAGTGATGTTCCCATTAATAAACCATGCTTACAATCAGAGCAACTCCATACTTCGTGAATTGCAGTGTGCAATTGAGATAGATTTACACACTTAAATGGAAAAAAACTGCCACAAGTAGTACATGATAATTTTTACTGTTTTCCGAAAATTCCACTGTTTCATTTCCCGCATGGGCAACTTTTTCCATGTCGTTTATTTTTAGTCTTACCAAAAGCTCGTGAAGAAATGAGCTCTATTGATTCAGCAGCATAGACGAGTCTGCAGGAAAGATTATAACAATATGAATAATAATAATAAATAAATGAATTATTTTAAGACAGAAATAATGGGAAGATGGCGAGGTTATTCTATTTTTTAAGATAATATAAAAAGAAAAATAATAATAATATATATATTGATTATAGGTAACAGGTTGGGAAAAAAATTCGGGTGAGAGTCAATTAAAAGAGGGAGAAAACGCCTGAAGACAGCAAAGGTCAAAAATACTATAAAAAGGAACAGTTAGAAAGTATGCTAGTGACAGAAAGGGACAAAGGGAGAGGTACCCAAGGGGAAAGGGGTGAAGGAACTGACACCAGAGTGCAGGGGAAGCTGTAGCAGATGTAAGGAGGAGATGGAAGTGTGAGTGGCATAGAGAGGCTGTGAAGGTGAGGGGGTACAGAGGCAAATGGAAATGGCAAGTTGAACTAGTTTTGTAAAATTAGAGCAAGAAAAAAAACGAAAAACTGATTATAAGTTAAAATAGTTAACTGACTATAAGTTAAAATAGCTAACTGACTATATAGCTAAAATATTTGAGGGGACAGTAGAAAAAGGATAATGATAAAGAACATAAAGTCCGTGTAGAAATTCGTATAGAGATAAAAACCAGCACGCTTGAATCAAATTAATAATTGTGGATCTTGGAGTTTGATATAACATTAATACTGAATGGAGTCTGATTTTAATTTAAGAAGCATTGAGGAGTTTATTAATGAGATCCAAAGAGAGTAATAATCTTTTGACAATCCCATCTATCTTTCATGGCCATTCATTATTATCTTAAAATTTAAAATGGGATAAAGAGTAAATTGTGTATAATTATACATTAAGGGCTACCACCCCATCAAGGGAGTTAAAGCAGTAGAAGAATTAAGGGAAGAATAAGTCTAATTTCAAAAAAGGGTTAAAAAAGGTTCTAATTATCAAAGCATATGTTTATCTAACTCATTGCCTCTCCAGCTGGACATGTGAGCCTGAAAAACTCAATGTTGTGGGAGTGCCAGGCTGATTAGAGAGCTGAACCCCACTTTATTTAACCAACAAATTTTTTTCACTTGGTATTTCGAGCCACGATTAATTATCTTTTGCGAATTGAGTCACGGGCTCCACATTTTATCGCAGTTCAACAGGACTGTCTTGTATTTTTTATGAGAAATAGTCGCCACATTTTGGCGCAGTCGTTAAATATTGCAGTAATTGAGCAAAAATTAGAAAAATTTCTTGCCATAAATTTTATTTTAAGAATTGTTTAAAGGTTTGTTCTCATGATAGATATTATGCTGAGTAACGTTGTTTAAAATTTTTTGATATTTATGACTGATTTTATGTTGCTTGTATGAATAAGAGTGTTGGTGTATGTTGGTGTGCATCAAATATGTAGATTATTTCCAAGAATCTAAGTCTTTTATCAAGTTGTGAATAACAAAAGTGTGTTCTTATTCTAACTAATAAATATAGTGCCCATGTGACTATTTTTCATGCTGGCCATTCATTATTATCTTAAAATTTAAAAGGGTTTAAAGAGTAAATTGTTTATAACCATGCATTAAGGGCTATCACCCCATCAATGGAAATCCCGCAGTGGAAGAGTTAAGGGGGGGGGAATAATTCAAATTTCAAAGAAGGGTTAAAAAGGGGTCTAATTATTGAAGCATTTGTTTACCTAACTTACTGCCTCTCTAACCAGAACTGTGAGCTGGAAAATCTCTATTTTTGTGGAGCACCGGGCTGATTGGAGAGCTGAACATCACACTATTTAACCAACAAATTTTGTCACTTGGTATTTCGAGCAACAATTATTTATATTTTTTCCAATTGAGTCATGGGCCCCACATAATAATAATAATAATAATAATAATAATAATAATAATAATAATGTAACAACAACTACGGTAGGGGATGAGCCCACCAGATGAACCGAAGGGTCAAACCTGCATTTTGATTCCCAACAGGTGAAAGCCCAAAAGTGGGGTTAATAACTGACTAAATTAATAGTAAAATAGAAATATTGATTGTAGAAAAATAAAGGGAAAATAAAGAACATGAACAAGATCGGTGAAAAGATGAATAAAATAAGTTTATTAATAAAAAGTCGATCTACCCGGATTAGTGTCAATAATAATGTAGGCAATTAGAAGAACATTAGAACATGAGAAAAATCTTGGTGAGCTTAAAAACGGGATCAATCTTTCTAATTTCAGCCTTCCATTTAAGTTTGATAATAAATACATTATTGAATCTAGTGTTTCGCAAAGGTCAATTGTCTATCTCAGAAACAAGTTACGGTGCCCAGATGTCACCTTTCAGAATATCAATTAGCAAGTTTACAAAAACATTACGAGCAAAGTTGGAAATGTCAAAATATTTGTAGCACCATTAAAACTAATAATATTAAAAAATTTATTAACTAAAAATTTGTGGAATCTGTTTAGTTTGGAACCAGTATACCAAATCCATAATTCATGCAAAATTTTAGGGATAACTATGGCCTTGTACAATTTAATGAAAGTGAGTGGATATGGAAAAAAACTGAGTAAGATGCTTAAGCATGCCAACTCGGTAACATATATCTGCAGTCAACTTTATAATATGCGAAGCAAAGGACATTTTAAACAATGAAAAACAGTTAAACAATGCCAAGGTCATTAACACCAGTTTCCGATGTAGCTAGGGCCCAATTAAGTGATATGCACAAACAAAGTTTGCAACCTTTCGGGAGAAAGTAATAAAGCAAGATTTCTCAACATTGATCTGTAGACCATTAACAGTAGACCATCTGTCGATGGCCTTTCATGCACTTTGATTGTGCTAGCAATTGGACCAATTGTTCACCTTAGCAAATACGAGGCGTATCCAGAAAGTAAGTTTCCCGATGTTTTCCCTTTTAAAGTAAACGTAATTAGCCGTGTCCATTGCGCATGCATCACAGATCTAGGACATATCGTTCATCTGCCAGCCAGACAGGTCCCGCCTCGTGCCAGTAGTGTGGTAGCAATGGTCCAAAATGGAAGCTCTTATTTCTTCTCCTGCTGTCTGCGAGGCTCGGTCGGTAATAAAGTTCTTGAATGCACAAAGCATTGTGCCAATTGAAATTCATCGTCAGCTCTGTCAGGTCTATGGGCCGAACATCATGAGTAAGCAGATGGTGCATCGCTGGTGTAGGTAGTTTTCCGAAGGTCGTCAAAGTGTCCGTGATGAAGAGCGCAGTGGGCGACCATCCCTCATCAATGATGATCTTGTTTAGCTTGTGTGGCAGAGCGGGACGGAGAACTATTGCTTCATGATTACGGAGCTGAGCACCCATTTTCAGCAGATATCGCGATCCTTGTTGCATGAGATTGTCACTAAGCACCTGCTGTTCAAAAAGTTGTGTGCCAAGTGGGTGCCGAAAAACCTGACACCCGAACACAAAATTCAACGCTTAGGAGCAGCACTGACATTTCTGCAATGGTATCACGATAATGGCGATGAGTTCCTCGACAGGATCGTCATGGGCGATGAGACTTGGATTTCGCAGATCAATGCGGCAATGGAAACCAAGCAGCAGTCAATGCATTGACGGAAAGTGATTTGCACGATGTTCTGCTCATTAACTTCCTTCCACGTGGTGAAACAGTAAACGCTGACCGTTACTGTGATACACTGCGGAAATTGCGACGTGCCATTCAAAACAAGAGGCGTGGAATGCTTACTGCAGGTGTTAAGCTCCTCCATGATAATGCTTATCCACATATGGCTCGACGCACAGCCGCTGTTTTGACGGAATTTGGGTGAGAGTTGTTTGATCATCCACCCTACAGCCCTGATCTTGCTCCCAGCGATTTTCACGTTTTCTTGCACCTGAAGAAATTCCTGTCCTCCGGTAAGCATTTTGGCAATGACGAAGAGCTGAAGACGTCTGTCACACTCTGGTTCCATTCACAGACGGCAGAGTTCTACGACAGTGGGATACAAAAGTTGATCCCACGATAAGACAAGTGTCTCAATTCTGGTGTTGAAAACTAGCTGAAACATTGCTTTACTTGTTGCCAATAAATGTTTCTGTAAGTGTGAGTTCTTTATTTTTAATAGGGAAACTTACTTTGTGGATGCACCTCGTAGCTTGACAGCACCTGCATAAAGTAGAATTTTGATGCTTCTATTAAAGATTAAATTAACCAGATTGCCTATGAAAACATTAAATAGTATTGGACCCTAAGGGACACTTTCATCTAGACTTATTTTGGAACTACAGTGATGAATCCTAATATCAAAATACCTATCTGTTAACAAGGATGCAAACCAATTAATTATATTGGCCTCTATGCCTGTATCCCTTAGTTTATCAATCAGCATGGCTGTGTTTACACTGTGTTTACACTCTAAGCCTTGGAGTAGTCCAAATAGATTACACCTACTTGGGTTCAATGATCTAGATCCTTCACAATAAAATGCAAAAGAGCAGCCAATTTGGTCTGAGTAGATCTGTGCACTCTAAACCCATGTTGTTCTAAACAAGGCTCCATAAATTTGGCCAATGAAAAAATGGGATGATAATCACTCTGGGCAGATGAGGTATTTTAGGTAAGGGTTGGAACTGGACCTACTTCCAAGCGGTGGGGTTTTTTCAAAGATTAATTGAAAGATTATAGATGATATAACGCGACTTTATCTAAACTCTTCTTGATTTGCCTCACCACTGCGGAGCATCACCGTTAGATTTAGACTCAAGTTTTTCTTGCCCTTTATGTAGAAGCTCTTTTACCCTATTGCCTTATTCGACACTCACGTTGTTCAGACGTTTCAAATACCCGTATAACTTTTCTCTTTTAGTTGGAATTTTTCTATGAGTGATATTCGTTCTTTCTCTTTCCTTTCCAGACACAAATTTTTGCCAGTCGTCTGGGCGTTTAATAGGGAGCTCAAGGGACACAGGCGTGACTCCTTTGCATCATCAATAGACGCTGCGTTCTTAATGTTCTCTCACTGCAGCATCATTTTATGCTCATTATTAATAATTCTTGGAAACGAACGTTCAATCAGCATCTGAATTTCCAAAATATACCCATTACCACAGAATGTAGTCTAAATGTATTTTTATGAGATGTTTGGATCTGAAGTGCTAACAAATAAGCTAGGTGATAACCTTGGCATGGCTCGGACTTTTTTTTGGATTAAATTTTCTAAAATCTTAAAAATAAAAACATGAAAACGCTTAGAATTAATGCAGTAAAAATTCTTAATAAAAATTCGGAAATTTTTTTTTTCAATGCTCACATTGTATGGACTACTCCAAGGATGCTACTGCTAGTCTAAATAATTTTTTATTCGCGTAATCTTACTTTAGATGTACAATTCAAGTTGTTGGAATTCCCACTCTTCTCTCGATGTCTTAAAGCAATACTTGGCCATTTACCATTTTGCATAGCCTTCTGGTCGCCGATTCTTCTATTTACTTGATTACCATTTGCTCAATACAGCACGGAGCTAAAGGAGTGCTTCCTCTGTCGTATTTCTCAAACGTCTGCTAAACCTCCGTTATCATTACTGATAATTTTTAAAGATTGTCAAGTAATTGTTAAGTACTAGAAACTCTCTTTTCTAAGAAAAGCCCTGAATTTGTAGGGCATGAGATATATATTGTTGATCCTTGCATAGTGTTGATGCATTATGTGTTGACACCATTGTTAATACTTATTGTTGCACCAACTTTGACTTGCATAGTTGGTCTGTGCCTAAATTTCTTAAATTGCGTGTTGATACCATTGTTGTTAACTTTTGTTGCGCAAACTTTGCTTGGCATTGTTGGTAATGAAATATTTCTCATTAATATGCCTTGCCATAACCATGAAGATCGATTTTCTATCAACAATTATTATTTTTTTGAAATCTCAGGTAGACAGTGAACTTCCTCAAGCTTTGAAGGTCAAGTATGGAAACTTTCATCAAGATCAGAATAAAATTGTAAATTTAAATACAGAACACACCCACAAACAAACAAACCCACAAACATCCTTTTATGAGGGTTGGGACTAAAGTCATGGCAACTAATTTTTTTCTTGCAGATACCAGTCCAGTTGGAAAATGTGACATATACAGACTAAAGGACAAGGTGTTGACTACATGTGCGGACAATTAATAGCACTGAAATATCGTAACACAATAATTTATTACAGTAGTATACAGGGCAATATGGCTCATCACTAATATGGTTGAGCCTTTCCTACCTTGGTAGGGCATTATTCTCAGGTGCTTCCACTAATTCACTATGACATTCCATGGCATTTCTCCCTCGGAGAATGGCTATTTTTATGTACAATCGTTCAGTAAGGGGTCCATAGTGCTGTTTCTATCAATAAAATTGGTAGAGAGTTTACAACCCAACAAAGTGAGAACAGAGTTTCCGACTAGTTTCGCCATTTATTCCCGGCTTTATCAAGGATACACAAAAGAGGATATAAGCCTTTATATAAGGAAAATATGGTAGAGAATGAGAACATGATTGAATGAAGAAATAACAAATAGTAAATAATATAGATTGTACAGTGGCGACATTGAAAGGAGAATAGTTGGATAAGGAAGCAATAACAATGAAATTATAAGGAAACCTTGAGAGGAAAATTAATTGAAATATAAAGGAAAACGTGACGTCATAACACAAACAAAATTGAAAACGCGGACTTAGAAGAAGACTCATCCTGAGTTAATGTAAATGAAGTTATCAATACAAAATGGAAAGGAAAGTAGATATACAAATTTGAAAAATTACAAGATACCGGATAAAGAATTATATTTTGATGTAAGCGCGTTGCTCAACACGGGTTACTTCCATCTCGCACGACACTCACCAACTGACTGATTTCACAGCCCTCGCTGCACTATTACCAGCTATCACAGAGCCATCTGTTGTTCTGTGTACACACTATGCCTGCATAACTTCCACACGACACATATACATTTGTGACCCGTTCAATTATCTACAAGAAAAAAAAATAGTTGCCATGACTTTTGCCCCAACCCTCGTATATATATAAAGAAATATGTTTGTTTATGGGTTTGTTTGTTTGTTTGCAGGTTTGTTTGTTTGTGGGTTTGTGGGTTTTTTTATACAAATCTACAGTTTTATTCCGATCTTAGTGAAATTCTGTATACTTGACCTTCAAACCATGAGGAAGGTCACTGTCTAAATCAGATTTCGGAAAAATAATAATTATCACTAAAAAAATCGATATTCATGGTTATGGTGAGGCATATTAATCGGAAATATCTCATTACCAACAATGCAAGGCAAAGTTTGTGCAATGTAGATAAGTTTCAATTTGTAACAATGTATAGAATTTCTTTTATTCAGGGTTTTCTTAGAGTTGAAAGTTCTTAGTTCTTAAGAATTTCTTGAAAATCTTTAAAAATGATCAATAACTGGAGATAATGGAGAGTTAGCAGACTATTGAGAAAGAGTGGAAAGACGACAGAGGAAGCACTCATTTAGCACTGTGCTGTATTGAGCAAATGGGAAGCAAGTAAATAGAAGAATCGGTGACCGCTAGACTACACAAAGTGATGAATGGCCAAGTTTTGCTTCAAGACATCGATAGAAGAGTGGGAATTTCAACATCAAGTGTATATCTAAAGTAAGATTACGTGAGTAAGAAATTATTTAGGCTAGCAGTGGCATACATGGAGAGATCTAATCATTGTAAGCATATAAAAAAGTTTCTTTCGAATTTTAATGATGAAATTTTACTGTATTAATTATAAGCATTTTCATGTACTTATTTTTTAAAATATTTCAAAATTTATTCAAACAAACAAACAGTTAAAGCCACGGATATATCATCTAGTTTACCTCATTTTCAGATTTTTCATAGATTGGATATTCCCTTCGCTCTGTGTTATATTCATTGAGTTAGTATTTAACAAATTTGAGAAATAATTTAATTTCTTGAGAGTGTTCTGTTTACTTACATGTGTAATTATACTGGGCAACACGGGGACCTCTGCTAGTCTTTATACATGTAGAAGACCAGCAGAGGTACCCGGCATTGCCCGGGATAATTACGCTTGTATTTAGACAGAACAATCTCAAAAAATTATTTCCAGTTATTTAAAAATAACTCAATGAATACAACACAGAACAAAGGGACTATCCATTCTACGAAAAATACCAAAAATAGGAATCCAAGATGATATATCGGGACTTCACCTAAACTCTTCTTGTCTTGCCTCACCACTGCAGACTACCATCAAATTTTTGATGAAAAAGCTCTATTCCTTCTTGCTCTATTTGAAACTCCCATTGTTCAAATGTTTAAAATGCCCGTATACCATTTTCTCTTTTAGTTTCAGAGTTTCTCTGACCAATACTCGTTCTTTCTCTTTCCTTTCCAGAGACATAAAATTTTGCTACTCGTCTGGACATTTAGTAAGGAGCTCAAGGGATACACAGACTATTTTGCCTCATCAATAGACGCTGCCTTATTAATATTTTCATTGCATCATCATACTTTGTTCATTAATAATAATTCTTAGAAACGAATATTATGTTCATTAATAATAATTCTTGGAAACGAATATTATGTTCATTAATAATAATTCTTGGAAACGAATATTATGTTCATTAATAATAATTCTTGGAAACGAACGTTCAATCATCGCATTATCAGCATCTCAGTTTCCAAAATGTACACATTTCCACAGAATATAGTCAAAATGTATTTTTATGAAATGTGGTAGCAAATAAGCTAGGTGATAACCCCAGCGTGGCTCGGACATTTTTTTAGATAATATTTTACAATATCTAAAAAATAAACTCATGAAAACGTTATAAATTAATACAGTAGAAATTCTTAATGAAAATTCGAAAAAATTTTTTAAGACTCACAATGGACAGACCTCGCCAAGGATGCCACTACTACTCTAAATAATCTCTTATTCAAGGAATTTTACTTCAGATGTACACTTGCTGTTGCAATTTCCACTCTTCTCTCGATGTCTTAAAGCAAAACTTGGCCTTTCATCTCTTTGTCTACTCTAGTGGTCGCAGATTCTTGTACTGACTTGCTTACAATTTGCTCAATAAAGCACGGAAAAAAAACGATCGCTTCCGATGTCGTCTTTTCACTCTTTCTCAATGGTCTGCTAACTTTCCATTATCTCCAATTACTGATCATTTCTAACGATTTTCAAGAAATTGTTAAGTACTAAGAACTCTCAATTCTAATAAAAGCCTGAATAACAGGAATTCTATGCATTGTTTCAAATTGAACTTTATCTATATTGTACTTAACAATTTCTTGAAAATCTTTAAAAATGATCAGTAACTGGAGATAATGAAGAGTTTGTGACGCTTCACATGTTTGTTTTGAATATTTAAACTTGTTGATTCACAGAGGTGAATATTTGTGGATTCTTTTGAATTGCTTTTGTGATAGTCTTTTGAGATATAGGTTATTTATTTTTGATTAGTCTATAGTTAAGTTGACTTTCAGTGTTTCTTTTGTATTGGGGTCTACAATTCAGTGATTAGTGTTTTATAAATATGAATAAATAAGATTTTGTCAATGAGTTGTCAGATAGAGGGGATGTCAAAGTAGAATGGAAATAGCTATCTTTGAGACTTTTTGTGTCTTATAATAATTTGGGTTCTTTGCATAATTGATGAGGTCATATTATTCATCAATTAATGGAGTGAGTCTTTTATGAAGTAGAGAATTCTGGTTTGATTATTGTGTACACATGATGTTGAGATATTTTCATTTAAATTTTCTTGGCGAGTCAGACCGGAAATTGCGAGATTATGAAGGCTTGCTCTGACCAAGGAGGGGGGGTGAGACGATTTCTGAACCTTTATAGAGACAGTCATGATGTGTTTCTGTTGTAGCTGGTGGAGCAAGGAGCTCCGACTGGACAGCAGGATTCACAGGGTTGAAATCAGATGTTGGGGAGGAGAGCCCTGATTTGTTATGCTGTGAATGAATCTACATTTATGTGTGTAGCAAACAATGTTTGGAACACCTCTTCTCCTTGCATTTCTTTCAAGGGTCCCAAACCCTAATTAATGCAGTCGTCTGGCCATTAAAAAACATTATTTAAAACACCAATTTTAGTTAGAGTCTGGTCCGCCCTTCTGTTTGAAAAAACAAACGGGTAGCCGAGGTTCAATTTGATCCGACCCGGTCGTGAAAGTGAACCGGGGTTTATAAAGTTATGAAACAAAAGTCTAGAGAAACCATGGGAACAAGAGTTTTAAGTATAAACACACACATTTATTCTATAATGACACATTATATACAATAGGAATAATATATATATCTATAAAGGTAAATTTTAATCAAAATGAGTTGTTAAGTTATTACACACTCCTTATAATAAATTCTTCCATTATTAACAATTAAAAGATCTGAATCCTCCGTTTATCAATTTCAGTTATGATATTACAGATTAAATTCTTATACTTCTATAGTTGACATTATTCTATCTCAAAGGGGTGCGGGGGATGTTTATCAATTAAAAATTGCGATCGCAGTCCCTTAACAATAAGATCACAGTTCCATAATACTTAACGTTTATTTCTAAGACACATAGCTTATTTAATTATTATTACCATATAATATTAATACGACATAGGATGATTAATATATTTCTTTTTATTTATCCTCAGTATACTAGAATATTAACACTGTTCCATTTTAAAATATTGATTTTATTTATAAGTAATACTTATGCTCCTTAGATTAGGTTAAGTTTGTAATTAATTCTAATGATAAGTGGTTATTAGAATCTTTTCATAGTAAGAGTATCTGTTAGATCAAGGGAAAGGGTGATCCCTGTCTTTTCCTTCTATCTATTATTTCCCACTCCGCTTTCAACACTGAGCATCTCGTAGCATGTTTGCTTACGGGCGGATGTCGAACTTAATTCAAATCTTCTTCGATCATCGCTTTCATTCCGCTTCAAATTGAAACCTGTTGATTAAATTGCCACACGATTAAGTGTTCGCTAAAGAGACAAATAATCCTTTAAACATAATATTAACCTTTATAATTAATATTAGAAAAGGAGTCACCATTTTCTGTCCCATCTGTCATACAGATTTATTTACGAGTGTAACTTTTTCACTCCAAGATTCTTTTACTTCAAGAGGTTTCCTTTTCAACTGACATGGTCAAGAAAGAATTCTTGCGTGGTAGGGAAAATCATAAACACCTGATTTCTCTTCCGACGCCATTTTATCCTTAAAAAGGAAGCGGGGACCTCAGGTCTCCTGACACTGAAAATTACCGTAAACAATGACGAAACTAAAGCTGGCAAAAATAAATAAATTGCCGAATGCAAAATAATGTATCTCGACAAAAGTTAGCGAGATTGCACGGTTGCATATCCCTAAAAATTTTGAATTACCAATTATAAAGCCAATTAATATACGCCAATACTTAGAAGATTATTTAAAAGAATAATAAAACCCACTCTTGCCTGAACCAACCTCTCAAACTGGGGGACGGGAATGCAAATCTCCCCAGCAATTCCGGTCAACTCCAGAACAAGGAGGGAGGATAGGGGATAGTTAGCAAAACACCCACGATCCCACTACCCTAGTCCATACAATAAACAATAACTCCTACTCCATGAGTTAAAACATGATTTCTGCCATTATTATAGCATTAACAATAAAAATGAAAATGATTAAAGAAAATTGTCACCTGTTGATTATTTCAGAATGACCTTTCCGTTTTCATAAACGCCTACTAATCTGAAAAGATTTATTCTAGCTTGCGTAACTGTGCACTTAGGAACAAAATAAATTAAACTGACTATTATTAAATTAGGTTCCTGCTCTCATGTGATAAAAATGCGGATGAATAGAAAGTTTTAGCGTCCCTGGGTATCTGTAAGTTCCATTAATAGGGACCGGTGAAAGATTTTTCACTGTCAAGGAATGAGTTGCGTTCACAGTTGGAGATACTTCTGAATAAGTAGTCTCTACCTTGTTCATGACAGGTATGGAATAATTCATAAAATTCTCGTATTTCGTTAAATTTTTTAACCATTTCTCCCATACTTTTACTTATTTCTTCGATTTGATTCTTTACCTCTCTCATTTGTTCACCCATTGGTGGTCCTTCTTGTTTTATTTTCTGCATATCTCCCACTACTTGTTCTAATATCCGTTCTATTTTCTCCATTTTTACGTTTATTTCTTCCCCTCGCTGACTTTCTATGGTTATTTCCCTATCGAAGGTTTTAATTGTGTCCCCTGGTTCATGATTCTCCATTACGTTGATCATGTTTACATTCCCTGCGTTTTGTGCTCGCCTAACGACTCAGCACTCCCCCGGGGGGGGGCAACTTCTAACCCTTTCTTCTTCAGCAACAGGGCCTAAGCTCTTTAAATTATACCCATGTGGAGGACGAACAGGTTCCTCTCGTCTTATTGGTTCCACAGGGTGGGGAGGTACAATATTACCTCTAGGTATCTGCAGGTTCCTCTGCCAATACGTATAATTGTCGGTAGGAAGGCGAGAATCTTCCGTTTCTGTTTCTGGTCTATGTTCAGACTCAGGATTTGGAGAAGATTGATTCCCTGTTTGCCTTTGCATTCCATATGCTGGTTTAAGTCTATTAGCATGAACTAACTGTTTATCATGTCCATTGACCTCTTGTATTATGAAATTCACTGGAGACAACTGTCTCACTATTTCATATGGTCCTTTAAAATTGTCAGCTAACTTTTTCGTTAAGCCTCTTTTGACTAAAGGTGAGTGCAAATAAACATAATCACCGACTTTAAAGGTATAAGGTCGCTGCTTATGGTCATGATAACTTTTTCGCTGTTGCTGCTGCTCCTCGAGTGTTTTACTCGCTATCTCGTAGGCATCTTGCAGTCTAAGTTCAGCTTCATGAGCATAATTGTCATCTAAATCATATGACAATCATATACACGCCTAGGGGTCGTTAATATTTCCAACGGTAGAGTTGGCTATCTTCCGTAGAATAAAAAGAAAGGTGTTTCTTTCACTCCACTGTGGGGAGTCGAGTTATAAGCAAAGCTATTGTACGGCAAAAAAATGTCCCAGTTACATTGCTGCTTATTACATAATGCTTCAACATTGCTACCATTGTTTTGTTCTAGCATTCTACAGCTCCGTTCGACGCCGGATGATACGCTGTAGTAAATAAATTCTTTATCCCCAATAATTTGCATAATTCCTTCATTAAGCTGAAGTGAAATTCGCTCCGCGGTCCGTGAGTAATTGTGTCGGGATCGAATAACGAGCAAACACCGTCTCTACTAATGCTCTCGCCACCGTTTCAGCTTTCAGATCAGGGAGTGCAATAGCCTCCGAATATCGACTAAAATGGTCGACTAATACAAGAACATATTTATTTCCTTTATCAGTTATTGGAAACGGACCCACGAGGTCAGCACCGACTCGATAAAAAGGTCGTTCCGCACTAGGAAATTTTTGAAAAGGCTGCTCTTTCCTTTTCACAGGGGGTGTTTTCTTCTGACAACTCTCAAAATTATGACAATATTCCTGAATATCTTTATTCATCCCCTTCCAATAAAATTGTTTATTTACTTTATTCCTCATTCTTTTTACTTTAATGTGTCCACTCATTGGAATATCGTGATACAATCTCATAACATATTTCTTATATTTCTCCGGTACAAACATTCATGATTTTTACTGAAAGTCACCCAAATGAGTGGATTTACAGGTTCGTGTACACTTTAGGCAAACATTCATGATTTTCACCGAAAGTCACTTATATGGGTGGATTTTCAGTTTCATGCACACTTATTGCCAAACATTCATGATTTTCACCAAAAGTCACCAAAACGGGTGTATTTACAGTTTCGTGCACAGTTTTGGCAAACATTCGTGATTTTTACCGAAAATCAACCAAATGGGTGGATTTACATTTTCTTGCACACATATTGCCAACGTTCATGATATTTACCAAAAGTCACACTTCTTTCCCATTTCTCTCCTCTAGATGCACTTTCTTTTAAATTATATAACATATCATCGTCATCTAAAAAATAACCTTCAGAGTGCTTTTTGGCACTTTTACTCGTTTTTATAATATAGTCAGAAATAAAAATTTTTATCTTTTTATTCATTCAGTCTAAGAAAAGGAAAATTACTTTATTCTATTCAGAAAACCTTTCTCTATAATAATACACTATAATTAGCTTAGAAAATGAGATATTGTATTTATTATAATTAATTTAAAATGAACAGTCGTGGATGTTACAAACTAAACGTCGATCTTATATACCCATTCATTTTAAAATATATTTATTCTCTACTTAATAAAAACCTGCTTTTTATGAATTTCGTAGCTTCCTTAATTTTCCCATACAAGTTTTTCTGCATAAATATATATAAAAATTTTTTTATCGTACCTTTACTTCATCCTTGTAATTTGAGTGCCTTCTTTGTTTTCGATTTCCAAAGTTGAAATTTGGCGCCAAATTGCGAGATTGTTATTGCAGTTGGGTATAGGAACTTTTTTTTATTTTAATCCTCAGAGTCTCTTCTTTATTTTAAGTATAATGATAATTCATAAAATGAATTTAGAAAATAGAAATAAAGTAAAATGTTGGCGGATTCACAACAATAAGGTGTGACTGCCGCCATGATGACGTCATTTCAGAATGCATTCCGAAATCCCCATCCCCCCACCCCAGGGCCGCTTCAACGCTTAGTGGAAACATCGATGTTTCCAAAATCATTCGATGTTAAATCGATTTTGGAATCGATATAAGATATGTTAAAAAAAACTTTGCTGCTTAAAAGAACTTACAAATTCGCTGCTATGAGCGCTGAAACTAGAAAAACGGTGCTACCATCTGAGAAGCGTACGAGACGTATAACAACTAACAACATCGATAATGCAGTAGCAGGAAAAACATCGATGCCAACATCGATACTATAAAATCATCGATGTGTCGATGTTTAACATCGACATCGCGCAGCACTAATGCTTCGAAAGGTTGGAATGTAATTTTGTTTTTATCCGTTTATTGTTTACTTTATAAACAATTATTATAAAGATTTATAATTTGGATGTGGACTAGTATATATGCATTCGGAATGTTTATATTATAGTTAAAAATTTTTGGTTAACGTTTCATTATTATGTAAACAGTATTCATTTGTTTATATATGAATTTTCATGTTTATAAACACATGCCATTGAATTTTATAAAAAATTTATACAAATTTTATAATAATAAATGAATATTTAATTTTATTTTAGCATATATGCAATTTACAAGCGCTATTTTTTTGTATAAAATGCACATAAAATCACATTCTCAAGAGCTCTCTGGTGGATCGAGGCGGGGCCTGGATTTTGATTGGTTGTAGTTGGATCTAAGCAATTACGTCAACTAGCATTAAATTACGTCATGGCGCCAACTTCAAACCCCTTTTTAATTCTCATACAGACAATGAAATACTTCACATTTTCAGCCTAACTTACTAATTGGAAATAATTTTCGTTTTTTTCTAAAAATTCATTAAAACAAGATTAATTTTTCTTTACTCATATTTGTATTTTTCAGAGTTATTTTTAAAAATAAATTATGCACATAATATAAAATACACTGTTTCATATAGTGGCCTAAACATCAATAAAAACTATGCAAAAAAAAAAATTCGCCATAAATAGATATACTTTGGCTAGAAAAATTTTTGAATAAATTAGCGCAATTTTCCCGTTTTTGATCAAAATTTTCCTGTCCTAAAAGGGTTAAACCATAGGACTTCAATCGTTCAATAATAGGGCTTAAAATTGAATCTCGTTTCTGCTCATCTGCTATTAATTCACGAGATATGACTGGTTTATACTCCGTGACTGCACCAATGGCTACACGACTGAGACAATCAGCATTGCCATGTATGCGTCCTGGCTTATGTATTATTTCAAAGTCAAATTCTTGGAGCGTCATCCCACATCTAGATAGCCTCGACCAGGGAATTTTTATATTAAACAACCCCTTCAATGGTCGATGATAAGTGACTATCTTAAAATGTCTGCAGTAGAAATATACTCACGGCATAAATAACTGCCAAGCACTCTTTTTCAGTTGTGCTATGGTTTATTTCGCTCTTTTTTAAGAGACGACTCGCATACGCGATAGGAAATTCTTCTCCGTCTATCTTCTGTGATAGAATTGCTCCAAGCGCCAAATCACTTGCATCTGTTGATACAAAAAATTCTTTAGAGAAGTCTGGGCTCCTCAAAACTGGTGCTGTAATAAGAGCATTTTTTAAAGCTTGAAATGCAGCTTCTGTTTCTTCTGTCCATTCAAATGGAACTTCTTTTTTCGTCAGATTCGAAAGAGGTTTAGCTATATGACTGAACGAATCTATATGACGTCGATAATATCCAGCTAATCCTAAGAAGGATTGTACTTCTTTAACTGTAGTTGGCTTAGGAAATTCTTTTACTGCGTGTAATTTATCAGGGTCTGGCGCAATACCGCTCTCAGAGAAGATATGGCCCAAAAACTTGACTTCTGACTTCACAAACTGACACTTCATTTTAATATTTGCCTCCTTTATGCGTTCAAATAGGAACTCAAGGTCCTTTAAATGCTGTAAATTATCAGCTGTATAAAGCAAAAAATCGTCTAAAAAGACAAGTGCAAACTTTCCTTTTATCTGTCTAATAGTATGTTCTGCAGTCCTTTCCCAAACACTCGGTGAATTAGCCAATCCCATAGGTAATCGCTTAAATTCATATTTGCCTCCTGGGACTACAAATCCAGTCTTATATCCATCCTCTATCTCTAACTGAAAATATCCTTGATTTGCATCTAACACGCTAAATATTTTAGCTTTACCGATCACTGAAAGCGTCTCCGATATCAACGGTAAAGGGAAAATGTCAAGGCGTGTCACCTTGTTTAATTTCCTATAATCAACGACAAACCTAAAGGTTCCATCCTTTTTCTTAACTAAAAGGGCGGGTGCTGCCCATGGAGGCGTTGATTCTGCAATTACATCATTTTTTAGCAAATTGTCGATAATCTGATCCATTATCTCTCGCTGTGCGTACTGAATATGGTACAGAGCTTGTGCAATAGGTCTCGCATCTCCAGTATCTATACTGTGATGAAAGGCATGTGCATATCCCAAATCAAATTCACTCTGTGCAAAACAGATTCTGAATTTCCATAATAACTCCTCAAGTTGCTCTCTTTCTTTCCTTTCCATATGATCTAACTTAAAGAGATTTAAATATTCTTCTCTATTTAATGGCTCTTTCGTTTTCTTATCCCTTATCTCAATTGTATGATTCATAACATAAGGGGGTTGTTCTGCTTCTTGTAAACTCCCTACTCTCTTCCCTTTATCTAAAGTTAATTCTTCTTGGGAGCAATTTATTATTTGAATAAGTACAGTATGTTTATCTGTCACCTCTACCAATACATTGGCAGTCATTAATCCAGGTATTCTTAAATCATAGGCTTCAATTACACCTTGTCTCCCATTTAATCCTTTTCCTTTTACTACTCCTTCGCTCACAATTTCCGATAATGGAGGAATAATAACTCTCTTCTTCAAGTGCACTGGCACCATCTCCATATAATCTCTCTCAACTTTCTTCCTACATGTTAAAAAATTATTGCCTAAATCCTCTTCATCCTCTACAAAATATATTTTATTATCACCATCTCTAATGGCTTGTTCCTCAAAATTGATAGCAAGTTTTCTAGACACAAACGTATCTTGACCCAAAATTCCTTCACATTAAAGTGGCCATTGTTTCTCCCATGCATAACATCATGTAATCTCAATCACCTAACTTCATAGCTACCTCATACGCTCCTTTAGTAGAAAATCCACATCCCATGATTCCTAGTTTAGATTTTTCAATAGCTTTAACTACATGTCCCTTCTCTTTTAATTTGTCGATCATTTTTTCTGACAATAAGGTAATTTTACTTCCCGTATCAACAAGCATTTTTGTTTTAAAAGTCCCTATTAATGCCTTTACCATAATGCAACTAACTTTCTCCGATAAACGTTTTTTAGTTTTTTCTCCTTTATCTTCTGTTACATCTCCCTGTCTCGACCTCACTGAGCCGAGGAGGGTCCTACCTCGTTTTCTGTTACCGTTCGTGGACTCACATTTCCCTGTTATTATTTTAGATTTTCTTTTCTTTCTGCTTATTCCCTCCATATTGTCTGTTCTTAGGCCGCTTTGCGAAATGCTCCCTCATTGCCTTTGTCACTGCTTCTTCTATTTTTCTTTCGTATTTATGTGTCACTCTGTTTACTAGTTCTTCCTCCAAATCCAACTTTCTTTCCATCAATCCTATCATAGCCTGAACACCAAGTCTGCGATTCACTCTCTCCACTTTTTTTGCTGATGCAACCGCTTCTTCCCATGTTTCCGGTTGTATATATATATCATTCCTTCTCTCACCTCAGGCAATAGGCCTGCCAAAAATCTATACTTGATTTTTTCATTCATCATCTTTCTTCTCACCTCCTTTTTTACATCTCCATATGGTCCTTCTTTATCCATTCCAACAGGGGGAATCAACTTTCTTCCTAAAAATGCTAATCGAGTAGCTTACTGTTGTACGGGTTCATCCAATCTTTGTACACACTTATTAAATTCCCGTTCTATAAGTTCATGTTCCTCCTTCGAAAATCATGCTCTCAAAATTTCTGAAAATTCCTCAAACTCCTCCACTATGTCTAACACTCCACTCTCTCTCACATAGAACTGAGCATCTCCTTTCAATCTCAGCTTAACAAAATTGATAATTGTATGGTCCTTCTGTTTACCTGCCTCCGCTACCTCCTCTACTGTTTTCAAAAACTCCTGTACATCTCCTGTTCCATCAAATATTGGGATTTCCTTATACATTTCTCTATACTCCCTTTCTTCATCAATAACTTCCATTGTAAACGTTTTTTCCCAATACGTATACTAAAATTTTCTATATATTTTTTTTCTTAGGTTTTTCACACCGAGATAGGAAATTGAAGCCACCTGCTTGGATTTCCAGAGGGGAGCAACACAGCTCCTCCCATATCACCTTCTCTCTTTACATTCCCTTTTTTGCCCTGATTTGCCATGAATATGATAAATAAAATCCCCAAAACTTATATTAGAAACTTAATATTACTAATCTTAACTTCTAAGCAAGCAAGATCCAAAGACTTTTTTTAAATACCATAAATATCGCCATTAAATACTTTACCCAAAACCAAATTGTAATGATCATTTCTTTCTCTTGACACCTCCCATTGTCTCTCCAAACAATTTTCAAAGTATCAATATTTAATAATTTCTCCAAACACTAATATTTAAAACGAATCCTGTCGATTCTGCACCAAATGTACGGGTCCCAAACCCTAATTAAAGCAGTCGTCTGCGCCATTAAAAAACATTATTTAAAACACCAATTTTAGTTAGAGTCTGGTCCGCCCTTCCATTTGAAAAAACAAACGGGTAGCCGAGGTTCAATTTGGTCCGACCCAGTCGTGAAAGTGCACCGGCGTTTATAAGGTTATGAAAGAAAAGTCTAGAGAAACCATGGGAACAACAGTTTTAAGTATAAACACACACATTTATTCTATAATGACACATTATATACAATAGGAATAATATATATATCTATAAAGGTAAATTTTAATCAAAATGAGTTGTTAAGTTATTACACACTCCTTATAATAAATTCTTCCATTATTAACAATTAAAAGATCTGAATCCTCCGTTTATCAATTTCAGTTATGATATTACAGATTAAATTCTTATACTTCTATAGTTGACATTATTCTATCTCAATAGCTTCTTAAAACTCTTTTTAATTTAGTTGCGATTTTAGGCACTATATATGAAATCTTAAGCATTTAAATTCGATAGATTCTTTACTTTTCTTCTCACAAATAAAAGGTAACCAAGCAAAGTTTAAAATACAACATTCTTGCATTTTACTGAGACTCTGTGACCACATGATATGACAAATGAGAAAAAGAATGTGCACCATTACCCTGTCTTCTCGTTGTCGCTGTCGTCGCTCGTCGCTCGCTGCGGTGAGTGGCGGGGGGTGGTGTGATTTCTTCTCGTCGGGCTCCGCGAATATTTTTAACTAACATTAGGCTTAAGTCATAACAATAATCATAATAATATTCATGTTTTATTGATCTTATCAGTAGGGAATAAACTGTTTCTAAATAAAGGTAGTGTTTCAAGGTGAAAAGACGATCTCCATTCGTTTCGACAGAGCTAACTGTAAATTAATGACGCTGTCAACCACCTCCGAAAATAAAATACTTCAAGTCCACGGGCGTATTATTTAACAATTCCAACGGTTTCAATTATAATCTGTTTTATAACAAAGTTATAAAATCATCCCAACCTGTTAATAATCTTCAAAATAGATTATTATTGTTCTTTATAAATAGAACAATACAAACAGAGGGTGCGGGTCGCCACAAAAGAATAGAGTTATTTCTTGAGTTCTAAGTTTATTGATAGATATAATATTAAGGTTTTGGTGAGACCCATTCAGAATGGTCACTTGAGCACAAAACTGAAATTGAAATTATTGATAATATTGAGATGGTTTAAAGTTTACATTTTAAATAAGAATAGTATAAGTTTTCTTTGAATAATCATAATTTAGTCAAGCAGCTGCATTTTTTTTATCATGAATTTTTTATATAGTCCTTTTTGAGTAGTTAATCATTAGAAGTTAAGATTTTCTGCATTCTTTTACTTTTCTCCAATAAGTGTTTTTTCTTGAAATAAAGATTGATTTTGTTGTGACTTTAACACTTTGCCTACTTAATTCTTAATTTTCCGATCCCGACACTTTGGCTGTTGATATTGCTGGAATTTGTTATTGGGATTTGCCTGATATTGAACTAGCCGTGATATGGGGCATGATATGGTAAAGTGTCACAATGGCACCACAATATGGAAATAAATAGAAATAGAAAAAAGTGGGTGTTCATGCACAATGGTGCCCAAAGTATAAAAAAGGAGGTGAACATTTTTTTATATAAATCAACAGAACCAATAGTGTCACAATGGTACCCAACTGTGTCGAGCTTGAGTATAGTGACTGAAGGCAAGTGGTGGAGTTAAAACTGGAGGAGAAAGAAAAGGAATTGTTGATGGTAATAATGAACCTATAGCCAATGCTAACAATTTAAATAATGCACCCATAATCACAGGATTTGTGAACTTAGTTCCCACATATTCTGGAGAAGAAAATAGTATTGATATAGATGCATTCATTGCTGGCTTAGAAGAAATAGCAGCATTAGCTCAGCGGACACCAGCGATAGAGGTGATGGTTTTGAAATCACGATTAAAGGGTTTAGCAGCAAAAACATTTCATGAACATAAATTGTATAAAATCAATGAACAGGGAACTCTTGTTGAAAGATTAAGAGATACTTTGAGAAAGAGGGACTATGCAAAAGAATTCTATGATGCAAAGCAGGGAAGGAAGGAAACAATACAAGAATATGCTAATAGATTGGAACTGGCATATGAGAAAATGACTGAGGGTAAACCTGAAGATGAGGACAAAACAGAGGAAATATTTTTTTGGTAGATTTATGGACACAGTACTTCCAAAGCATAGATTAATGTTAGGATGTAGAAAACCTGAAACCTGTATTCTCTATTGAAAGAAAAAACGTTGATAAGCAAATAACAGACATGAAAAAGTAATTGGAAGAGGCATGTAAAATTTTTGCCAAAACGGATAAAGCTAGAAAGAAACTATTGAGTGAGAAGGAGAATAAGATCGTGAATTAGATTCAAAGATCTCAGAATTGGAGAACAGATTAGAAAAGAGGTGGGACCAACAATATAAGGATAGATTGAGTAATAAGAAAATTCAGGAATTAGAGGATGAATTAATGAGATTAAAATTAGAATCAAACTCTTCAGTGAGATATAGTGTGAGAGGTAATGGTCAATTAGAATCAGAGGACAAAGTCTGTTTGGATGTGGGAAAAGAGGGCATATTTTTAGAGATTGTAGACAAAATGGACGGAAATATAATGCACCTAGATACTATAGAGATACTGCTGTACTGACTGTAGAGGATAAAGAAAGCTATTCAAAGCGGAAAAATTCTGTAGATATTGAGTGGAAAGAAGTTAGAAAGGAGATAATTAAGTCACAAAACACAGATCCAATTTATGGAGAGATGAGGAGGAATAATATTAGGGGTATTAAGGAAATAAGAGGAGAATTTAGATTGATAGAAGAAATATTAATGTGGAGATTTTATTCAGAGAACCTAAAAGAGGGAAATATTTGGAAACTTTATGTAGGGGAATATATTAGAAGTGCAATTATATATAGGGGCACATTTGGGGAAATCAATGGTACATAATTTAAGATAATAGGAAATTTGAGAAAATGGATTTACTGGCCATCGATGTATAATGATGCTAATAGATGGGTTAGGCATTGTGATTCATGTCATAAAAGTAAAAGAGAAAACAATAATAATATTGGCAGTAATGAAATGAAAAATAGTAGTAATTGGATAGATAGAGCTAAAGAGATAGGTGTTGTAATACAAGGTGAGATATTAGAGATGAAGAAATTTAGGGAGAATCAAGTGGTTAATAATAATAAGGAGAATTTTGTTGTTGCTAATAAGGATCATAATGGTATGACAGAAGAGATAATAAGGTAAGAGTATATCAAGGAGATATTAAGTCTATTTTGGTGAAGAATAGGGATAGGCCTACATTAAGTAAATGTGTTACTTATGATGATGAGATAAAATGGGGTGAAGAAATTATGGAGATAACTAGTGGAAATCAAGGTAGATACAATAAGGGTATAGGTGAATATGGTGGAAACATTTATGGTAATTTTGAGAATACATAAGAATTAGCTTCATGGGTTATTGATGTCTGAAGGTTATATAAGGTAGAAAAGGGAACTTGAGAAGATTGGGAGAATTTTTATTTGGGAATTTAAAGGAATAATGGAATTTTGTAGTGATTTCTTGGAGTAATAATGATTCTGTGTGGCACTGAAGCCAAAATGAGAAACTACGTTATAATGAGTTGAAATGACGATGTTTTACTTTGTAGTGGGGTTGACTGAAGAGGGGAGGTCTTTGTGGGTAGATTGGAGCGATGAGATGGTTATTTCCTCTGATCTTTTCCACCTTCCTGAGATGTGCCTTCCTGAGTTCTATGTGAATTGCATTAACAAGTAGTTTAATGTATAATTATACAAGGACTTGAAATAGAGTTTTGAAATAGATTATTAAGGAAGTTGAGGAATATTTTAATGGTGGATAAGAAATGAATATTCATTTTTTTTGAGATTCTTTCAGAATTTGTTTTGATCTGATTGCAGGCGTGTGTGATGTTTCACGTGTTTGTTTTGAATATTTAAACTTGTTGATTCACAGAGGTGAATTTTTGTGGATTCTTTTGAATTGCTATTCTGATGGTCTTTTGAGATATAGGTTAGTTATTTGTGATTAGTCTATAGTTGAGTTGACTTTTAGTGTTTCTTTTGTAATGAGGTCTACAATTGAGTTATTAGTGTTTTTTAAATATGAATAAATAAGATTTTGTCAATGAGTTGTCAGGTAGATGGGATGTCAAAGTAGAACGGAAATAGCTATCTTTGTGAGTTTTTGTGACTTATAATAATTTTGGTAATTTGCATTATTGATGAGGTGATATTATTCATCAATTGATGGGGTGTGTCTTTTATGATTTTCATTTAAATTTTCTTTGTGAGAGTGAGGCCGGAAATTGTGAGATTATAAAGGCTTGCTCTGACCAGGGAGGGGGGGTGGGTGAGACGATTTCTGAACCTCTACAGAGTCAGTCATCATGTGATTCTGTTGTAGCTGGCGGAGCATGGAGCTCCGACTGGACAACAGGATTCACAGGGTTGAAATCAAATGTTGGGGAGGGGATCCCTGATTTGTTATACTGTGAATGAATCTACTTTATTTATATGTGAATGAATTTATATGTGTAGCAAACAATATGTGCAACACCTCCTCCTTGTATTTCTTTCAAAGGTCTCACCACATAAACACATAAAAATGATATGGAATAGCCTAGGTGGCATGTAGGGAGAACTTTTCCCGAGTTTTAAGAATAATTTTGGAATCCCCCACTGATGTACAGAAAAGTAATGAGATCTCTCTACCCTATTAAGGAAGAATTATATGAGTAACAAATCAATGACAAATAAGGTGAGCATGTGGTTTGGATACCTACCGACATGCAGACGATAAGCAAAGATTCCCCTAACTAGAAGAATAATGAGATTCAAATATCGACGATGATAAATTTTGAGAGTCAGCAATTCTACAGTCTGTGAGAGCAAAGCGACTTCTAAGAGGAGCAATACAAATTTCAAGCATAAAGAAGGATTCCGTGTGAGTCAATACGTTTTGAGAAAGCAACCGAGATTCTTCAAGCGACGCATTGGATTGATTGTAGGAATTCGTTGAACTCTCCTTAGACATTTTGAGAGAATCTACGATCTCAAAGGGAGATCGATCCGAATTCTTCTCTCAAGGTACAGCGTTTGGTTTATCCAGTGGAATTTGTGTGTTTTAATGTGAGAAAATTCAGTGCAGTGTAATAATGCCCTTTGGATAAATATTAAGAGTTTTGTGTGTTGTGATATTACTATTGTGAATATAAGACTTCAGACTGGCAATTGTTCTGTAAGTGATAGAATTTATTTGAATTTGATATATGTTAAAAAATAGAGTTATTTCTTGAGTTCTAAGTTTATTGAACAGATAAATTTTAAGAGAAGGACGAGACACAAGAACCCTGGAATACAATAAATAATAGTTATTAATTAAAAATACAAATTAAATAATAAATAAGATATAATAAACAAAAATAATTAATCAAAATCAAAATAACAAGCTGACGTTTCGGATAGAGACTATTCTTTATCAAAGCAAAAAAGGATAATTCTCTAATATTCTATTTGCTTTTAGAGCATTATCTTTTTTTGCTTTGATAAAAGATAGTCTCTATCTAAAACGTTAGCTTTTTATTTTGATTTTGATTAATTATTTTTATTTAATATATCTTAATTTTTATGTAATTTGTATTTTAATTAATAACTATTATTTATTGATAGATATAATATTAAGGTTTTGGTGAGACCCATTCAGAGTGGTCACTTGAGCACAACACTGAAATTGAAATTATTGATAATATTGAGATGGTTTAGAGTTTGCATTTTAAATAAGAATAGTATAAGTTTTCTTTGGATTATCACTATTTAGTCAAGCACCTGCATTTTTTTATCTTGAATATTTGATATATTCCTTTTTGAGTAGTTAATCATTAGAAGTTAAGATTTTCTGTATTCTTTTACTTTTCTCCAATAAGTGGTTTTTTTGAAATAAAGATTGATTTTGTTGTGACTTTAACACTTTGCCCACTTATTTCTTTTGAAATATTTAACGCTTAAGCACCTTTAATAAAATTTAAGATAAACTTTATTTTTCCGAACCCGACTCTTTGGCTGTTGATATTGGTGGAATTTGTTATTGGGATTTGCCTGAGATTGAACTAGCCGTGATATGGGGCATGATATGGTAGAGTGTCACAATGGCACCACAACCTGGAACTAAATAGAAATAGAAAAAAGTGGGTATCCATGCACAATGGCAACTAAAGTATAAAAGAGGAGGTGAACATTTTTTTATACAAATCAACAAAACCAATAGTGTCACAAGTTAGCACACTATTGAGAAAGAGAGTTCTTAGTACTTAACAATTTCTTGAAAATCTTTAATAATGATCAGAACTGGAGATAATGGAAAGTTAGCAGACTATTGAGAAAGAGTGGAAAGACGACAGAGGTAGCACTCTTTTAGCTACATGCTGTATTGAGCAAATGGTAAGCAAGTAAATAGAAGAATCGGCGACCGCTAGACTACACAATGTGATGAATGGCCAAGTTTTTTTTCAAGATATCAAGAATAGTGGGATTTCAAAATCAAGTGTACATCTAAAGTAAGATTACGTGAGTAAGAAATTATGTAGGCTAGCAGTGACATACTTGGACGGGTCCAACCATTGTACGCATGTAAAAAATTTTCTTTCAAATTTTAATTATGAACTTTGACTGTATTGATTATAAGCGTTTTCATGTGTTTTTTTAAGATATTTCAAAATATATTAAAAAAAACAAAGAGTCAGAGCCACGGATATATCATCTAGATTACCTCTTTTTCGGATTTTGGTAGATTGGATAGTCCCTTCGCTCTGTGTTATATTCATTGAGTTATTATTCAAACAATTTGAGTAATAATTTAACTTCTTGAGATTGTTCTGTTTACTTACATGTGTCATTATCCCGGGCAACACTTGTCTTCTGCTAGTCTTTATACATATAGAAGACCAGCACAGGTACCCGGCATTGCCCGGGATAATTACACTTGTAGGTAGACAGAACAATCTCAAAAATTGATTAGAAAATAACTCAATCAATACAACACAGAGCAAAGGGACTATCCATTCTAGGAAAAATAAGAAAAACAGGAATACTGGATGGTATATCGGGACTTCATCTAAACTCTTCTTGTCTTGCCTCACCACTGCAGACCATCATCAAATTCTTTAGCCTCAAATTTTTGACGTAGAAGCTCTATTCCTTCTTGCTCTATTCGAAACTCCCATTGTTCAGGTGTTTAAAATGCCTGCATACCATTTTCTGTTTTAGTTTTAGTTTCTCAGAATACAACTCCATGCCAAGCGTTTTCCAGAGTTTCAAAGTTTCAGAGTTGTATTATAGAAGAACCAACACTCGTTCTTTCTATTTCCTTTCCAGGTACATAAATTTTTGATAGTACATCTGGAAGTTTGATAGGGAGCTCAAGGGATATACACACTCCTTTGCCTAATCAATTCTGTCATTGCATCATCATTTTATGCAAATAATTATTAGTTCTTGGAAATAAACGTTCATTATCAGCATCTCAGTTTCCAAAATGAACACATTTCCACAGAATATAGTCAAAACGTATTTTTATGAAATGTGCTAGCAAATGAGCTTGGTGATAATCCCAGCGTGGCTTGGACTTTTTTTTGGATTAAATTTTACATTATCCTAAAAATAAAATCACTAAAACGCTTAGAATTCTTAATTCTTGCAGTAAAAATTCTTAATGAAAATTCGAAATTTTTTTCGTAAGACTCGCAATGGATGGACCTCGCCAAGGATGCCACTGCTACTCTAAATAATTTCTTACTCAAGGAATCTTACTTTAGATGTACACTTGATGTTGTTGCCATTTCCACTCTTCTCTCGGTGTCTTAATGGAAAACTTGGCCATTCATCTCTTTATGTTTTCTAGTGGTCGCCGATTCTTCTACTGACATGCTTACCATTTGCTCAATACAACACGGAGCTAAATGACCGCTTCCTATGTCATCTTTCCACTCTTTCTGAATGGTCTGCTAACTCTCCATTATCTCTAATTATGTTTCTACACACAACAAGTAATTGAAACATTTGTTTTGTTATGTTTTAATAATGCTTTCTCAGCGACATATAGTTACAGTTGATTATGATATGATAGTGATGTTAGAAAAAGGAATAAGAGGTAGTATAAAGGACAGTTCACATTCAGGGACTTTGCAAAGTGAAGCGTTTTCCAGAACCCAGGTGTTTTGTAGGCGTCACAAAGCCGTGCATGTTAAAATGTGGAGTTGTTTCAAATTCAGCGGGAATGAAGGAGGAAACAAGTGGAACTTCCTTTTCGGCTTTCAGCCTGTGTCCTCCCCATCCCCCCTTAGCTAGGTGAACTCTGCTCTGATTGGATGTTTGATGAGTCTTACTTTCATCCAGTCTCTGTTGCTTTCAATATATATTATATTTTTTATTAAGAAAAAATAACAGAAAACGAATCAAATGAGCACAGAAAACATTCAATCAGCAAATTTCAAAATGGCCGACTTGACTGGCGGAAGTGGGTTAGAAGTAATTGCTAAGGATTATAGGACTGGAGAGATGCTCACTCGTAGCTGATTGGCTGTGCATTCAGAGCGACTTCTGAATATTCCAACACGGTTGGAATTCAAAAACCCGTGCCATTGTCGGCCCTTGCCCACTTTCTGCTGCAAATTCGCTGAATGTGAACTGCCTTTTAGTCAATGTAGTAAATGATATATTAAAGTAGACAACATATATTGCAAAGATTATGATAAAAATAAAAAAGTAATTATTTATTTTATTTATATACTAATAATTTATATGGATGGGCCATGAGTGAATATTTACCCTATGGAAAGTTTAAATGGGTAAAATATGATAATAATTTAGATATGCTTGTAAATAATTCAAACAGGTTATATATAAGAATGTGATTTAGAGTATCCAAAAGAACACCATGATGAACATTCTGATTTTCCATTAGCACCTGAAAATATTATCTTTAATAAAAAAAATTATGAATTCATTGTATGATAAAGAAAAATATTGAGTACATTATAGAAATTTAAAACTTTTTTTATCATGTGGTTTAAAAGTTAAAAGATACATAGGGTCCTAGAATTTAAATAATCAGATTGGTTGAAAAATACAATGATTTCAACACTGAAATGAGAAAGTAAGGTACTAATGAATTTGAAAAAGGTTTTTATAAATTGATGAATAATTCAGTATTCGGTAAAATTATGGAATATTAAGAAAGAGAGTTATATTGAATAATGTTCACATAAATCTAAAAAATTTAAAAAAATAATTAATAAACCTAATTTTATGGATAGAACCATATTTGATGAAAATTTAGTAGTGGTGCATATGAATAGAACTAAAGTGTATTTTAAAAAAACCTACGTATATAGGCATGTGTATATTAATATTTTCTAAAGTATTCTTGCATGGTTTTCATTACAATGTGATGAAACTAAAATATGAAAATAACAGAAATGTGTTATCAAGATACAGATTCATACGTTTATGATATAAAAACAAATGGATTTTACAAAGATATGAATAAAATGAATTATTTTCATACGGAGATTATCCAAAAAATCAACCCTTATGTAATGATAAAAATAAAGTATTAGGTAAAATGAAAAATGAAAGGCGAAAAATTACCATATTTATTCTATTACAATGCGCATCTTTTATAATGCAATTCCACTTTCAAAGGCAAAAAAACAGTAAGAATTTTACATCTTGTATAAAGTGGTCCCCATTTGTGACTTGTTGCAATAAATAAAATATGCAAGACTATACAGAAAAATAAAAAAAGAAAGGGGGAAAACCTCATTAGTATACTATTACTTTTACCAATCACTGCTTCTCAGATAATAAAGTGGAAAACATCATGAGTTCATTACAGAAAAGTGAAAATCTCTATATATATAAAGAAGGATGTTTGTGGGTCTGTGGGCCTGTCTGTGGGTCTGTACGTTTTTTATACAAATCTACAGTTTTATTCCGATCTTGATAAAATTTCGCATACATGACCTTCAAAGCATGAGGAAGGTCACTGTCTACCTCAGATTTCGGAAAAATAATAAATATCGATAAAAAATCGATATTCATGGTTATGGCAAGGCATATTAATGAGAAATATCGCATGACCAACAATGCAAGGCAAAGTTTGTACAACAATAGGCATCAACAATGGTATCAACACGCAATTCACAAACACTCTGCACGGACCAACAATATATATCTCATGACCAACAATGCAAATAAAAGTTTGTGCAACAATAGGTATCAACAATGGTTTCAACACGCAATTCACCAATAACAATGAGCTCAAAATGATGATGCAATGATAAAACAATCCTTTCCAAGAATTATAACAATGAACATAAAATGATGATGCAATATGAATAAGTTTCAATTTGTAACAATGCATAGAATTCCTGTTATTCAGGTTTTTCTTAGAAAAGAAAGTTCTTAGTACTTAACAATTTCTTGAAAATCTTTAAAAATGATCAGTAGCTGGAGATAATGAAGAGTTAGCAGACTATTGAGAAAGAGTGGAAAGACGACAGAGAATGCAAACCTTTAGCTCCGTGCTGTATTGAGCAAATGGGAAGCAAGTAAATAGAAGAATTGGCGACCACTAGACTACCCAAAGTGATGAAAGGCCAAATTTTGCTTCAACACAACGAGAGAAGAGTGGAAATGGCAACAACATCAAGTGTACATCTGAAGTAAGATTACCTGAGTAAGAAATTATTGGAGCGGTCCTTCCATTGTGAGCCTTTAAATGGATTTTTTTCGAAATTTTCATTAAGAATTTTTACTGTATTATTTCTAAGCATTTTCATGTGTTTATTTTTAAGATATTGCAAAATTTAATTTAATTTTTTGAGATTGTTCTGTTTACATCCAAGTGTAATTATCCCGGGCAACGCAGGGTACCTTTGCTAGTCTATCTATATATATAAAGAAGGATGTTTGTGGGTCTGTGGGTCTGTCTGTGGGTCTGTACGTTTTTTATACAAATCTACAGTTTTATTCCGATCTTGATAAAATTTCGCATACATGACCTTCAAAGCATGAGGAAGGTCACTGTCTACCTCAGATTTCGGAAAAATAATAAATATCGATAAAAAATCGATATTCATTGTTATGGCAAGGCTTATTAATGAGAAATATCTCATGACCAACAATGCAAGGCAAAGTTTGTACACCAAAAGGTATCAACAATGGTATCAACACGCAATTCACAAACACACTGCATGAACCAACAATATATATCTCATGACCAACAAAGCAAATAAAAGTTTGTGCAAGTGTAATTATCCCGGGCAACGCCGGGTGCCTCTTCTAGTCTTCTATATATATAAAGAAGGATGTTTGTGGGTCTGTCTATGGGTCTGTCTGTGGGTCTGTACGTTTTTTATACAAATCTACAGTTTTATTCCGATCTTAATAAAATTTCGCATACATGACCTTCAAAGCATGAGGAAGGTCACTGTCTACCTCAGATTTCGGAAAAATAATAAATATCGATAAAAAATCGATATTCATGGTTATGGCAAGGCTTATTAATGAGAAATATCTCATGACCAACAATGCAAGGCAAAGTTTGTGCAACAATAGGTATCAACAATGGTATCAACACGCAATTCACAAACGCTCTGCATGGACCAACAATCAATATCTCATGACTAACAATGAAAGGAAAAGTTTGTGCAAGTGTAATTATCCCGGGCAACGCCAGGTACCTGTTCTAGTCTTCTATATATATAAAGAAGGATGTTTGTGGGTCTGTGGGTCTGTTTGTTTGTATGTTTTTTATACAAATCTACAGTTTTATTCCGATCTTGATAAAATTTCGCATACATGACCTTCAAAGTATGAGGAAGGTCACTGTCTACCTCAGATTTCGGAAAAATAATAAATATCGATAAAAAATCAATATTCATGGTTATGGCAAGGCATATTAATGAGAAATATCTCATGACCAACAATGCAAGGCAAAGTTTGTACAACAATAGGTATCAACAATGGTATCAGCACGCAATTCACAAACACACTGCATGAACCAACAATATATATCTCATGACCAACAATGCAAGGCAAAGTTTGTGCAACAATAGCCCCATTGTGTTCGCATCAACAATGGTATCAACGCGCAATTCACCAATAACAATGAGCACAGAATGATGATGTAATGTTAAAGCAATTTTTCCAAGAATTATAACAATGTACATAAAATGATGATGTAATATGGATAAGTTTCAATTTGTAACAATGCATAGAATTCCTGTTATTCAGGTTTTTCTTAGAAAAGAGAGTTCTTAGTACTTAACAATTTCTTGAAAATCTTTA
>JAHWFO010053789.1:918428-1009926 GCA_023313115.1 Rhysida immarginata
GTTTGTATGTTTTTTATACAAATCTACAGTTTTATTCCGATCTTGATAAAATTTCCCATACGTGACCTTCAAACCATGAGGAAGGTCACTGTCTACCTCAGATATCGGAAAAATAATAAATATCGATAAAAAATCGATATTTATGGTTATGGCAGGGCATATTAATGAGAAATATCGCATGACCAACAATGCAAGACAAAGTTTTTGCAACAATGGTATTAACACGCAATTCACAAACACTCTGCACGGACCAACAATATATATCTCATGACCAACAATGCAAATAAAAGTTTGTTCAACAATAGGTATCAACAATGGTATCAACACGCAATTCACCAATAACAATGAGCTCAAAATGATGATGCAATGATAAAGCAATCCTTTCCAAGAATTATAACAATGAACATAAAATGATGATGCAATATGGATAAGTTTAAAATTGTAACAATGCATAGAATTCCTGTTATTCAGGTTTTTTTTAGAAAAGAGAGTTCTTAGTACTTAACAATTTCTTGAAAATCTTTAAAAATGATCAGTAGCTGGAGATAATGAAGAGTTAGCAGACTATTGAGAAAGAGTGGAAAGACGACAGAGGAAGCACTCCTTTAGCACATCGAGAGAAGAGTGGAAATTGAAACAACACTAAGTATACATCTGAGGTAAGATTACGTGAGTAAGAAATTATTTAGACTAGCAGTGGCATCCTTGGAGAGGTCCAGCCATTGTGAGCTTTTAAAAAGATTACTTTCGAATTTTCATTAGGAATTTTTACTGTATTAATTCTAAGAATTTTCATGTGTTTATTTTTAGGATATTGCAAAATTTAATTTAATTTTTTGAGATTGTTCTGTTTACATACAAGTGTAATTATCCCGGGCAACGCCGGGTACCTTTGCTAGTATTATTAAAACAATACAAAATTGTCTGGAAAATACCATCTTAACTAACAAATGATTATAATCTAATTCAAATAATTTAATCAATATAGTTCTATAAAGTGGAATATCAGAAAGAAGAATAGGGATCCCAATATATATATACATATCACCATAAGTGTATACACTAAATTATGTTTCTCTATTATTCTAAACTAGCAGAGGACCCGGCGTTGCCCGGGATATTTACGCTTGTAGGTAAACACACACACATACACAAAGAAACACACACACTTTTCCCAATCGTTTGAACGCTTGTTAGGGAGCTGAAGGAAGACACGTGTACCTCCTTTGCCCCATCGAGAGAGACTGCCCTATCTATATCGTCTATTATATCCATTTTCTGTTCATTGTTAATAATTTTTGGAAACGAATGTTCTGTCATTGCATCATCATTTTATGTTCATTGTTATAATTTTTTGAATAATTTTGTGCTCATTGTTATTGTTGAATTGCGCGTTGAGACCATTGTTGATGCGAACACGACCGGCCTATTGTTGCACAAACTTTGCCTTGCATTGTTGGGCATGAGATATATATTATTGGTCCGTGCAGAGTATTTGTGAATTGCGTGTTGATACCTATTGTTGCACCAACTTTGCCTTGCATTGTTGGTCATGAGATATTTCTCATTAATATGCCCTGCCATAACCATGAATATCGATTTTTTATAAATAATTATTATTTTTTCGAAATCTGAGGTAGACAGTGAACTTCCTCATGCTGTGAAGGTCATGTATGTGAAATTTTATCAAGATCTGAATAAAACTGTAGATTTGTATAAAAAACAAACAAACAAACCCACAGACAAACCCACAAACCAACAAACAAACATCCTTCTTTATATTTATACTAGCAGAGGTACTCAGCGTTGCCTGGGATAATTACACTTGCACAAACTTTTCCTTTCATTGTTAGTCATGAGATATTGATTGTTGATCCCTGCCTTGTGTTGGTGCATTGCGTGTTGATACCATTGTTGATACCAATTGTTGCACAAACTTTGCCTTGCATTGTTGGTCATGAGATATTTCTCATTAATATGCCCTGCTATAACCATGAATATCGATTTTTTATCGATAATTATTATTTTTCCGAAATCTGAGGTAGACAGTGACCTTCCTCATGCTTTGAAGGTCATGTATGCGAAATTTCATCAAGATCGGAATAAAACTGTAGATTGGTATAAAAAACGTACAGACAAACAGACCCACCCATAAACATCCTTCTTTATATATATAGATTCTGGCCAAAGTACAAAATTCTCAATTAAGTCTAAAGAAAATTACTATCCTTTAATAATAAATAAAAGGAAAGTGAAGAACTGCCCTAATTGACAATCAGCCACAAAATAAAATGGTTCAAGATTTTATCTTGAAATTATCTCAATTAAAAAAAATAATTATATAATTACTATATTAAAATATGAAACTACAAACACTTATTTAAATGAAATATGAAGATTGAATATTTATTTAGTATACCAATATTATTAGCAAAACCCGGGCAAGCAAAAAAAAAAAATAATAATATTGAAAAATAATGAATGATAAATAATTATGCGTATGATGTTTATATGGCATACTGAGCATTGTCCCCAGTGTACCTCGTCTATTTACTTGAGGAATCCAAGCTGGCTCGTGCTTGAACTGTGCATTTCTTTCCTGAGACCTTTCCTGAAATGACTGAGTCTCATGAACCGCTGTTCACAATTACCTCATTGCCACAACTTACTTATGATTCTCCCCCATTAGAGGCAACTGAAACTGATGATGCAGAACTCGTTAACAGACTAGCTCTCACCCATTTCCATTTCAGCCCTCATGGAGACTCTTCAACAGTCACCTTCCAAAGTGAATGACACTATCAAACTTCTACACCTCCAGCTTCACCTGTGCCTTCCTTGGGACAACCTCTACAGAGAGATCAACTTTGTGGCTTACCCTCATTGGATGTCTTCCCCTCCTCCTGAGATGCGAAGATCCCAATAACTTAAAGAGATGGTGGAAAACCTTGGTATTGTACCCTCCTGACGTAAACCTTGCCAGACCCGAAGACGTCCCTTTAACAACTTCTCTTTCACATGAGCAAGCACTCTTCTCACCACAACATCGTCAATGGGAAGAGGCATTGAAGTGACAGTTAGATTCTCTTCATCGCCACCAAATTTGGGATTTGGTTCCTAAGCCCCCAAATATTAAAATCCCAGTGATCAAATGGGTACATAATATAAGTTACAACACTGACGGACCCATCTCCCATTTCAAGGCAAAGTTGGTCGCATTCAGCTCATCACAGGTATATAGCACGCAATACAAACTGACGTTTTTTTCACCTGTGATAAGAATGGAATCAATACAACTACTGTTTGCAATGGGAGTCAACACAGGCATGGTCAATAATTCGATGCCCCTATTGACCTACTATATAGGTGATGCCACCAAAGGACTACCAGTCCATGCAAATGATGTGTACAAGCTTCGAAAGTCCCTGCATGGACTAAAGCAAAGTGGCAGATGTTCGTACATGAAATTGTGTCCACTCCTGCTTTGCTTAGACTTTGTGCCTTCATGAGCAACTGATAGCATCTTCATCTAACAATGACAGTAGATGTTCAATCCTCCTCATTGTGTATATGGATGACATTGTCGCTACCACTAATGATGTTCAATGCCTAACTTTACTAGTGGATATTTTTTGCTGTGATATTGAGTTGGTGTACCTTGGAGATGTTCGTCACCTTCTGGCTATTGAGTGATGGTAACTCCATACAATTGTCTCAGGCTCACTACATCCAGCAAGTCATCCAAGGGTACCAGCTGCAGAATGTGAAGCCCAGGTACACTCTTCTCAGTCCACACATAAATTTGGATGAAGCAACCAGGTAATGCAATGGTTTCCCAATTTCTTTTGGGATCATTGATGTACGTACTGACATGTACATGCCCGGATAGAGCATATGCAATTTCGAGGTTTTCGTCATACACCATATCTCTGACTAATTTGCATATGATGGCACTCAAATGTGTGGCAGCTTATTTGAACACACCTGTGAAAAGTCACTGACCTTCATACAATCGACTGGTCCTTTGTGTGCATAAGCTGATTCTAGCCTGCGCATTACCACATGGTAAAGGATATTATGGTGTTCTCATTAAGATGGGTCAAAACACGCTCAGTTGATGTTCAAAGAGACAGTGTCTTGTCGCTCTCAGCGGTTGTGGGGCCGAAGTCATTGACAAATCAGATGGGGGGATTATATCACCTTTCCAACAACTATATATACAGACTCAACATCTGCCATTGCATGGCTGCATGCGTTGGGACCCAAAAGTAGAACGAGGCAATAATTTGTGACATTCCATGTTAGTTTCTGTCACATAGCCCAGCGGAAATTAGTACCTAAATTCCTCGCTATTTATCTACTTATTATTCTTGATTTTATAATGATGTGTCATTTGGTTTTACTTGTTTTACATAAGAATTAATATTAATAATTAATTAGTTATTATTTGTTTGATATAAAATGGCACCAAGGTTATAGTGGTGTTGTGCATTGTTTTAGTTTTTAAAGTTGGGCGATCTCTGTTGTGAAGAATCATTTGTTGTAGCAGATTTCTTATTTTTGCGAGCTGACATTGTTTTCTGAGAAAGCAGTGTCAGCCTCTGTTACATTTTTATAGAGTTCCTCTGTAGAGTTTGTTTCTTTTTTGTTGAGTTCGGAAGAAGCTTTCAGTTGAGTTGGAAGTGGGGTTCCGTGCTCTGTGTAGCCAGAGCATGAGCTTCTGTAGGACTAACAAAAAACATCGGCAGTATGGAATCCAAGCCTTGTGCCTATGTGTATAGAAGCTTGTGGTGGAAGCTTCTTTTTAAAAGTATATTATGAATTATGCATTTAAATTGTTTCTTTGTAGTGAAGAGTAATTATTGTTTAAATTTTATTTGTCTTTATTCCGTTCTTCCTATTCGATGCCACTGGACTTTTGTTGATATCAAACACTGCTGCGGCTCGGCTGGCTATTCACGAGGTAAGTCTGTGCAGGGCGAATGAACCATAGAATAGTTACTTTTCAAACACATGTAGTGCAATCAGTGGTGAGTTACTTTTCAATTTGTTTCGATGCAGTGGTGGGGTTGTCAACGTTCAATGATAGATAATTTTATGGACACAGCTGGCGATCAAAGGAACTCTGTCCTCTTCATGGGTTCAGCGCCTGCATGAGTTAAGCAATCTACATGTGTGTGTGGGGGCCTTTCGAACAGACTCCGTCAAGTCTTCTTGAACTGTAATTTGATGTGATTTATGTCACTTGAAATATTGTAATAGCTAGTTGTTATGCATAGTATTAGTTGTTATTGACGAATTTCCTACAGAAAGGTCCAGTATTTGCTATACAAGGGTGTGTGGTTGAGGCTGTTGCATGAGTACACCTGTATAGGTTGTTACGTGGCGACTAAGGTCCTGGCTGTGAACGCTGAGTCAGTCAGCATTTATGCAGAGAGTAATCCTGATGCCATCAGAGAAGCCCATCATCAAGACTGATATTCCATAAATGTGTAGGCAGGTGTAATAGGGGATTGTATCATAGGACCATTCAGTCTTCTGCAGAGGCTCACAGGAGCTGCCTATCTCTAATTCCTGCAACAGGATCTCCCTGAATTATTAGAAAATGCGCCCGTTGCGATTCGCCAAAAAATGTAGTTCATGCATGATGCAGAATCACTTGACTCTCACCTTTCTCCACCGGTGGATTGGTCAGGGTGTACCACGTGCATGGTCTCCTCGATCTCTGGACTTGAACCCTTTGGACTATTGCATCTGCAGCTATCAAGAAAAAGCAATGTATGCCCAGTGAGTGGATATTGTGGACGCCCTGCGTCCATGTGGAGAATGCCTTTGAGAACATGCGAAAGAATGCTGATCTTTGCAAACGTTTGCTTGCTTCTTTGAGGAGAAGAGCTGAAGCACGCTTAGCTGAATAGCTTATCCTTTTCCTCTGAATAGAGTTGTTTTACCCTTCTATTTACTTTGTCACTCTAGAAAGAGTAGGAATGCCTGGCTATTTTTTTTTTATCAATATAACGATAGTGTATCAAGATTTGCTTGAATTTTATCAACATAGTGATAGCAATATTTAACTAGATTTTCATCTATATTGCTTTAGCAGTAGCGATAATTAGCTAGATTTTTATTGATATAGCGTTAGCTTAGATCTATTATCTAGCCATGCCAACGCTGAATATTCTAAAGTTTCTGGTTTCACTGAATTATTGAGAGACTGGCAAACAAAGTTTTATAAAAGAATCGATAGGTATGATACTAATCCACAATAATTAATGAATGAAGTGATACGATAATTACTCAACTTATGGCATCCGCAGTTATAAACAATTTTCTTCGCTATAAACCCAAAACGTGGCACATTTAGTAATGACCCTACCAACCATTGAAGTAAATTGGGGAACCAAAATAGACTTGCATCCTTATTCGTAGTGACAATTGCTTTACCCTCATAGACTGTTATCATGTTAGGAATTATTATTAACTTCTATTTGTAGAGAATATCGCTGAAGCTAAAAAGATATTTTGCTTGCAGTGGCTGCATTGTTAAAATGAATCTTCCTTTTTCTTGCTTGTGATATGTAATTAATGGCGTAAGTAACAAAATAAATATGTGCTGTAATTGCCAGCCTAGTTAGTTGATATTTTCTCAACTCCCTCTCAAAATCCTAACAGGTTATGGGCCCAGGCCTGCTCATTATGTTTAAATTAGGGAGTGAGTAATAGCTGTTGAAGCAAATACTGGTGAATGCCATTACGATCTTCTCGTCTGTGAATTACGTGAAGGCAAATATAACAAGATGTCGTCACAAGAATTATTATCGCAGTTAAAAGAAAGAACCATATTCGCTAATTGGAAGTTCCGAATAAGACTACCGCTGGAATAAAAGAACTTTTTATCAATTCTCGATGAAGCAGTTACAACTGAAAACAAACAAAAAGATGTACAAGCAAGATCAATCATAGTGCTGTGTGTTACTGACAAATACATAGAGTATATCAAAAAAGCAAGTACTGCAAAAGAAATTCTACAATCTTTAGAAAATGTATTTGAAAGAAAAAGCATTTTTAGTTAATTACATTTACAGAAAGTTGCTAACTTTAAAATATGTCAAATCAAGCAAATTACAGGATCACTTTCTCCAATTTGATACAATTGTAAGCAACTCAGAAGCATCAAGTTCAAAACTCGAAGAAAATGATAAGGTTTGTCATTTATTGTTCACTTTGCCTTACTGTTATGCAAATATAGTTATAACATTAGAAATCATGAGTTTTGAGAAAGATCTAACTTTAGGTTATGTCAAGTCATGTCTGTTAGATGCAGAACTCAAAATAAGTGAAGTTGTGACACAAGAAGAGAGGGTATCTAATACCGTTATCTGTTTTAAATGTAATAAGCGAGGACATATGAAATATTAGTATAAAGAAGTTGTAACTTACAGAGGAAGAGGATGCTTTAGGAGAAACGTAGGTAGAAATAGAAGAGGCTGGCGCAAAAGAACTACTAATTATGACCAACACACGTACGCAGCACAAGAAAGTCAGAACTTTACTTATGTAGCCATAAATGTAAACCTGCAAGCATGCAATACTGTAGAGAATGACGAAAATATTGAATTTGGGATAAACTCGAGAGCTACAGAGAATTTAGTGAAAGCAGAAATGACAAGGTACATGCACTTGTTAGAAAGTTTAGAAAATGAAGTACATATATAAATTGCTGATGGAAGCATACGAATGGAAATGAAAAAGGTACAATTAGTCTCATAAGTCAAGGTAAAACAATGCATATTAATGCATTATTAGTACCAAGACTTTTCCACAATATATTGTCAGTGAAGAGAATGACAACCATGAATAACAAGAAAATATTTGATAAACACATTGGATAATAATAAACAGAAAGAAAAGCCTAAAATGTGAACATAGAAATAATTTATTTGTCTTGAAAGGGAAAATAAATTATGAAAAATTGTATGCTGCAAATAAATACAAAGACAGAATTAGAAGGCACCAAAGACTCGGACATCTTAACAGAAAAGCACTGAAACTAATGGGATTACCCATATGTGAAGAAGTGTGCTAGCCATGCTTGAAAGGAAAGGCAATGAGGTTACCCTGTAGACAACTACCAAACCAAGAAGTAGAACTTTAGGTGAGTTAATTCACTAAGATATTTCTGGACCAATAATTCCACAGTCCAAAGAAGGGTTTCAGTATTTTCAAACTATTATTGATGACCTTTCACATTGAACAAAAGTTTATATATTAAAAAACAAGTCAGAAGCAGCAAAAAACTTGAAAGGTTATATCAAACAGCACTATAGACAGAAAGAAGCACATGTTAAACACATAAGATGTGACAGTGGAGAAGAATTTACATCTAGTGATTTCAGGCAATTCTTATTCAAGAGAGAAAGGAATAATATAATATACACAGCCATACTCACCTCAACAGAACGGGGTTTTTCAGAGAGGCTAAACCGCACGTTCTACTATTAAGCAAGAATAATGATACTTGAGAGAGAAAAAGGAGACTCCACTTGTCCATAAGAACATTTTAATACACCATATATATATATATACATTTCGGTCACAATTTGGCCTTCTTCAGTATGACTGAGGTTGCACAAGTTCAGATACAAGTTTATATAAAGAGGAGGGACCAATCAGAATACAGGGTATAATGTTTGGTTTATAAAAATTCAGGATTGGAGAGGGTCAACTGCCTAATGACAAAATACACTTATGAAAAAATACAGAAGTAAAAAAGATTCATAAGGTCTGTTTTTAATTTATTCTTTAGCTTAGTTAAGAATAATGATGTTAGAAACAGGAATACCTGAATACTTATGGAGCAAAGCTGTTATATGCACAGCATATCTAGTGAACTGATGCCCATTTGCTGCAATACAATTAATAATAAGTCAACTGCAGAGGTATATTACTGAAAATTTGACATCAACGGTATCAGAGTATTTGGTTCCAAAGCATGGGCAGTGTTTTTACACAGAAATTCTAAACTAGAAGAGTAGGCTCAAGAAGCAAGAATGGTTAGATATGGAATAAATGGACAGATTATGGATACCTAAATATAACAAAATTGTACAAGCCAGAGATATTAAATTTGATGAAACACAAATTTGGTACGAAGATAAAAAATTTGAGGAAAGAAAAAAAGATATATAACAGAAGAAAACGTATTAGAAGATGAGGAAAATACAGAAAGAAAAGAAGAAAGACAAAGTAATAAAATAGTTGATGTAATTGAAGACGCTATCCAAAGTGGTGCAGAACATCAGACTACTAGAAGTGGAAGATAAGTTAGTAATACATGAACTGTTTGCTTGGTGAAGTTATTGCTGGTAGTAATAGTGAAGCAACTGTAGATGAAGGTTGGAAAAAGCCATAGAGAATGAATTGAAGCACATTCTAAAATGAAAGTGAAAGATGAATCAATGAAAGCCAAATTAGTAGCCAGAGGCTAGCAGTTAGATGAGAACAAAGAAACTTGCAAAAATTATGCCTGCAACAAGAATTTTTACTGTACATGCAGCTTTTATTCATGCTGTAAAACATAACTTATCAATAAGGCAATTAGATGTTCCAACAGCATTCCTAAATGGGGAAATTGAATCAGAAGTCTATGTTAAGCCACTGGATGGAGTAACGCATAAGAAGCATCAAGTGTTAACATTAAACAGAGAACTTTATGGTTTAAGAGAGAGCCCAAAATGCTGGAACAAGAGATTTGACCAGTCATCAAAAGTTTGGGAATCAGACGTTCACAGAATGATTTTTGTTTGTACACTGGAGATGAAATTAAAGTTTGGTTAATAGTCTACGTTGATAATATACTGTGGATAGGTGAAGAAAATGTATTTAGTGACTTGATAGAATATTTAAAGAATGAGTTTAAAGTAAATGATCTGGGAGAAGTTAAAGAAAGTTCATTTTTGGGCGTGCGAATAACAAGAAAAGATGGAATACTGAAGTTCAGACATAAAAAACAAATAGATAAAATGTTAGAAAAGTTTGGATTAAAAGATTGCAAGGGTGTCACAAAGGGTTGTGAACAAAGCTGAGTGCGATCGAAATCACCTGCAGCATAAAGCGTCTGCTTCCAATGCTTGGACATAGGCGCCATCTATTGTAATAGTCTCATCATTAATAATTCTAATAGATCAAATAAGCGTATGGCATGAAAGCGTGGCAGTAGATGGCAGAGCAAAAATGCTGTGTCCGGAAGCAACGGCGAATTGCGCAATAGCACGAAATTTGAGAGGATTGCGTGGCGAAAAGGTAAATCGTGGCGAAAAGGTAAATTTGGCTGAAATGGCCTGTTTCGGGAGCAAGCATTGCCGAATTTTCATGATTATCACTGAAAATCACCGAAATGGGAGTATTTTTGTATTGCGAGCACATACGTGGCTAGAATGACGAGTTTCGGGCACATTCGTGGCTGAATTGACGTGTTTCGGGCACATAGCCAACCACCCAAGATCGACGTAAAGCATGAGCTCCGAATGAGGAAAGGTGGATAAGGAACTTTGACACAGGAACCATTGTGTACGAACTAGATGCCTATTTCTTGTGCAGCTCTACGAGTGACTACGAGCAGCAAAACTCGGATGTTCTGGCGCCGCCTGTGCCTGTGAATTCGAGAACAGTGAGCGAGTCGCCACAAACTGTTGGTGTTAATGAACTTGTCTCTGTTTCTTTCGATGCACCAGCCCTGATAGCGATATCCGACCGGCCAGCACGAGCACCCATTGATACGACTGACTCAGTGGATGACAAATCTCACCCAGAGATTGACGTGGTGGCTAATTTGCACGCTCAGCTATCTACGAAAGAAGCAACGAGGTTCGCCCCATTAGTAGCAGCTATCAGAAGAGGTTTGCTGGCAGCTCTACACAATTTCGCAGCCATTCGTTATCAGCAACTTGGTGCTGGTTATAGTACTGCCGAAGCCCGAGCTTCAATGGAGGCACCCGTCTGAAAGCGTGAAAAGGAACTTGAAGATGAATACATTGACATTGGTAGCCCCGTGGTGCTTGACAGGATTTATTTATGAAGATTTGGGTGCCTACTGCAAATATCTCAGAGGTAAGCTGGCTCATGTTAGTATTTCCAAATTGCTCTCTTAAAAGGATTAACGATTGCCACTCTCTCATGTTAGAGGATGCACTCAAGAACCCAACAGAGGTTCTATTCGCGTTGTGCAAATGTTTTACTATATTTATTAATACTATTCTTTTGTTTAATAAATGTAATTCTAATATGACTACATTGCTGTCTTCATTTATATGGTTTAAGCTATTTTTCCACTGTGCTAAAATAGTATTAAAATAGTTAAAATATTCATGACAAAGGATGTGAGAACTCCACTAGTAATAGGGTATCCGTTTAATAGCAGTGAACCTGCAATAGATAAACCCTATAGAGAAGTAATTGGAGGTTTGATGTTTATTGCTACCACTCCAGACCAGATATAGTATTTGCTAATCTTACTCTATACCTAGAAACCGACTAAAATATTGAAAGAAACAAGAGAACTTGGTCTAGAACATCACCAAGAAAGCAATGATAACATGATAGGAACCCATTGAGATGCAGATTGGGCTGGAAAATGCGTAGATAGAAAAAATGTTACTGAATCAGTGACATTGTACAAAGGAAATATAACGAGTTGGTTATCAAGGAAACAATACTGTGTTGCCCTATCGACTGCAGAGCAGAGTATATAGCAGCTGCTACCAGGGCTTGTGATCTAATATACATTTCTAATATACATGACTGAACTATTGAGTAACAAGGAAGTGAATTGTGTGTTGTATATTGATTACAAAGGTATGATTGAATTAACTTATTCTTATGATAACTCTAAGCCAGCTAAACATATTGATATAAAAATCCACTATATTAACGATCTGGTTGACAAAAGAAAATTAGAGGTAGAATACGTTTCATCAAATTGTAATTTAGCGAACTTAGGTACAAAAACTCTGTCTAAAGAGAAATTTTTATGTTTAGGAAATTAATGAAAATTTTTTAATTTTTTCTAATTGTTTAACTGATTTTAGTTTTGGCACAGGATTCACTACAATTAATAAACTTTTCCTTAAGAATAATTACAGAAAATTAGACAGTTGTGCTATAGGTAGTTTTAATATTAAATTTAATAGTTGTTATGAATTGATACTCAAAAGAATTTCGGTGTAAATAAAAGTATTAATAAAAGTATAAAATTGATTTATTATATGTGACGATTGTACCTTTAGATAGTATCAATAGAGATGGGGTGAAAGGAATTATTATTACCTTTAATTTGTAGAGAACATTGTTCAACCTGTAAGGGTCCGCTCACTTCACCTTAATTACCATAAACAATGCATTAGAAATCGACTGCGACATCCGATAACTATCAGTAAAAATGCTAATTAATTACCAATTAATATTTATACTTAATACCGAATCTTTACATAGTATTTCTTCCACACAAATTCGTGCCCAAAAGAGTTGAAATGGAAAGAAGGACTCAGTTTTTATCTTTAACAATAACAATGAAATTTATTCATACAGAAAAATAGAATGAGAATAAGGATTAAAATATGAGTTTGTACTACAGCTTCACTAACTTGATCAGCTTTCAGTAAATATGAATATGAACCATAATATAACTAACAAAATGTAACCAATGATAATTTATAAAAGAAAACGCTTTTATAGCCAGAGGGGAAATTAGGTCATACATACTCTTTTGTCGGATCAAATGGTCTTGCTTCAAAGATGTGGGTTCAATGATCTGCCAGAGATGGTCTTGGGCTTGTAAAAATTCTTCGATTGAGGTCGCATCATATTTGGGGAGAAAAATACTAACTGAACTTTATGGGGTAACTGTCATTGTTTAAGTTGGATCGCAACTATATAGTATTTATCATTAAAAAAGCCTTGGTTTTCAAGCGGTTTAAAGTTATAACTATGCAATATGAAATGGAATAAAGGAAAACATCGAATGAAACTAAACAAATTTAGATGTTCCCTTCATGACGGACGCCCGCAAGCCGGTTACCGGAGGCAAAACAGTTGCAACAAAGTCGGATTACAAAGATCCAACGTGCCTCTTACGCTCTGGTACGCCCACACATGAGAGGGCAAAAATTAGGAAAAAGCCGCTAGTGTTCTGGACGGTGAGGATCCCAGAGAACACTGACTCTCCCAAAAGTACAATTTCCCTCATTCGGGATGGGGTTAGGAATCAACCAATCAGCAACTGAGTATGACGCCAGAGGTCCAGAATCTGGGGGTTAGATGTAAGGTTAAAAATAAAGCTAAAAGCTTGTGTCTGGGCTCTTGAATTAGGTGCCAATTCATCTCGCAACCATCTGCAAGATTCACATGTATGGGTGTTGTATGGCAGAGTCCATTAGCCTACCTTCTGCTGTTCTTAATTGTCGTTGGGGTAAACTCTTCGCGTTGGGTGTCTTTGACCTCACTCCCGCGATTCGTTCTCCTTTCCAAACTGGCTGGTTTCCTGTCAACACTCGTAACTAACAAAAGGCTTCTAGCTGCCTCAAATAGTAGTGTTAATCCAATAGCTTATCCCACTGGGCCCATCATCGTTGTTCAGAAAAAAGGGATGAATGCTAAATTGAAATGAGAGAGAGACATTTCTTCAGAAAAAAGAGATTCTAAACCTCCAACAAAAATTGTTTATCCAAATCTAGAAATTTCATAAAAGAGGGAGGAATTCCCCTCTATAACTTGTCTCTAACTCAAAAAAAATGTTAGAAGAAATAATCAAATCAAAACTGTTCAAATTCAATAGTTGAAATAAACAAGAAATGAATATAAATAATGTTCGGGATTCTATGCTCGTATGAATAATTGTAAATATAAAACTTAAAAATCACAATGTCCCCTTTCTTTAAAAAATGGATTTCCGCTGAAACCATTTTTTTCTACTTCTTTGTTGTCTTCAGCTTCCTTCTGCTTCAGAAAGATTATCACAAGAGCAGTATGATCACCTCTGGACCATGATAAAACCATCTTATTGTATATAATAGTTAATATGTGATCTTTAAAATAGTTGTTATATAATAGCAAATAAGTTTGCAATATAAAATAAATGAGTGTGACTACGTAATGATTTGGAAATAAAAATCAAAGTTGAGGAATATTCATTGCAATTATGGATAACATGAACACTACTAAAAGAGGGGATTCATAATGAGTATAGTAAATATTAGATAGAACATAAAGTTCCAGTTGAAAAATAATAATGAATAAGATTTTCAATAGTATAAGATAGAAATTCTTAATAACATATTTCAGGTAGGATTAGAGAAAGCAATTATTATAAAAATTAATTTCATGTGTCACATGTAATCATAATGTATTAATGATAAAGGGTAATAATTAATGTTCAGGATATTATAGTAGTTGGAATTGGCTTAAGTCCGTTGTTCAAAATAATTTAACCACAGACAGTTCTTTGTTATTTTCCGCAAAAGTTCAACAAAATTTAGTCCCTAAAATGTAACATAGACACTTTAAAACTAGCAACTTGTTCAATAAAAGAATTTGAAAACTTTATTAATATTGACCTTTTGTTGCCTACATTAGAACTTGAGGAGAATTTTTTGGAAATATTTTTATTAATAAGCAGTAACGTAAACAAGAATGTTAAATGAACTTGTCACAATTTTACATCACTGTTTACTATCAGGTCCATCCGTTTTACACCAAACAGTCTGATAGTAACTGTTCACTATTACCTTCTTACCAGTCGGGAGAAAGATAAAGAACGGGTTAGTGCATGGGTGGATAATCAGAGGTGGATAATCTGAGATGGCTAATCAGAGGTGGATAATCGGAGGTGGATAATTTCTTAGCTCAGAGGTGATATTTGTTCCCCTGTCACTCAGATTCTGAATCAGGATGGAATAGCGTGTAAATATGCTTTCCTCGAGCATCTTAGCAACTGTTTCTGCTTTCTGGTCAGCCATTGGAAAAGCTTCGACAAAGCCACTAATATTATCTATCATCATCAAAATGTATTTATTTCCTGAATTAGAAAGAGGTAGGGATCCCAGGATATCAATATTTATGTGATAAAATGATTGTTTTGCAGCTCCATTAAAGGTTGCTCTCTACATTTTTCCTGAGGTGACCTACGCTGGCAGCTATCACACTCCACGCAATAATTCTGAATATTTTGCCTCATGCTAGGCGAATAGGACAGTTTGATTAATTTTTTAGGCATTCTTTTTGCTCTTAAATGTCGAGATGTGGGAGGATGATGAAAACATGTAAAATATATTTAATTAGATTATTAGATACTACTAATTGCTCCCAGGTTTCTTTATTGTCCTGAGATTTTCTAACATAATACAAAAGTTTATCTTTGTTCACAAAGAAATTTTCTATTTCGGCCAATGTTTGGAGGGGTGGTGTTCTGATCTGTTCTGTAAGTGCTCAATAATTTCCTTCCAATTTAAATCTTTCTGCTGCTCAGAAGCAATTTTGTCAAGAGAAACTATAGGTTCATAATCGGCCACTGTGGAAATGGGTACCCTAGATAGTCCATCAGCATTCTTATGTTTAATTACTGGTTTACGAATTACCTCAAACTGATTGTATACTTAAGTTTCACCTGGTGCACGACTGGTCGGAGCAACCACCAAATCGGCTGATGATCTGTAACTAATTTGAATGGCTAACCGTTTAATAAACTCTAAACTGCTTAACAGCATAAACAACAGCTAGACATTCGCGCTCAGTAATGCTGTAATTAATTTCATTCTTTTTGAGTAATTTTCGACTGTATGCAATTGGATGTTCTTTATCATTAAATTTTTGTGAAAGTACAGCTCCAAATCAAATGAGCTATAATCTGTAGAACCTAAAAATTCTTTTTCAAAGTCTGGGCTTTTTAAAACAGGTACTGTTATTAAAGCTTGTTGCAGAGATTGGAATGCCTTCTCAACTTCCTCAGTCCAGTCAAAACTGATATATTCTTTGTTAGATTCGTTAATCGTTTAGCTATTTGTGCTAAAAGTATCTACATGCCTTCTATAATAATTATCAAGCCCTAACAATTATGGTACATAAGGCATATTTTTTAGGCGTGGAAATTTTTAAGGGCTTCAATCTTACCAGGATCAGGTGCGATTCCTTCCTCTGAAACATGTCCCAAGAAATTCACTTTATCATTTAAAACTTGACATTTTCGGGGGTTTTTAATTTTAAGTTTACATCTCTTAAGTCCTCGAATAAATCCTTCAAACTATCCAAATGTTTATCAAAGGTCTCAGTAAAGACCATTCAGTAAACTAATTTTCTATCTTTTAATCCTCTAATTATGAAATCTGCTGTTCTTTGCCATAGTGCAGGCGAATTACACAAACCCATAGGCAATCTATTGAATTCAAATTTATTGTCGTCCGTGGCAAATAAAGTGTTTTCATTTGAATTTATTTCTAAATGAAAATAACCCTGATTGGCATCTAAAACAGAAAATAATTTTGATGTTCCTAATTGTGATAACGTTTCATTTATCTGGGGAAGTGGGTACGAGTCAAACTTGGTAACAGCATTCAATTTTCTATAATCTACTACAAAACGGTAAGTTCCATCATTCTTTTTAACCAGTAATGCTCGTGCGGACCATGGCGAGCAGCTGTAAACATACACGCCGTTTTTCAACAAATCATCAAGTAATTTATTCATGGCATCCCTTTGTGTGTAAGAAATACGATAAGGTTGTTCTCCATGGAATCTCCCATATCTATAGTATCATATGCCAATTTACAATTTCCTAAATCAAACTCAAATTTCGAGAATACGCCCGAATATGCAAATATAATATCATCTAAAGCTTTCCTTTTTTCAGGGTCCAAATGATCTAATTTAAACATGTTCAAAAATTTGTTTCTATCAATTGTATCCTTCGTACCCATATCAATAGTATTATTCAATTCCACTTCCTCCTCATTAGCTCCATATAATTCTCCTAAAATATTTCCTTTTTTTACTATTAAAGTTTCACCAGAATAATTCATCAAATGAACATGGATAGTGTTAAATTTAGAAACCTTTGCCAAACCCATAGCACCAATAAGACCTATATCAATTTCTCTAGGTTCCAATACGCCAATTCGATTTTTAATTGATTTACCTTTATTTTAGCTTCGAAAACTACCTCTGAATAGGGAGGAATACAAACGTTTCTTTTACAGCTTACAGGAATAACATCTATTTGTTCTTTAACTGCAGTTACACTACAAGTGTTATTCTTAGATCGTCTCTTCTGCCATGAACCTTCGAAAGGAATTTTATATATTTCATCATGCAAAATAGGACGCTTAAAATCAATAATAAACCAAATTTGTGTAACATATCCCTTCCTAGGATGGCATGATAAGAGACATCACTTCTACATTTCCCCAGGCATATATGTAAATTATAATTTTGTTCCCCAAAGCTGAAAGCAAGTGAACAAGATCCTTCAGATACAAAATTATGTCCTGTTACTCCCACTAATTTTATTTCCGGTCTATTAACATTTTTTACTTTGTACCCATTAGCTATTAATATGCTCAAAGTATTAGCATCAAATAAAGTTACCTTACATCCGCTGTCAAAGAGAAATTTAATAGTGAATGGCCCTGCTTTCCCCGAAAAAAATAATTCTTTACATCCTGAGTTATTACTCACGAGTAATTGAGCTTCATGGCTCTTTACTGTCCTCCCCTCTCCTGAGTTCTGAACGTTTTTTGTCTGAGTAGCGTGTTCCCTGCCCTGATTCGATCTATTTTTTTGATTCACAGGTGTTTTTGCTTGCTCCTCCTGAGCCCTTAGCCTTGTTCGACAAAATCTTTGGGTGTGACCTTCACGATGACAATAAAAGCACTTCATTGTGCTATGTTTCAGATTATAACACATATTTGCTGTGTATCTGAGTTTATGGCAGCTAAAACAAACAATATCCGTTCGGGTTCCACGTACATTGTTTCTTCAGTCTATAACTGTTAAATTCCCATGCTTTATCCTATTGTTCTGGTGTTTACAATCACGCCTATGTGGCTCTCTTACTGTTACTCACCTTTTTATTCTTTCAGGCGGCTGTTCTCGCGAACTTTTGTTTAATTCCCCTAATTTTAATTTTAATATTTCATCTACTCGTTGACTGATTAACGCGTTGATGTCTAAGTTCTTTTTATCTTCTATTAATTCTGTGTCACTTTTTCCTACTGAATATAGCCCACACTTTCCCGTCGCGATTCTTAGTTCAATTTCCTCTACTTCTTCTTCTGCATAATTAATAGCTTTTTCCAAATTATCCGGTTTTCTGAATAATACAGTTTTCTGTAAACTAGGTCACAAGCCCTCTAAGAATTTATCTTTAATTTTTCCCTCTAATAACTGTTTCGCGAATGCTCTGTTAACATCTGCTTCTTGGCCTACCCCCTCTCCTTGAATCAGGATTTTCTTTCCCAGTGCCTGAATAGTAGCATAGTCTCTAACAGTTTCTCCTTTTTCCTGATGACATTCGGAAAATAATCTTTCACTTCTACCCTTTGGCTCCTTGCCAAATCGCTCTATTATCTTTTTTCTTTAATTCATCATAATTTTTATCTGCCTGATCATGCCTACAATAAATCTGAGCATTCCCCATCCACTTGATTTTTGCTATGTTAAATTTATGTTCTGGTACCCAATTACAAACTCTACCAATTTTATCAATTTTTTGACAAAATATTGTGGGATCCGTAGATCCATCATAATGATCCACTTCACCTGCCAAACCAAAAGGTGCTTGACCCATCATTCTTTCTCTGTTAAAAAGTCAAAATTAATTTGCCTCCTAGTTCTTAAATTTAAAAAATTTTTCTGGTTTACGCCACTTTTAAAAATACAAAGAAAATTCAATCACTTTATTTAATAACTCAAATATCCTGTAGCACACTGCATCAATTTATGTAAGGGTCCGGGTCCGGTCACTTCACCTTAATTACCATAATCAATACATTAGAAATCGACTGCGCCATCCGATTACTATCGGAAAAAATGTTAATTAATTACCAATTAATATTTATACTTAATACCAAATCTTTACATAGTATTTCTTCCCAGAAATTCGTGCCCAAAAGAGTTGAAATGGAAAGAAGGACTCAGTTTTTATCTTTAACAATAACAATGAAATTTATTCATACAGAAAAATAGAATGAGAATAAGGATTAAAATATGAGTTTGTACTACAGCTTCACTAACTTGATCAGCTTTCAGTAAATATGAATCTGAACCATAATATAACTAACAAAATGTAACCAATAATAATTTATAAAAGAAAACGCCCTCATAGCCAGATGGGAAAAAGATCATACATACTCTTTTGATGAATCAAATGGTCGTGCTTCAAAGATGTGGATTCGTTGTTCTGCCAGAGATGGTCTTGGGCTTGTAGAAATTCTTCGATTGAGGTCACGTCATATTTGGGGAGAAAAATACTAACTGAACTTTATGGGGTGACTGTATTTGTTTAAGTTGGATCACAACTATATAGTATCTATCATTAAAAAAGCCTCGGTTTTCGAGCGAAATTAAAGTTTTGTTGTTCGCTTCATGGTGGATGCCCGAGAGCCGAGTAAAGGAAGCAAAACAGTTGCAACAAAGTAGAATTACAAAGATCCAACATGCCTTTTATGCTCTTGTATGCCTGCACATGAGAGAGTGAAAATTGGGAAAAAGCTGCTAGTGTTCAGGATGGTGTAAGATCCCAGAGAACACTGACTCTCCCAAAAATACAAGTTTCTCATTCGGGATGGGGTTAGGAATCAACCAATCAGCAACTGACTATGATGTCGGAGGTCCGAAATATGGCGATTAGAAGTAAGGTCAAAAATAAAGCTAAAAGCCTGTTTCCGGACTCTTGTATTAGGTGCCAATTCGTCGCGCAACCACCTGCAACATTCACATGTACGGGTGTTGTATGGCAGAGGGCCTTAGCCTACCTTCTGCTGTTCTTAATTGTCATTCAGGGTAAACTCTTTACATTGGTGTCTTTGACCTCACCCCGGCGATTCGTTCTCCTTTCCAAGCAGGCTAGCTTCCTGTCAACAGTCAAAATTTATAAAAGGCTGCCTCAGATAGAAGTGTTAATGCAATAGCTTATCCCACAGGGCCCATCATCATTGTTCTGAAAATAGGGATGAATGCTAAAAGCATTCTGAGCCAGGGAATAAACAATCTTGAAAAGAGATGGAGACTGTTCTTCAAAAAAAAAGAGATTCTAAACCTCTAACAAAATTATTTATCCAATTTTAGAAAGTTTATAATTCCCCTCTATAACTTGTCTCTAATTCAAAAAAATGTTCGAATAAATAATTAAATCAGAGCTGTTCAAATTCAATAGTTGAAATAAACAAAAAAATGAATGTAAATAATGTTCAGGATTGTATTCTCGTATGATTAATTATAAATATAAAACTGAAACGTCACAAAGCTAAAAAGATATGTTGCTTGGCAATGGTTGCATTGTTAAGAAAGAATCGTTCGTTGTTCTTGCTTATAATATGTAATTTATGGTGTTAGTAACAAAATAAATATGCTCTGTAATTGCTAGCTTTGTTAGTAGATTCTTCCTTAAGTCCCTCTCAAAATCCTAACATATCAAGTGTTTTAATTGGTAAAGTTACGAACTTTAAGATATTGAGTACTTATTTTCTTTATTTGAAGTTTTGAACTCTAAGTGAAAGTTTATTAATTCAGTTTATTAATATTTACAATATTTAATGTTTTTTATTTTTGTATTGGCCCTTGAGTGGGGGCTGTCTTTTGTTCTCATGGTACCCAGAAAACCTAAGCTACTCTCCAAGCTGGGTTGATGGAAGATTTCAACCAATGAGTAATCTTGAGTTTTTTATTGATGACAAGATCGATATGGAGTGAATGACGAATTACTTGCCTGTCCCTGAATTGATGATGGGCGCCAGATATTTCCCGTGCCGCTTACTGATTATGGCAACAGCGAATTCTGCCCGAGAGAGAGCGAGAGAGAAAGAGAGGGGGGAGAGACAAGCAGGCTTTGACTGGGGTAAATATAGTTATCTATCAATATATATAATGCATGTATTGTCTGTCTATTTGTTTGTACGTGCATCACACAAAACCTAGACAGATTTTGATGAACTATATTCTTGAGTATAGTTATAGCTTGTAGTCTGGGTCAACATTTAGGGTACTTTTGATCCCGATCAATCATGAAATTTTCGAGGAATTATTTTTTTCTTCTAACATTAAATGGTAGGTGCTGATCGTTTTGGTGATGCATTATCCTAGGAGAATTCCGATATAAAAAATGTGAAAGAAGCTGTTGTTGTCGTAGCAATGAAAGAAGCTGTTTTTTTTTCATAAGCTTTTGTTTATTTATTCTTATGGTTTAGTAAATGTTGTTGTTGATGAGTTGCTCAGTTGACACTTATGTATGCCAGGTTGTTAGTCCTTTTGGCATGACATCTGATGGACTGTACTACGGAAGAGAATAATGTGGTGGTTTCCCCTTGCCTTCTGCATTTTTAACAACTGCTGTAAGATTGTAGCAGCAATTGGGACTGATGGCTTTACATGCCTTCTGAAGCCACTGATTGACACCCATCCAGTGAGTAGCAGTGCCATGCACTTCTTGAATAACTAAAAGATTATAGGATTAAATTTTGTATTTATTTTACAGGTTATTTACATATTGGGTGATTATAATTAAAGTTTCCTATTTGTACGCGGGCCGCAGACCGCGTTATTGCACAAATATTTCTTCTTTCTTTTTCTTTCTTTCTTTCTTTCTTTATTATTTCTTCAGTTTTCTTTTACTTGTTTTCTTATATTTTTGTTTTGGATTATGATCCAAGCATTGGAGGATATTTATAAATTATAAAAAACAAGACCATTATGTGTTTCAATGATCTTCATTAAAAGCAGATAAAGGAATACAGCAGTGATGACACAAAAGAAGATTTCTATTTCTAAAAAACTGATGTATTAATCGTTGAAAAAATTTTATAGAATGAAATTAAAGTTCCAACTCCCAGTTTTCGAAATGATACCAAAAACCTCCTAACAACCTGCAAATCATACATAATTAGAAACACTAATGTAAGTGTGTTAATGTTGGTTGTTGTTGTTGGTTTTTCTATTGTTGCATATGGTGTTCTTGGTGACAGATTAAATTTAGAATTTTAAATGTGTTTTCACGTTCTGATTGGATTTGGTTATTTAATAAATGGGTTTTATCTGTAAGTTTTGCTTTTTATATGGATAGGTTTTCGAAGATTTTTATTTTGTTCAGATTGTTTAGGGTGAATTTGGAAGTGTTTCTTACGTGTGTATGCATATTCCTGGTGCATAAAAATATTTATGCTGTAAGATGAATACTTGTAAAACATATTTGTGGGATGACTGATAAGTAATAGAACTTACTAATAACATTTTGGAATATTGATCTGTTTTTCTGTATATTTGTACCCACATATCGCTAAAAAAACTGAACGGAGTTTGATGATACGTAGAATGGTTAAAGGTCTAGTTTGGGTCACCATTAAGGGTAAATTTGTTCTTGATCAATCGTTTTTCCTGCTCTTCTATCAATCTTCTATCTATCTATGTTCTTCTATACGTATAATAAAACTGAATTTTTCGTATCAGTACATTCACATTCAGAAACTTTCACATACAACAAACAAAGAGCCCGAACAACGCCGGGTATATCAGCTAGTAGTTAATAGGAGCAAACTCAAAAGTCATAAAATAACTCGTTAGTCTTGACTAAGTTTACATTTTATTCTCTGAGACAACAGTAATCCAGGGCCATGCCAATGATTTGATGAATTCATTTTAAAGTCTGAATTGTTTCAATTATTTATCTGCTCAAACACAAAGAAACACGGACATTTGTAAATATAGAGCTGAATATAATTAAAGTTCAACTTTCAAAAAGCCTCCAAAAATGGAAGCACTGGTTGGAATGACCTAACATTAGACCTGCATATACGCGAAGAAGATTTGCGTAAATTAAGACTTCTAAGATGGGATGGAAAAAAATCGGTTTTTATTTGTCCTGAGGCAAAAAAATAGCAGAAAAAAGAAATCGGTTTTTATTTACCTTGAGACTTGTGCCATAAATGTTCCATATTCTGTCCACCATTTTCTGGCACAAATTGAAACAGAGAAACAGCATGCTGCACAACAGATCAGAGTGTATCAGGTTTGATGCTTTGTATGTGTTGCGCAATATGTGTCTTGAATCCGATCGGACTACTGCATGCATTTTTCAGATAAACCACAAGGATTAAGATCAGGTGATCCTGTTGGCCAGGCTGTTTGAAAATGATGACTGATAATTCTATTATTTCCAAAATGCATGCTGAACAGCTGCTTCACAGGATTTCATATGTGCGGAGGAGCTCCATCTTGCCTATTTTTTTGCTTATGCCATACCATTTCTCCCTTTATCGTGTATATTTAGGTCATATTTAAGAAGATTATAACCAGTGGTTCTTTTTTAACAGGATTTGAAACTTGAACTTTAATTATTTTCAACCTGTACATTATAATATATAAATTAAAATAAAAGAAAGTCTAAAAATCTCCTCAAGAGATGGCACTGCTGCCATCGAATCAATTACTAAGTTGAAAAATCTAATAAAGGATGCAAACCCTTCTCTTTTAACTGAAAGTATCTTAAACCGATTGGCATCCTTGTATAGTGGAGTAGAAATGACTTTTGAAAGGTTTTGACACTCTTACTGAGAGTAAAAGATAATTCGGAGCATAAGGCTGATTTTCAAATATTTCAAATTTTTCCAACGCTCGAATAGCTTTTCTTCTTTCAGCTGCAGTGTTTCTCTGAAAAGTATTTGTTCTCTTCTTCAGCGGAATTTCGTTATGTATGAAATAATATGTAGACCACTAAGGAACAGAACACAGACAGACATTTTATAAACGCACAAATAAATACTCAAACACTTTAAAAAATACAAACTTCCGCCATTCGTCTGAACGTTTGTTACAGTGTTGAAGGAAGACACGTGTATCTTATTTGACCGCTTGAGACAGACTGCCCTATTCGCATCATCTGTTTTACGGATTTTCTATTCATTATTAATAATTCTTGGAAACGAATGTTCTATTGCTGGGCAAAATTACTTAGTGTGCTGGGCAAAATTACTTCTTTTGCTGCTGCCTTTCCACTCTTTCTGCTATATCTCCACTATCTTCATTTATAGATCATTTTTAAAGACCTACAAGTTCTAATAATAATTCATTCTAAAAAAAGCTCACAAAACAGAAATTCTATATTGTTATAAATTTCGTTGCCTTCTCACCGATATTAAGAAACTGAATTTATGATTTGGAATTTTGAAACCCGAAAAATATTATATTTTATAAAAGTTGTGTGTCCTGAAAATACTTTTGGTAATGAAATTTATAAAACCAGCCCTGAGATTAATTTTTATGTCTTAATCAACATTATATACAAGGTGCAATAAAAAGATCGGTACAGTGGAATATCTGGAGAAATACACATTTAATACAATCATGTTTTTTAATATTTTTCAATAAGCTATCCTATGATACCAAATTATATCCCCAACCCACCCCCTGAGGATACACACTAAATGAAATCTTTGATAGGAACCCTATATTAAATGATATTTTGAGATTGTACACAACATTTAAAAAATGTTTTATTCTTAGTGTTTTTTAAACTGATCCAACCGACTTTGAAAGTGTGGAATTATTAAAGTTTGGCAGGGTGGGTCTTAGAGATATTCCTATTCTACTTTCTAATGGTATTTAAGAATCTGAATACAGAATTTAAGGAAAAACAACATTTTTCTGTAGATACGCATAGCTTGTATTTGAAATTTCGACTTCAGATTCTTAATGATCATCAAAAATCAGAATAGGTATACCTTTAAGACCAATCAACTATCTCTCTGTCTTCATCGATAAAATTGGGTTAAAAATTTTATAAGCTCCACAATTTCAAATGGTTGGTTAGATTGAAAAAACACCAACAAATAATCCAAAATAAAAAATTTCTCAAATGTTTTGTACTATCTGAATATACCATTAAAAGTACGGATTTTAAAGTTGCTTTTTCCCAAATCCTCAGAGGGTAGGATTGGGGGTGGGATCGAGAATAATTATTTGATTGTTTGATTGAGCATGGTGCGACAGGTCTATTATTTCAAAAACTTTGGCTTGCGTTGTTGATCGCGACATATATATTTTTGGTGCATGCAAATGATGGTGAAATACCTGCTGTTAGTATAGAAATTGTTAATAATTCTTGGAAACGATTTTTGTATTGCCAAGGTGACAGAGATTCAAGCATGAAAGTATTGGTGCATCCTGACATATCTTTATATATTTTACTCTATTAAAATCAGAATGTCCAAGCAAATACAAACTACCTCTACAGGTCATAAAAATAGAAGTGGGAGAAATAGTAAAAAAGAATACATTTCGGAAATAAAAAATTAAAAAAACAGATATTTAAAATCATAAAAAGAGAATTGGTTGGGTCATTGAAAATGTCTACATCCTTATAGACCTCAGATCATTGTAGGAGATGCGTGAAGACATGCATTAGTGTGCATGAATCTTGGGAGGCAAAACAACATCCCAGACTGTAGGCCACTACAGGCCATGCTCGCTAAGTGGCTCCAAATAAAGCATGGTTAACTTCAGTTGTGGGCCAAATGAAGAAAAAAAGCTTATATTCTAATTAAAGAAACACTGAAAACACTAATCCACATCAGAATTTTTTTTCACTCAGATGTACATTTCGAAATCCAAATCTCATTCATCAGTGAGTGATTATCAGCAAGAGAGACGACGAATATATAAGATACAGAATCCAATCAAATAAAATAGAAATATAAAGCAGAACACAAATCTAAAACCAAAAACGAATTACAAAATATTTCCTACCATAGTAAACAAATAAAATAGCACAACCAATCAGAACATCCTTCATAGTATAGCGAAGATTTGCTAGAATTTCGTCCACATACCGGTTATGATATTTAGCTAGATTTTAGTCTATATAGCTTTAGCGGTAGCGATAATTAGCTAGATTTTCGTTGATATAGCGGTAGGTAGGCGAACTAGATTTATTATGTAGCCATGCCAACGCTGTGTAACATCATTTCACATAGGTCCAGATTTTACATAAACCTTCAACAACGAAACAAAGACCATTCATCATGGGACAATCAAAATATCATCTTGGTCCACAACAGAGGAAAACAAGCGTACGATATGCAATGAAACAAACATGCAGTATTTTCCAATAATCCATATATATAATCGGCTAATGTCATCGCTATGTTGCCAAGGTTACGTATATATTGTTTGTATCAGAATTGTATGATGGCATTTTTATAACATAGTTTCTTTTTAGTTGGCCAAGGTTAAGTATACATTGTTTGTATCAGCATTCTTTGATGGCATTTATTTTTACTTGTTAATAACTAGCTGATATGCCTGGTGTTGCTCGATCCGTTTGATTGTTGAAATTTTGCAATATCTGAATTTGAATATAAACAAGAATACATGAAAAATCCTTAATAAAGTAAATATTCACTTTGGAATAACGAAAAGAATTCTTTCAAATTCTCGCATCGGTATTTTGTGTCCAGTTAGGTTTGCCCAGGAAAATTCGATATTCCATCCTTAGCATTTTAGAATATCAAAGAAAGGCTACGAGTACTGAATTAGTTCTGTCTGTATTACAAAATAATTCAGAGATGGATTGAAATAGGTGAGGAACTCTATTTACTGCCTCATGAATACGTAATCGTTTGAATAGTATTGTATTCAGTCGCAATATGGACAGTATAAGTTTTAGCAGCAAGGATTACCTTCTCACACAATCAGTTGAGATCTTTATAATTTCCTGATATGTTTAGATAAACACTATCTGTAACTTCTCTAAAGGAAGTTACTACATTACAAAAACCATAAGAAAAATAAATTTTCTCCAGTTACAGTGCATCTCAAAAATATAGAGAATCTGTTGTTTTTGACCATTTTCGAAATCGTTTAAATTTTTTGTCATTTTAACGTTATCTACTTGAATATTATGCAACATAAAGAGAATGATACTAAGGATGACGCAAAACTCTGAGGGGTGATTTAAATAAAAATAATATGCAAAATTGAACCAATCAGCGTGTCCCAAAAATTTAAAGAATATCACCATATCCCTATCATGCCATGGAATGTTCTTGAGAATATGTTGATAAGTAAGTATTTAAGTGAAATGCAGTAAGTGGCGAAGTCTGTTCTGAAGTTTTACTTCATCAAATTGACAAAGATTGCACATTCTCATCTCCCAACGATGCCAAGGAACAAACAATTTACTACTGCTGAAATCGCAAAAATATGGTATTTAAAAGCTGAAGGGAGAAGTGTTCGAGAAATAGCATCAGCAATAGGAAGGTCCGATAAAGGAATCTATGCTGTTTTGGCTAAAGCCAAAAACTTTGATCCTAAGACTCGCTCTGGAAGACCGAGAAAAACAATCAGCAGAGATGACCAGAGATTCGTACATCAGGTTTTACAAGGCGGACGTTCTCTCCATGAAATCGCGTCAGAAGCAGCAACCTCCGTGTCGAAAGACACTGTCCACAGAAGCTGAAAGAGAAAAAACACGTTGCCTATCAGAAGATGTCCAAGATGCCTCCTCTCACTGCAGGTCATCGCAGAGCTAAAGTGGAATGGCGACGTGCTCACATGGATTGGAAAGATGAATGGATGACTGTCTAATTTTTAGATGAAAAGAAATGGAATCTAGATGGACCAGATGGCCGGCGTTCATATTGCCATGATCTTCGAGGGGAGCCCCAGTCCTTCTTCAGTCTTCAACAGGGAGGCGGTTCTATCATGATTTGGGCGGCATTTGGATTTAACGGACAAACATCACTGGCGTTTATCAATGGGTGGCAAAATTCTGAAAAGTATCTTCAGGTTTTGGCATCCCATCTTCTTCCATATGACAGTGAAATTCGGGGTACTTGTTGGGTATTCCAGCAGGATAATGCGCCCATTTATACATTCCAGTGAACCAAAGCATGGCTCCAATGACATGATGTTCGTATAATGAAGTGGCCAGTACGATCACCAGACCTTAATCCCATCGAAAATTTAGGAAGGATTATGTCTCATGAGGTGTATCGTGGCTCAAGGCAGTTCAACAACGTTTCCGAGTTACAGAGTGCAATTAAAAACTGCTGGTACAATTTAAAACCGGAAAGACTACAAAAACTTGTTACGACCATGCCTGACCATGTGTTCCATGTTATCAATCAGGGTCGAAAGCAATTGAAGTGCTGAACAACATTTTTCTGTATACTTTTGAGACACGCAAAATAGCTGTTTTTGCAGCATTTTTTTTCATTTTAATAAATATTGAGTTTTTTTGATTGAATCAATGATATAGTCTTTTCTTTTTTGTGTCCTAAATAAAAGATAGCGTTCAAATGACAAAAAATTTAAACGATTTCGAATAAGGTCAAAAACAACAAATTCTTTATTTTCAGCAAAAGCTTCACCAGCTGTACACTCACGGACAAAAAAAACGCTCCCTCAATCTGTGCTGCTATATTTTTAAAAGAGCGTTTAAAATTGGATGGTATGATTGTATTGGGTAAAAATTTAGATAATTTTCTGACTGAACTGAACGATATCAGACACGTAGTGCCAAAGTAGTAAACGCTCATTTAAAAATATAGCAGCACAAAGTAAGGGAGCATTTATTTTGTCCATGACTGTACGCCCTAGAAGTTTGCAATCTCTTATTTGTTTTAGCATAATTTCCTAAATCTCCCCAGAGATTTTAATAAAAAAAGAAATAATGCTCATATTTATTTGTTTCTTTATTTATTACTTTTTATAACTATCCCCTTTAAAACCTGAATCATTAAGGCAAGCATCGTAGCCAACATATCCTAGAGAGAAGGCCTACGGACAAAAGGTATTTTTCTATGTTTACAGGGTGAATACAAAAGTCTTAACCCCACTTTTATTTTTTGAAATGAAGCAGATATTCAATTTTGATGAATCCAATGAATAGGAAGTTCTGGGTGGCCTATCCCATGTTGCATTTTTCATCATCCCATATATGCAAATTAAGACACATTCAAAATTTATCTCAAAAACGTAAGTGATAGAGAAAAAAACCCAATTGCAAACTTGTTCACCATAAAAAAACAAACAAAACAAAAAAAATCCAAATCGCACCAACCAATCACCCACAATCACGTTTTGAACTGTTTGTAGCTTACAAACAGTCACACTGCGCAAACAAGTTACTTCCGTTTAAAAAAAAGTTAATCAACAAAATGCTCGATGTGACACACCTTGGGCACCATAACACAATTGGGCATGGAACCTCACGGACGCAAAACATCGGCAAGCATGGCTGGTGTCACTCCTCGGCACGCTTCCTGGATTCGTTGAACCAGATCCTCCAGTGAAACAGGCTGCGTAGCATAAACCTTGTCCTTCAGGTATCCCCACAAGAAATAGTCAAGTGGTGTAAAATCAGTGGAACAGGGTGGCCAACAAACTGGTACTCTTCGGCCAATCCATTCTTATCAAAACATCTCACTTAGACGCTCGCAACGACCAACCCGTAATGTGGAGGAGCTCCATCATGCTGAAACCACGTGCGCTGATACGAAGCCAACGGCAAATAATCATTGAAATTTGTGACTACTACGTTGAGAATTTCAGCCCAGTAGCATTCTGCAGTCAGTGTTCCATCTTAAAAATACGGTCCTACCACAGTGACATTGTACAATCTACCCCACACATTGAGTCTCCAGTTCACTTTATGAGTTGCTTCTCGCAGACATACTGGGTCTGCCCAATGATGGTGGTTGTGCCTGTTGATAACTCCATCCATGGTGAACAGGGCTTCATCTGTCCACAACACCTCATGAATGAAGTTTGGATTGTCATCCAGGCAGTTAGGTAACCAGTTGCAGAAGGCAGCTCTAGCAACATAATCCATAATCCAATGGCAGTAACTCCTGTAGACAATGACTATGGTATAGGTGAAAATTATGTGCGTGTTGAATGTTGAGAACAGTTCTCTGATGGCACCGAACATCTGCAGCAATTGTTCTCCTGCTTGTGTGGGGATTTGCAGCAACTGCAGCCAGAACTATTGTTGTGGTATCCTTATCGCCTTGTGTCCTTGGCTGTCCTCGTTCTGCATTAACATTCCCTGTAGCCTCGAATATTTCAATAATGTGATGCATTGTTTGACAAGATGGATGGCGTTCGTTAGGGTATCTGTCTCGATACAACGTAAGTGCATCATGTAGGTTTCTCCTTGCCTCTCCGAAGCAGAATATCATGTTGACCAGTGTAGCTTGCCATCCTGGAATTGTTCTGTCCTCTGTGTGCTGAAACATGGCTTTTATTTGCTTTTCCGCATGAAAGTGAATGTCAGTATGGCAATTTATGTTAATTTTTTGGTTTGCATGCTTTACATGGTAGAAATATCAACATTCAGTTTTCCTTGTGCAGTGTGACTGTTTGTAAGCTATAAACAGTTCACCACGTGATTGTGGGTGATTGTTTGCTCTGATTTGGATGACTTTTCTGTTGTTTTGTTTGTTTTTTTATGCTGAACAAGTTTGCAATTGGGTTTTTTTCTCTATCCCTTACGGTTTTTGAGATAAATTTTGAATGTGTCCTAATTTCATATTTGGGATGAAGAAAAGTGCACCATGGGATAGGCCACCCACAACTTCCTATTCATTAGATTCATTAAATTTGATATATCTGATTCGGATTGTATTCACCCTGTATAAATTTTATCAATATTTATTTTTTGATAGGTTTATTTTCAGATTTTTTTAATTTTAGTGGGATATATTTTGGAGATGTGAGGTTTTTTATTCTTTGTATGTAAAAATTAATTGTGTTAATTTTTTGGTGTGTAGGCTATTGTGATAAATAATGTGGTGTGTTATTGCCTTTTGTAAGTTTTTCATATATTTCAAAATTTAGTGTATTTATATGTCTTATAATATTTAAATCTAGAAATGTGATTTGGTTGTTTGTCATGCATTTATGGGTGAATTTCAGTGCATATCCTGATTGGAACAGAGTCAAAATCATTAGTAAAGAAATAAATTACAAAAAAGACTAATAAATGAAACCTTCAACATTATTTCAAATGAAACAAATTTAGCCAAACCATCTGTAGAAATTAATAATAAATGAAAATTACTACTAAAACTATAATATCACTTTCCTTGCACTCAACAATCAAACTAATTTTAATATCACACATTGTATTAAATTACATTGTTTTTTTTTATCATTATATCTTCTATTATATTGTTTTTAACTGAAATTCATTCAAAATGTTAACATACTGAAGATGGGATAAAAATCCCGAAAACGTTTTAATACATTTCAAGTTTGTCATAGACCTTCTTCACCTGTAACTGTGTGCCTCCCTGTGTTCATATAACATTTCTCTACTAGATCTTCGTTTCTTCTGTGTTTTATCTGTGTTTGATCTTCATAAGCTCCACAAGACCTGTGTTTCAATTGTGTTTCGTCCTTCAACCTTTACATTTATCAATTGGGTTACTTTGTGTCTATTATTTATTTTATTATTTTTCTTTTAATTAAATGAGATTTTATTTTTTTTTAATTAATATATTTTAATTAATATATTTTATCTACAGTATTTATTTGATTATCCGTGGGATATATATTCGCACACAGGTGTTCTTGGCAAGCCACCTCATCATTGAATCCCGTGATCCTACGAATCCCGTGTTAATAAGCCTACGAAAGGATCTTCACTGAATCTGCACTGTATGATGGTGTTAGTTATCTTCATCGCACCCCACCTTCACTACATTCAAGGACCTGACTGATGCTCAAACTGGGGCATTTTCATATTGGAGTCTCTTTGGACATCCTCCTGCCAAGTGTCTCTCTTCATTTCAAAAGAAGCACCTGAATTTTCTGACTTCTAGCCCCTCTTGTGTTTTTAACATACAGAATATTGTCGTTATATCTGTCATATCTTTCATTGATTTACGAAAATCATCTATTGACTACTTTATGTAAAGGAGAAAATATCTGAAGGAAGTGAAGAACTGCAAAGTCTTCCTTAGTGACCAGGTGGCAGCGCAACACCGATCATTGCTCATGGACCTCCAACTTTTGATACATGCAGCCAGGGAGAAAGTGAAGATTAAGGCTAAGGTGAAGAAGACTAAGGCTAAGGTGAAGAAGACTAAGGCTAAGGTGAAGAAGACTAAGGCTAAGGTGAAGAAGACTAAGGCTAAGGTGAAGAAGACTAAGGCTAAGGTGGTTCAAACTAAAGGACACATTTTTAAGGCACAGATTTAAGGAAGCAGTCCTGCAGAGAGCTTCCAGGGATTTTGAGGATGTTCATGAGTGGTGGAATAGAAATGCAGAGGCCATTAAGTGTGCTGGCATGAAAATTTTTGGGGGGAAACAACAGGAAAATTCCGGTAAAACAAAGAGAGTTGATGGTGGAACCAGGAGGTGCAGGCAGCAGTACAGGAGAAGAAAATGGCTAAAAAGAGGTGGGACTCAACACATGCCCCAGAAGACCTAGAAGTCTCTAAAATCAAGAATAAGGAGGCAAAGAAGAAAGTGGCACCAGCGAAAGCCAAAGCATGTCGATGACTTCGAAACACCGGATGAGCAGAAGAAAATATATAGCATTGCCAAACACAGAAGCCGGACAGCAAAAGATATCACACACATCATGCAATCAAGAAGGCCAATGGAGAAATCCTTAGGAACACTGGGGCGATACAGGATAGATGGAAAGACTACTTTGAGGAGCTACTAAACGTAGAGAATGAAGGAAAACACCATGAAGACGGAATACCAAATGAGGGACTGACAACAGACATCAAAAGGAGTGACGTTAAGGTAGCACTGAAGAGAGGGAAATCAGTTGGACGGGATGCACTCCCAGCTGAAGCCTGGAAGGCCCTTGGAGAGGAAGCGCTGGACCTGTTATGGGATCTCTTGGCGAAGATCTACAGAGAAGAGGATATACCATACGAATAGAGAGAATGTATTCTTGTCCCAATCTACAAAGTTAAAGGAGACATCCAAATGTGTGTCAACTACAGAGAAATTAAGCTAATGTCACACAACATGAAGATCTTTGAGAGGATCCTGGACAAAAGACTGAGAGCTGAAGTTAATATTGGGAGTCAACAGTTTGGTTTCATGCCAACAAAGACAACCATTGATGCAATCTATAGCTTGAGACAAATTATGGAGTAGTTCAGAGAGAAACAACAAGAACTCCACCTGGTCTTCATTGACATTGAAAAGGCATATGACAGAGTGCAAAAGCAAGTTGTTTGGAGGAGCCTCAGAGTTAGAAGCGCACCAGAGAAATATGTCAGGTTAATTCCAGAAATGTATAGGAAAGCCAAGACGAAAGTGCGAACTTGCCTGGGAGAAACGAGTAGCTTTGAAGTGAGAGTGTGTCTCCACCAAGGCTCGGCACTGAGTCCTTCCCTGTTCAACATAGTGATAGATGTCATATTAGAGAAAGTCAGGGAAGAAGGGCCTTGGAACATGTTCTATGCGGATGATATAATTTTATGTGCAAGATCAAGAGCACAGGCTGAAGAAAAGCTACAGAATTGGAGGAAAGCTCTGGAAGACAGCGGACTGAAAATCAGCAGAAGCAAGACAGAATATATGGCATGCAACATAGAGGCCCAGAAAAACGAGGAGCTGAAAACTGACATCAATCAGGAAAACTACCCATTTCAGATACCTTGGTTCGACAGTTGATGATTGGAGTGAGACAGGTAGATTGGAAAAATTGGAAAGAAATCTCTGGACTCCTCTGCAATAAGAAGATCCCTGTGCGGCAAAGTTTACAGGATGGTGGTGAGACCTGCAAAGCTCTATGGAATGGAAACACTCTAAAAAATTCCAATATACAAAGGATGAAGGTGGCAGAAATGAGGATGTTGAGATGGATGTGCGTAGTGACAGGATTAGACAGGATAGAAATGAGCGCATCCAAGGGACAGCGAAGGTTAAGATATTGAAAACAAAATGCAAGAAAATAGACTGATATGGTTTGGCCGTGTAATGAGAAGAGACCAGGTCTACACTGGCAAAAGAGCTATGAACATGAAAGCGGAGGGAAGGAAAAAAGAGGACGACCCAAGAGAAGGTGGCAAGATATTGTGGCCGAAGATCTGAAATCACAGGGACTCAGAAGGGAGTGGACAGAGGACAGAGAGAAATAGAGAAAGCTCATCAAAAACAGCGACCCCACATAAAAGTGGTAAAAGCTGAAAATGAAGAAGAAGGAGATCTATTTGGCTCCGAAGATTCTCTTGACTATCCACACCCATCTTCTTGTTTGACCTCGTATGGTTACTTGCCTTAACCATATTCTTAGTTTTTGGTGCTGAATTTTCCTAAACTTCTCCTTAACCTTCTTCCCCATGACGGGGTACCCGGGTGCCATTTTCGTTTTTAACATAAAAATTCTCTATCATACGTTAGTATTATTCCCGTGGTATTTTTTGACATCTCTAAGTTGGTAATCCTATGCAGTTTTATGAAAAAATAATGTTAAAAAAATTTTGTGTAATTTCAAAAAAAATTTTGAAAGTCTTTTACACTTTACATCCATGATAAGGGCACCCGGGTACCCCTACAACTATTACTCAAGAAAATGATATAAAAAACGATATAAAAATGATAAATCACACTTTAAACGAATTTTAATTACAAAAACGATTCTAAGATAATTACAATATCAATCAGTAAAAACATCAGTTCAAAAGCTTACACATTTGCAGAACAAGCATAACATTTTGTGAATGTTTTGGTATGCTCACCACAAACTGGGCGATGACAATTGGAACAAGATTTTCTTGTTTTTCTACGTTTTTTGGTGGATTTGCAAACATAACAACTTCCAGTTACTATAAGGCGACCTGAGGAATCTCTGCGTTGTTCTTCATCACCTGCAGAAATACAACTTGCAGTAGGCCCTTCCAGCATGCATTCTATTCCTGATTTCGTGTTAAGTGCTGACAAGCTCGTGGGTTTTTGGACCGAGTTTCAATCGCTGGTATTGCCAGTTGTTTACCTAAATCTTTCAAAGACGCACGCCAGCTGTTATTTTTCTTGGATTCTAACGGATTGTTTCCCATGTAAATGATATAAGCCGCTAGGCAAGCTAAATCAATCATATTGTAAAACATTGCAACAGGCCACCTTCTAGTCTTCCTCTTGGAAGTGTAGTGCGATACCATTTTATCCATATTGTCAACACCACCTTTACCCCGGTTGTAATACAGAATGATTTCGGGCTTTTTCTTTGGTCCACTTATATCTTTTGTGTAATGCATGGTTGACAACAATATGACTGACTTGTTAGCTTTTGGCACATACGACACCATTGTAACTTTGTCATTGCTAAATCCAAAAAGAGAAGATGAATTTGTTCTCTCAATTTGTTGGCGAGCATTTGTGGTGGTATGTAAGGCTTATTTTTTTTCAATGTCCCAACCATTGACAAATCCCATGAAAGTAGGAATCGTGCCAGAAGAAGCGTTGTAAAAAAGTTATCCATCACAACATTCTGACCACTTTTCTTGAATTGGCAGCACAGGTCTTTTACTACTCTTTCGCCCTGATTTTTTTCACGACCTCCAGCTGATTTCCCGGTATATATTTGCCCAGTGAGTGGATAAGAATTTGCAGCAACACACACCCACCATATTTTGATACCGTATTTTGCCGGTTTTGACTGCATGTACTGGGTAAATCTTGTTCTACCCCTAAATGGAAATAGCTGTTCATCGACAGTAAGGCATTCGGAAGGCCCATAATGAGCTCTGAGATTCATATACATCAAGAGCCATATCTCTGAAATTGCTGCTGCTTTGTCATTTATCAACCTATCTTGCCTTGTTGTAACATTATCAAAACGAAGAAACCTAGTTATTTCCCAAATTCTATTCACTGACATAGATGCACGATATAACGGAATAGCATCACTCTTCCACAGTTCTCTGATGTCTTCTGAGCAAGAATGGTGAACCCCTGCTGTAATGAGAATCCCAAGATAACTGTCGAATTCTTCGTCTTTCAACTCTTTCCAAACTTTGGGAGGGCTGCTTGGATTTTCTGCATTCCACTGAGAATATACAGATTTGGCTTTCCTGTTTGTTTCCCTGATTATGATATTGCACATAATGTTATCAAAAATGCACTTGAAGGTTTCAAGAACTGAAAGGGATTCAGTTTCTTTTATAGGTCCTGATTTTTGGCGTAAAATGTTTTGCTGTGGTGTTTGAGTACTGTCAGGACTTGTCAGATTCCATGCAGTTCCATCTTTGCCATACAGCATCTGCTGATCGGGAACACTTTCTTCATTCTTGACTTCACTGGAACTTTCAGAACAGTCATCTACTACTATTTGGGCATTATGATCAGCATTGACGTCTTCTATATCAGATTCTTTATCTTGAAGAGCTTGATTGTGTTTTGGTGGAACGCTGAGATCATCAGGAATGTTGGAGCAATACAACTCATTATCACTTTCTGAATCATCAATGAAATTATCAAGATATGATTGTTGTTGCTCAAAACTCATTCTACAACAAGATGAATTAGGCATTATAGTAAGTCCATATTAGTCAAAACTCATTGAATTCAAAAGTGTAGGCATATTAGTAAGTGCATCATCTTACCGACTGAATTCTTCCAATGAGAATACTTGATCGCGTTTTGCCATTTTTATGTTGGTCTTGTGCGAATATAAAACTAGCAAGTTCAAGTATAGAAAGCGTCCAGTGAATACTAGAAAATAAAACGCAAAAATTAAAACTGAAAGTTTTCAGAAAAACATAAAACTGAAAGTTTTTACTAAAATAAAAAAATTGTGATTTTTGCTATTGATTTCATATTGATATCAATAACAACACATGTAGGTAAGTTATAAAAAATAATGTATGTTCATAATTCCCATGTAAATCAGTGATGAAGGACTTGGGTACCCGGGTACCTCGTCATTGATTTACTTAAAATTTCTCACCCATGGAGAAGAAGGTTAAGCTCTTGCACCCGAATAAGACTCAGCAGAAGTCTTCTTCTCCATTTCTTCTGATTGTCCTGCAAACTTAAAGGCATCCTTAAAATCTTGTGGTCAGCATCAACATCTTCTTATGTGTCATTAGCAAACTATTACGAAAAAGTTTCAGAAGGAGAGCTTCTCGTTTTTATTCAAAGAATGGGTGCGACTTGACAATTCTATCAATGGCCAGCTCTTGCTAATTTGCAAAATCGATTACAGTTTCCTTTCGCTGTTTCTCTACATCATGTAAGTCTTTCAGAATGTCACGATCGCAGTTAGTCTTCTCAAAGATTTTAGTATACCTGTTTCTCAACACCTGGTAGTTGATTACCGTAAAATGGGGTAACTTTGGGACACTTTTTCAGGGTTTTTGTCTCCTATTAATACTTTTTATCTACTTTCGCTAAAACTCCTGTTTTATATGAATTTGACCTTCCTGTTTCCAAAAATCCCTGTATAGTTGTCCGAATCTTACCCCACCATATAGGACAGTACCATTTTTAATTTTAAAGACTAGAGGAAATTGATCTTTCTCAATTTTAAACACCAGTTATTCATTTATGAAACTTCTGAACCTGTGAGAATCATTGAAAGCATTTGGCACTCTAAAAATTGTTATAAGAAAAAGCGTTCTAAAAATCTAATAAACATCGAGCTTTTTCAGTCTCTTAATGTCTCGACGGCAGAGTGGTTTGTTGGGTTTGTTTCTTTTTTTGAGTAGTAAATTTCGTCGCGTTCGCTGTCCATTTCCACTGAGAATCCAACCTCTCCATCTAGGTGATCTTTCCAAGATAAAGTTTTCTTTTGTAATTTAACAGAACGTACTGTTCCACAGCGAGATTATGGAGGCTACTTTCATGTTAAGGCGTGTGCTTTTCCATTTGTAAGGTTATGCTGTTTTAAGGACACAACAATGCTCCCATCGCTATTGCTGCTCTCTTTGCATTTTCTCGATGTTGTGCTCGAGTACTGTTTGATGTCAAACAACATAAAATAACTGAAATCAACCCTGGGGCATCTTTTTGACACTACCAAAGTACCCTGCTCAGAGTTGACTTTTTACAATCTTAAGGTTATAGAGTAATATACACGGGTAAAAAAGGTACAAAAGAAAACTGATATCAAAGCATGTAATGTTCAATGTACATACCTGCCGGTATTATAATATGCACACTTTTTCCTGGAGTATGGAAGTTTCCAGTGCAATGAAAAATTGTGAAAATGTGCTTGTAGGAAGAAGATGACCTGAGACAGATTACAGTAGAGCTGAACCAAACAAATGCTGCCATAAGATTGCTGTAAGGTCAGTGATTGAGGTGGCGTTAATTGGGTAGCAAATTCAAACTGCAAGCATATTAGGGAAGTTCAAAAGCGAAAAGTTATGCAATGTCCCAAAGCTGCACGCCATGTCCAAAGTTACCCCGTTTTACGGTATGTCAAATTTTGAAATTCTGCAGCGTGTTTTGCTGCAGTACACTTAAGTTTGGCTTTTATGAGGATGCCATTGATTATTGAGAGGAAACCCGACAAGTTTATACTCCCATTCTCCCCAGTAAATACAGGAATGACGCCTAAGTATCCTGGCACATACTTTCTTCAGATGAAGATTGTGCCTGTTCGTGTAGATTATGTCGTCGGTGGCATATTATCTTTTAATTTTTAGAGAAGCTAAATCCCTATGGTGCCTCCAACGTTATGCATCCTGTTGGCATTTCTTCTTGCATTCAGTTAATATATAGCATTAGCAAAGAAAATAATTCTATCCTCTATCGACGCTTGACGGGCATAGGCGAGTGTGTCGGGAACACCATGAAAAGAGACTGCAGGATGATATTGTGGGCCAGAAATAGACTGGTGGGGGTAGCGTGCACATGTGTGGGATCTTCTTTTGGAAGCAGTTAGGTCTAATGATTCGTCAAGAAGGCAATTTAAATGCCTGTGGCTATCTGTCAATCGTAGCAGACCAGGGGCACCTGAACATGCTCACAATGTTCCCGTAATGTGATGGTGTGTTTCAGCAGGACAAATCACCATGCACCGTGGCACGTTTCCAGGATTTGTTCAGGGACACTCTACTGACTTTCGAGTGCTCCCTTGGCCCATTAATTCGCCAGACAACAATCTGATCGAACATCTTTGGGAGCACCTTGATAGCCATTTATGGCAACTGAACCCTCCACCTATGACTCTCGAAACTCTGTGGACAGCACTTCCAGCGGAATGGACTGCCATACTATTGGACACATACCGTGCACTTCTTGCTTCCATGCCACGACGCCTAGCAGCAGTTATAGCAGCAAAGGATGGCTACTCCCTTTACTGAGCGGGTTGTTATAATTCAGTGATATGACAGTGTATATTCACACACAGTTGCTCTTGGCAAGCCTCCTCACTGATGAATAAGACCCGTGATCCCGTGTCAATAAGCATAGGAAGGAATCTTCCTTGGATCTGTGCTCTAAGACGGTATAAGTCAGCTTCATCGCATCCCACCTCCACTACATTCGAGGACCGGACTGATGCTCAAACTGGGACGTTTTCAGATTGGAGTCTCCTTGGACACCCTCTAGCCATGTGTTCCTCTTCATTACATAGGACACACCTATATTTTTTAAATTGTGGTTCCTCTTGTGTTTTTGTCTTTGTGTTCAAAATATTTCTGCCATCTCTTTCATTGATTTATGAAGATCATCTATTTGGCTCTGATGACTCCCTTTACTATCCGCACCCGTTTTCTCGTTTGAACTCATACTTAATCACTTGCACCGAATAGCACTCAGCAGAAGGCTTCCTCTCCATTTCATCTCAATATCCTGCAAACTTAAAAGCATCCTTAAAAACTTCTGGTCTTCCACCATAAACACTTTCTTATGTGTCATTAGCAAACTATTACGAAAACGTTTCAGAAGGAGAACTTTTCGTTTTTCTTCAAACAATGGGTCTGACAATTCTATTAATGGCCAGCTCTAGGCAATTTTCAAAATCGATTACAGTTTCCTTACGCTTTTGCTCTACATCATGTAATTCTTTCAGAAAGTCACGGTTGTGGTTAGTCTTCACAAATATTTTATCCTAACGTGCTTCTCAGTAGCTGGCAGTCACGTATGACAAAAGGTTAAAATTCTGTGGCACTTTTTGCTGCAATACCCTTAAGTTTGGCTTTTATTAGGATGCTATCAATTATCGAGAAGAAACCTGACAAGTTTATAATCCCATCCTCCAAGTAAATACAGGAATGGCACCTGAAAATCTTGTCAGATTCTTTCTTCATACGAAGGTTGCGCCTGTTCATGTAAATAGCGTAGTCAGTGGCTTGTCACGGTGGGTTTATTCCACTGTAAAAAGATCCTGGAAATGATCTAACGTTCGTTCACCCTAATTTACTGACTTTGTAGATGTTCAACAAAAGCTATACACAGCATTAAATTATAAAATATTTTTATTTGATAAAATTTTTACAGATGGAGTGTCTTCCCCACTATAGTCTAAGGTAGAGATTCAGTTACTTTGTCTTCGAACGATTGTTCCAAGTCGTCAGGTGCAGGGGCCAGCTTCCTGTATGGATTCCAGGGATGCCATTCCTCAGCCTACTTCTTTGGCAGCACTGCAGAAATAGAAACTCATAAATAAAGAAAAATAAAACACTTACTTTTTGGCAATACACTAAAGAGAGAATTTATTCACAAGTGATCCAATACAAGAGGCTATCTAGCATGTACAGTACAATACGCAATTTCTTGTACTTTCAACAAGCCACAGAGGTATGTCCTTTAGGAGCATGTCTGTGCACGTTCGGAGAGCTTGAAGGAATTCCTAGCTTAAAAGAATAATTGCTGCAGTCCACAGTCTCAGATATATTTGTGCTAAAAAAACTTTATGTGGCATTTCTGCTTGTATTCAATTTATATATAGGGTGAATACAAAAGACTGAACTCCCCTTTTATTTCTTGAACCGAATTGGATATGTCAATTTTGATGAATCCAATGAATAGGAAGTTGTGGGTGGCCTATCCCATGGTGCACTTTTCATCATCCCAAATATGCAAATTAGGACACATTCAAAATTTATGTGAAAAACCGTAAGGGATAAAGAAAAAACCCAATTGCAAACTTGTTCAGCATAAAAAACAAACAAATCAGAGCAAACAATCACCCACAATCACGTGGTGAAATGTTTGTAGCTTACACACAGCCACACTGCACAAGGAAAACTGAATGTTGATATTTCCACCATGTAACGCATGCAAATCAAAAAAATTAACATAAATTACCATACTCTTATTCACTTTCAAGCGAAAAAGCAAATAAAAGGCATGTATCAGCACACACAGGACAGAACAATGCTGTTCCAGAAAAGGTTAACATGATCTTCTGCTTCGGAGAGACAAGGAGAAACCTACATGCTGCAGTCAGGTTGTATCAAGACAGATACCCTAACGAACGCCATCCATCTTGTCAAACAATGCGTCACATTATTCAATGATTCGAGGCTACAGGAAATGTTAATGCAGAACGAGGACGTCCAAGGGCACAAGGCGACGAGGATACAACAACACTAGTACTGGCTGCAGTTGCTAAAAATCCCTACACAAGCAGCAGAGCATTTGCTGCAGATGTTGGGTGCCATCAGAGAACTGTTCTCAACATTCTACACGCACATAATTTTCACCCATACCATAGTCATTGTCTCCAGGAGTTACTGCCATTGGATTATGTTTCTAGGGCTGCCTTCTGAAAGTGGCTACTTACCTGCATGGATGACAATCCAAACTTCATTCATGAGGTGTTGTGGACAGATAAAGCCCAGTTCACCAGGGTTGGAGTTATCAACAAGCACAACCACCCTCATTGGGCAGACGAAAACCCATGACATCTGCGAAAAGCAACACATCAAGTGAACTGGAGAATCAATGTGTGGTGTGGATTGTACAATGAAACTGTGGTTGGACCGTATCTTTACGATGGAACACTCACTGCAGAACGCTACCGAGCTGAAATTCTCAACGTGGTAGTCACAGTCTTCATTTACAATTTGCCATTGGCCTCTTATCAGCGAACGTGGTTTCAGCATAATGGAACTCCTCCACATTACGGGTTGGTCGTTTGCGAGCGTCTAAGTGAGATGTTTGGACAACAATGGATTGGCTGAGGAGGACCAGTTCATTGGCCACCCCGCTCCCCTGATTTTACACTACTTGCTAAGCAGCCTGCCTCACTGGAGGATCTGGTTCAACGAATCCAGAAGGCGTGCCGAGGAGTGACACCAGTCATCTCTTGCAGCTAACCTTGGGCATTAATGATTTAGTGTTGTTTAGCAGTAGCTGCTTCTTCCGTTGATTCACTTGCATCATCTATAGCTGCCTGGAAACTTCAATGACAAGTGGTTCACTCACCACTTTGTCTTCTACCTTTTCACTCGTTCTCAACAGTCTCCTAACTCTCTGTTATCGCTAGTTACTGCTGATTTTTGGGAACGTCGGCAAAGGCAATCAGCAGCAGAAGGCATGCAATGAGCCCCTCGCTATAGCGATGTCATCCGTCAAGGTAACATACCAGGTGAGCATGCATTGTAATTATTCCTGTTATTCGTACAAAAAAACTTTAAGACTGCAACTCTTGCATAACTCCTGCATCAAATTTTAATGGTATATACAGTGTTATGTACCCTGGTATTGTTCCAAACTTCATTAATCTGGGCTTTACAGAACCTGAGTTATTAATTTATTGATCTTGGTGGCGGTATTTATAATTCTGTTCATATCTCATTTATAGTTCAAATTCGGACCCATGATCATAGGACTTTTTTGTATTCACCTTGACCTCTATAATAACCCCTTAAGTTGTTTTACCCGCGATTTGAATCACCCTGTATGGTTGTGTATGAAAGGTAGTGCAAAGCCTTATTAAAAATTGGTGAATATGATTTCTCATCAGTGTGTGTGGTTTTTCTTCATAAAGAAGTGTAATTACGTGAATCCACGTAAATGGAAGGAGGAATGCTGCAAATTTGCTACGAACAGTAGATTGTCATCATGTCATTTGTAGCATCAAACTATAGAATAGGAAATAATAGAAAGCCTAAGAAAAGTAATGTGTTCAGGCACCATTATTCATTTCAATAAGTGTATGAAGGACTAGCCAGTCAGCTACATTTAATCCCTAAGCAGAACAAGGTGAATTTATATGTACAATCATTCCCGAAGAACATGCAACAAGGTCTTGAAAATGTAATTTCACTTCCTTAAATTAAATGAGACAATGATCCTTAGTGAAGAAATGTTAAATCCAAGGACTAAGAATTCTAATGCATGAAAACAGATAACAATGATCAAAAATCAGTGCAACTAACCTAGAGTAGGTGTTGGAAGTGTCCTCCATTGATCTCGAGGCACGTGTGAAGGCATGTCCACATGTTCCTGAAGGCACGGGCAAGGTTTTCCAGTGGAATGGTCTGCAAGGCTGCCTTGATGTTTTGTTGAAGGTTGGCGACTTTGCGCGAATTGTTCTGGTAGAGTACAGCTTTCAGTGCACCCCAGAGGAAGAAATTGCAGATCAATAGGTCTGGTGAAGCTCGTCATCGGTCAGTTGTGTGGCAAACACGTTGAAGACGTTGTGCACATAACGGTTACTATTCATAGTTTCAGTGAAGAACATGGTGATGTTGCGGCAGGCGAAGACAGCACATCAAGCCCCAATTTTTTGCGGATGCAGTGGAGACTCTATGAATACATGCGGATTGACGGAAGACCGTTGGCACATGTTCTGTGTTGACGTAACGGGACAGATACAACCACGCTTCAACTGACATGAACACATCACCATCCTCCAGCACCCTTGGAGCAATGGTGCTCAAGAACCATTCACAAAACTGAACTCTGGGCAGCTTGTCCACATCATGCAAATGATGCACAATGGTCATTTTAAAGGGGTGTAAGTGTAAATCCTGTTTCATGTACTTTATTCAACTTGACTAAGACAAACCACTTGCTGAGACAGCCGCTGTGATGACGTTTTGGGAATGCGTAGCATGTGTTCTTCAGCAGCAGCAATGGTTGCTGTAGTGTGGACCGTCTTTTTGCTCACTTTTTCGCATTCAGTACTGATCTCGTTGCATACCATTTCAAAATTAGGTTTTGCATTGCAATCTTAGCAGGTCATTTTGCAGGTACACAAGCAACTTAAAACTTAATTTTAAACTCATATATACACTGTTTCCATGACCCATACCGTTCATACGGTCTACCACAAAAATGCTTTTTTGCAAAGAGAACTCCATTTTCACCACTTCACACAAATGACTACCTTGCACACCAATGTCGCTCTCTCAACTGAGCAATATCAACTGGACAAGAACATGCTTTCAAATACTGTACAAGTCATTTGAAAACTTAGTGTGCAGTATTTTGCGCCTGGCCACCTTTAAAAATCTCACCGTGTATAATAACTAACCATACTTTGGAGTGTAATGAAGTAAAGTTTTTCGGCGAAGTTCGTAAGCAGGAAAGTAAACATTATAGAAAAGCTTCGCATAACATATCAACACCTTTGGAAGACATGCAGGACAAGGTTCGATATACCTGCCTTAATCAAACAAGTTCAGACGTTGTAAATTCATTCAAGGAACTAGGAGAAGAAAACTTTAATAAACTTTTTCCAGAATGCATTGATGTGCTACAAGAGCAGGCCCATGAAAGGCTTTTGAAAAGGATGGTCGAATTTAAGCAGCTATTAGAAGTGAAAGCTATCAACAAATACTTCTATACACAGTTGATAATTACATTGTTTGCAGAAATAGTGGATAATATGAATTTAGAAAGGACGATTAAAACTAAACAATTAAGAATTATTGACAGCGCCAAAATTGACCATTCAGATATATTATCCAAAGCTAACTGAAGTTCCCCAACATCTGACCAGCCTGACACAGAAGAACAATTTTTTATATTATCTGCGTAAAGGAGAACCGAAACTTTGGTAGTCACATTAACGGAGGAAACAATGGGAAGTAAATCTGCAATAAACAGATTAAAGAGTACAGGCCCAAGCGGGAGAGCCCATAAAAGAAAAAAGAGAATCTGCCAACAAACGACAGCTTTAGACGATACATATAGAACAAATTGCAATACCTCCAGAAGTTATAAAAGTAGTCATGATCAGATGGATACAGCTATCCAAAATTGTCTATTTTCTGGGAGTTTAAGGAAAAATAATGATCGGAGTAATAAGACACAAATCCGATATTTTTACAGACGTCCAAATAAATCTGGGACTAATCCAAAAAGGCAACATGGAAATAGTTATCAGTGTAATGGTGGAAAAAATCTAAATATGCCATGTGAATCGTTTCATCAGAGAAATTTCCATGAAAAGGGTGGAAGAAAATTCTCTTCGGGGCAGTATAGCTTATGCAGATTTTTTTTCAAGTTAAAAGATTGCCCAAAGTGGAAATTTGATTACATTTAGATTAAATTGTTGAACAATATTAATTCACAGGATTCTCTGTGGTTTGGGGCAGCGAGTATGTCATGGAATCTGTAAACCACCAAGGATTTCTATGAAAGTGTTGGCTGCTTTTGCACCCGTATCATCTACTCATCGGCATGGAAGGATAGGTGACTTAATACTCGTCGTTGACCACGTAAACAAGAGACAGAACAAATGGGAGATGTGGAGGAGGATCACAAGAAGACAACGTGATGGAACATGAATGAGGAGAGAGATTTGGTAAACCGAGGGTGAAACAAGAATGCACTTGGGAGAAGGTTTTTCATCATATTGAACCATTTAAAACAGCGAGCATGGTAATAGAGAATTAGAAGGATTCCGGAGCAAAGAAATCTTCATCTGAGCCAGGAGTTGGGAACGTCGGCAAAGGCAGTTAGCAGTGGAAAGCATGCGACGATAGCTTCTCTATAGCAACATTGCTCATCAAGGAACTAAACCAGGAGAGCATGCATCATAACTGGCGCTATTGCTGTTACTCGTACAAATTACTCAAAGACTGGAACTCTTGCATAATTACTATTTATACGGTGTCCCTCAATCTTCAACCTGGCGGTAACATTGAATTAGCAAAACGAACTTTCAAAGAATTGCGCAGTTATAAACTTCGTTTCAGCTCTCAAGTCTGAGGACTGTGGTCCTTCTGTCTTTCATATTACCTATACAGGCAGTTAGGGTTCACTTAGTATCGTAAAAATTGAGTCTCCAAGAGTTTAGCAGAGTTACACGATTCTCTTTCGTCCGCACGAATTCATCTCAGTCATCTTTTTTTGTCACCAGGCAATATCAGTTGTGTAAGAGAGACAAGAACTTTGACTTTTTTTTAATGTTTGCATCATTATAGTCCTTCCACTAGTGACAAGCAACATATCTTCCCAGCAGACTACTGCTTAAGTCATGTCTGCAGGCTTGCATATATCACCTAATTGTGTCCATCTCACTGCAAAAAGAAGTGGATTCCTTAGCCATCATGATGTGCTGTTAACATCGACTTGTATATTCTGAGTTCGCTCGTCTCTATACAGTGTGAGTATGTTGAAGTGCTCGATTTTTCCATAAAGTTTACGGAGTGCTATTTCTTCCACAAATTATAGTGAAACATTTGAAATGTTTAGATTTTGATGCAACCTTTCATTTACTTGTGTTGTTTATTATTTTCTTGCAAGACTGCATATATTCATTAATTTACTAGTTAAGCACAGTCAAGCTAACTAGTCATAAGTGCTAATTTAATACATCATATTCTTTCTTTAATTTTTCTTATTTGTTAAAATAAAGCAAATATTAATTCTTCAATTTACTCATATCTGCCTCATGTAATTAAACATTTCATTGCACATATGCGCTGCTAACTTTTACACATGACACCCTGAACAATAACATTCGGAATAAACGTACGATATATTTTAAATGACCAATCCTCTGCCTTCCTTTGTTTTACCCGCTTAGCAATCCCCCTTAAGATCTGCTCTAATCTCCCTCCTGTGGTATCATAATTTGTTAGAAGATAAGTCCTAATAATCTTAATTGAGAACACAACTTCAAAATTGTAAATTATTAATAACAATAAAATACTTTGTTCAATGGTATAGTAATGATGATTTTCAAAAATAATAATGTGAGGGGTAAATTATGATAATGGTACAAATGAGCTCAATAATCATGCATTGATTTATGAAAATTGTTACCTATGATCTTACTGAATACAATGTAAATGCCTTTCTGATCAGTGCCTCTGTAAATAAAATCAATGAAAAGTCTTAACTACCCCTTATTGTTCTTTTAAAATGAGAGATTACACCAGTTGTCAACCACAAGAGTCCCTTGTTGTCAATCTCTGAAAAGTAAAGCACGGGCTTTTCCCAGCCCATTTCGGACTTTTGCCCTTCTCACAGACTCAATCACCAACTCCTTTCCAAGAAGGTCAGTCTTTAATCATTAATTAATTCTGAACTGACGCATAATTGTTTTGGCAGAGATCTGTGCTCTGCACATTGCTCGACAAGCTTGGAGGAAGCCACAACATTCACAATAGAGAACCCACAACATTAGCTTAAATGCTTCGTCGGGTATCGAAGCTGTTTATTTACAAGTATAGGACGTAGAAAGACTATTATTACATGAAAAGATACATACGCTCACCAAGTTTAAAAAGCCCTCCTCGTGGCTCGGGTGCATGCTAGATGACAGGCCTGAGACAGCACTCTTCAAAATATGGCAAAGTGTTTTTGTTTGTTAAAATATGGCAAGTGTCAGCCAGTTACGAGCGTTCATTGTGCCTTATATGAAAATGCGAAAAAGCTGCACCTGGTCACTAGATCATGTTGCATTGCTTTTGCCAGTGTCGAGATAATGGTTGTCTCTGAAAATGTAAAAGCACGGGATGACCACGTGTCTCTGAAGCACGTGAGACAGAGCTTAGGTCGTAGCCAACAAAAATCAGTCCTTCGTGCAAGCCTGAACTGGGTATTCCACAGAAGACAGTGTGGAATTTTTGCGGTGGCGTTTGGATTTCAAGCCATACCGTTTGAAACTGTTACAACACCTGACTCTAGATGATTATGCCTGCTAATTGGAATTTTTTACCCGAAAAAGCAAGCTATGGAAGATGTTGACTTTGCAGGGACATTGATATTCATTGACTAGGCAACTTTCCATCTGTTGGGAAAGGTGAATCATCACAATGAGAGGGTGTGGGTAAAGAATTGCCGCATGTCCTTGTGGAGCTGGTAAGGGATTCGCCAAAAGTGAATCTTCTGCACCTTATCCAAGACAAAGCTATATGGCCCTTTTTCTTCATCAAGTTTAAGGTGACAGGTTTCTTATACCTGGATGTGTTGCAGTTGGGTTTGTTGCCTTAACTGACTGTTTATTCCTCGAGTTTCATTTTTCAGCAGGATGGGGCTCCACCTCACTAGGGCACAATTGTCCGCGTCTTTCTCAACAGAGAACTGTCACATCACTGAATGGAGCGTGCTGGTCTGGGGGATGTTCCTCTTTTGCCATTGCCCCCCAGGTCGCAAGATCTCAAGCCATGGGGATTGCTTTTTGTGAGGTTATGGGAAGGACGATGATTATGTACTCCCAATGCCAACAATGCTGTAAGAACTGCAGGCCTGCGTGAAAGTATGAATAGAGCTGGATTACTGTTTGGATGTGTGCCAGGTGTTAAAGGGCTCAGACATTGAACATTTGTTGAATGTACCAGAACTTGGTGAGGGTATGTATCTTTTCACATATCACCCATCTTTGTACGTAGAATACTTGAAAATAAATATCTTTTAAAACCTGATGAAGTATTTAGGCTAATCCTGTATTATCATTAATTGCTCATGCTTTCTCTTACATGACTTCACTGTCTGATATCTCTCAAGATTCTCCCTGTTTCTTTCCCACCTAAAAAATTTTAAGTCAATCATGGGCTTTGTTCTCGATTTTTCTCACGTTTGTCTCCATGGCAACACTCCACTGCTTGGTTTCAACAATGAGTTATATAAACGGATATTGCCATGGGAGATGGGCTAAGAGAACAGCATTTAGTGATCCAGATCAAGAAGAAATAAACGTAAATAATAAATTATTCCAGAATAATTTTAAGCAAGAATTACCAAAGTTCTAATTATAAGATTTTTAATAAATTTTGTCACAGCATTACACCAGTAATGTCATATATAGTTCACCTATAATGGATAATTTTGGGTTACCTTTGTGTTGTCGGAAATTCAACCCTGCAGGATGAGTGTACAGTGAGGAGATTAACTGTGTGTCTAAAAAGTAGGCCCGGTCGTGACCAATCAAAGATCATGGCAAAACTCAGTTTGGAACCACGCGGGAATGATGCAGGCATACATTACTAGCTGTATTCATTTTAAATTTTCTTCTGATTTGGACGATGCTCGATTCATAAAGTAACGGCCGGTCGTGATCAGCGTTTTCATAATGCTACCAGTCACGCTAATTACGACCATAGTCCAATGCAGGTCGCGATTGGCTGCAACACCTTTTTGAAGCAAAATAATCACGACTGTGCCCTCCAGTAACGAACAAACGGAAGCAAACAGCCGCCGAATGAACAACGTAACCTGTTGGACTTTTAGACATATGCTAGCGATGATGGATGGGTCGAGGGAGCCCAAGAATTTTTGTCTCATCAATCTAAGTTAAAAGAGAATACAGAATTCTCTGTACAGGATCCCAGCTGGGAGGAGGCAAACAGCAAATACTAAGATTACATGGCCAAGAAATTATTTAGGCTGACCATCTCATAATGAATAGGGCCATCCATTCAGAGCATTTTAAAAGTATTTCATTGGAACTTCCAATATGAATATTTTCTGTATTAATTATTTTTATTTTAAAATTCATTGTAATACAATACGTCCATCCAGAGGCTATATTGCCTCAGGCTGGTGAGTTGGGTCTCTGGATCACCTGGATTAACGACTGCTCTATGATGATCACAGCAACCAGGGGAGGGGGTGATGATCTTGAGTTGCTGAAGAGTCGTCCATCCAGTGACTAGCCGTGCCCGATGTTGCTTAAGATCACTGATACAGAATTTCAGATAAAGCCCACCAGGCCAAGGCCTCTCCCCCCCACCAGGCCACGGCCTCGCCCGGTGTAAGAATTCTGTTTAAGAATTCTAGTATTCTCATTTTAACTATAAATTGTCATTCAGATATTGCAATATTTCATTAAAAAAGGGCCTGAGAAAAACCGGGAATATCAGCTAGTTTTTAATAAAGTCAAAAATAATTAGATCTTCATAGCCTATTTTTGATGTTTTCAAAATATTTAAGATGCAATGTCGAATTTTCATGGGCAAACCCAATGATAACAGAAAATTACAACGTGAGCATTTTGAAATATATATTTCGTTATTCCAAAGAGAATATGTACTAATTTATTTCTAAGCTTATTTCATGTGTTTATACTTACACTCAATGTAAAATATTTCTAATTTTCATCAGACAAAGAGCCTGGGCCTAACATTTAATGTAATCTTCCAAAAGTGTAATTTTCTGATGTATTTTTCAGCTGTAATTTTTTTTTCTAAAATAATAACTGAAATTATTCAAAAGTGATGTTCTTAATAAGTAAATGCTAAGAAATGAGATATTAATATATTACCTATTACACAGTTCGCATTATAATTTAATGTGCACTCTTTTGTTTAGGTGCTGTTTACTCCGGTGACTATGAAACCTTTGATCGACGCGATCTCTCATATGTTTCCTCACTTACTGACGTGCACCATTTGCGTCACGACTGCTTGGTGTATTCAGGTGGGAAGCAAACCACGTGGACTGGTTGGCCATGCGATAAACCTTCATGCATACTATGTAGAAAAAACATTCAAAGAGAAATTGCACGTACCTGAAAATTTATTTTTTATTTTTTGTTTATCATACTAAAAGTGCTTAATCATTTCCATTTATCTCTGCTTCCTACAATCATATAAGCCCAACCCCAGTATTTAAAATTAATTGTTTTTATCTTAGTTATCATTATTGTAGAGGAAATTAGTATTTATTTTTAAAGCATATCAGTAAATATAGATTTTTGTAACAAAAATTAATTTTCAATGACATTGTTCTATAACTGTGATGTTTTGATATTTTTATAAAAATATTCTCTTCTGTCAAAGTAATAAAACCAACTTTTTACATACCTAAAATCAATGGTGATATTTTTTAAAATCCATGATGCTTTGAAAATAATAAAGAAATCCGCTTAATTAATTTCTTTAAATTAAAGAGGGAACTATCAAAATAATAATTGTTTAAAAATTAGCGATCTTAAAGGGTATCTAAAATGTATAATTTATTTAGGTTAATTGATCGATAACATTCTCTATAATCTGGAAATTTTAAGGTACTGTTTCATGCATGCCTGGAGAGAAGCGGGCGCGATGATGCATTCTGCTGACTCTTTGCACAGGCATCGCCAACGTCTGAGTAACAAGGTCTCGCCATGCACAGGTCCAGTCATGTGGCCTGACGTTGCCACTGTTAGATATTAGACACTTTCCTGCGTATGCGTCAGTACTGTCAATTTTGATAAGACCTAATTATTTATTAGAGGAGAAGGAAAAAGAAACCAATTTCAAAGTTCAAATTTATGCTTAGTATGAATAAAATGGTACAGGAGTTAATTAAAAAAAATTAAATATGAACCAATCATTGTAATCATGCATAAAAAACGAATAATGAAAACATTCCACTTTAAATATTTCAATTATCAACAAATATTTCTTTTTTTTTTCCTGTTTCTTTCTATTCATATCTTTTTATTTAACTCTCTAATTCTAATATAGGTTTTAAATCAAATATATTTTTTAACAATTTCAATAGTAATTTTTTCATTACTTGGCAATAAATTATCAGCAAGTTTACTAATAACAGAAATTTTCATCTCTCTTCATCCCCTTGCCTGTGAAAATTTTCAAATATAGCATTGCTTTTCTTTAATGGAATGAGTAATTCGTCTATTGGATTGTAAGGTTTTGAGAATTAATTAGCTAGAATTTGAATATTCAGATTATTTATGCAAATGAGCTATTTTATTATTCGCGTTCAGGATTGTCTATTTAGATTCAGAAGTTAAGAGTTTATATAGGGTTTAGAAGAGTTTTTATGCAGAGAAAGATTAAGTAAAGTTATTAATTGTTTTAAATATTTTTATGCGTGGGTGTAAGGAGTTGTTAATAAGGAGCCAAGTTTTAAGGCTTGTCAGAAGGAGAAAGCAGGAGTCAGTTTACACAGCTTGTTTTGATCATTAGAATCATATTCAAGGATAGAAATTGTATGGCCAGAGTAGGACAAGTGAATCGGAAACCGGATGAACAGATAGAAAGACAACGAGAAAGAGAAGGTAAGGATTGAACTTTGGATTTTGAAAAGAGAAAGGAGACAGCGAATGATCACGTGGATGCCGAAGTTTGATTGGTTGTTGAAATCGAAATTGTTAGTTCAGTTATGCTAAGTGAAAGATTTTAGTCAGTAGCAATGTAACGATTCCCGTAGCCGAGTGTGTGGCGAACTATTCATAAATTTTTATATTAATTCGGCCTCCATCTGGTAATCCTTGGATTCCAGATGGGAAGTTTTAAATTTTAGTATTAATCCAGTTTGCGTTGTAGTTTAATGAAAATGTAACCATCAGATTGAAATGTTAGTTAGCTCACGTTATCGAGGAGTTTTAAAGAGTTTCTATCGAGCTGAGAGCCAGCGTCATCAATTTCAATAATTTCATGGTTTGCGAGGGATGTTGCAAGAATGCGTATCGAACCTCGTGGAGTACCCAGATCCAGTACAAGAAGCCAGAGACGATCTTCCTGTGAGCCACTCCGTTGGAAGAGGACGACCCCCCCCCCTCCCGCCAAGCTGTGGTATCAGAGAGGACGAAAGAGTGGACAGACTGAGAAGACACGGTATAGCCCATTTCCAATTTAATGTCTCAATGGTCAATTCTTTAATTCCTCACATAATTTCATTCTTATATATTGTTTCTTATTATTGTATTGGGAACGGATTATTTTAGCAAACAGTGGGAAGGACAGAGATAGAAATTATATAAACGAACAATTGAGAATTACATCCATACCAAATTTACATATTACTATTACTAAATCATTATTGTTATACCCAGAACCTTTGATCATTGTCTTATAAGTTTAGTCTAAAGAGTCCTTAATTGATAGTCATTTTGTTGTATGCCACACAATTTAATTACTAAGTTATTATTTGGAATTGTGATTACTCATTGAAACGTATAATTAGTCAAATTGCCACAAGTCATTTCTTACTTACAAATTGTATTATTTTATTTGAATCTTAATTGGAGCTTGACCAAGTTGAAATTCATATCTTAAATTATCTTTATCTTTGCTTTACCTTCCATACAATATTGTTTTATATACATTTGTTGAATATTGAATAAACATTATATGTTAAATTGTTACGTCAGTCTAAGTGCCTATTCTATCCTCTAGGCTGGGCCTGTTTAAGCAGAGGTATCTTTTATGTAAGTGGGATAAACCCTAAATTATCATAAACTTTGTGAATAGTATAATTCACTGGCGCAGTCTTTTACCTAACATAATTATAATAAATTACTCGACCATAAATCTATGAATATTATCCCCAGAAACCTTACATAAATTGACGCAGTGCGACAGGATAGCAGGATATCAAGATATTGTAGCGATTTAATTAGGCATATTCAAATAAGAGTATTTACATAGGCATAATAGTTGCATTAATTACATGCCTACATTTGTGAAGTAATTATTGAAGCAAAACTAAGACCTGAGACGAAAGAAAGGAACGATTGGTAAATTATTATTTTAGAGATAAGCTAACAAAATAAGTCAAGATGAATCAAGCCCCCGTGTTGCAGTCATTTGCGCTAGCAGGCGAAATAAAACCATATGATGGATCTACGGATCCAGAGGAATTTTTTATGCGAATAGAGGAAATTGGAAAAGTAATGAATTGGGGAGCGGAAACTAGATATAATGTTGCTAAAATTAAACTAACAGGGGACGCACATTTCTATTGTAAGGAAGATGGAGAGATGAAATCAGTAGATACTTATGAAGCATTGAGAAAAGCATTGAAAGAGTGATTTGGAAAGGAGTTTAGAGGAGAAAACGAAAGATTATTTAGAGAATGTAAACAAGGTGTACAAGAATCAGTCCGCCAGTATGCGACCCGGGTACAGAGTCTAGGAAATAAAACAAAGCATAAGATAGTAGGAGAGGGAGCGCTAGTAGAAATAAAGCGTGCATATGCTCAAGAAATCTTAGAGGAAAAAATATTAGAACATTTTGTGGAAGGATTGTTGCCACCAGTAAGAAGAGTTGTTATGTTTAAGAAACCAGAAAATTTGAAACAAGCAATAGAACAAGCGGAGGAAGAAGAGGAAATTGTTAAGAAATGGGGTTTAGAAGGTTATGTTTTCCTTCCAGTTGGGAAAGAAACCATTGTGTCATAGAGCCCAGAAGCAGAGGAACGAATCAGTAGGCGTATAGAAAACCGATTGCGTAGAAAAGAAAGCATGAATACCTACCGAGAGCGCACTGTAAGCGAAAGAAGGCCGAGCGAGTATTACCGACCGCCCGCACAGAGAAATCCGCTGCATTTAGGCCGAGGTTCGACCGCAGAGCGAGGGCGAGGCATGCGAAGAAAGCGTGTAGAGATCATCTGCTATAATTGCCATTTAAAAAGGCATAAAAGAAAGAATTGCGTAAATAAGGCGTTTCACAGAGTAAACTGTTATTATTGTTTAAAAGAAGGGCATTCGAACCGTTATTGCAAGGAAAGGTTACAAAAAGAGCAAAAAAGGGGAAACAAATTAACAAAGGCGACTCAGACACACGAGCGTGCGATCAGCCCCCCTCCCCAAGGAAAGGAAGAGAAGGAAACAGATGTAGGAGAAACGTTACAGATGGCACATATATCAGAGGATCCCAGAGAATTAATGATTGAAGGCACATTGGGAGAGGTGAAAGTAAAATTCCTGGTCGATAGTGGAGCAAGGGTTACTCTATTAGGTGAGGATGTAGTACAGAAAATAATTGAATTGGGATATAAAGTTACCGAGGTTAAAGAACCCACTATAAAATTGGTTGGAGTAACGGGGCATAACTTCCCCACTACTGGAATATATTCAGTTAAATTCAAATTTGGTAACAAAAAGTATGTGTTAAAAAGTTACATTTGGAAAAGAAGAGAAGAAATACCGTATCAAGCTATATTAGGCAGAGATGCACTCTCCAAATATGGATTTGTCATCAATTTTCACAATAGATTGTTATAGGCGAGAGATACGGACATCCCATTCATGGGTATCCCATCGAGAATAGATTGTAGGGCTGGCGCCTCGGAGATTACAAACATCAGAGCATTTATGGATACCATTCCTGTTCGTATTAAAAGCAAAATTTCCATCCCCCCTTATTCAGAGTCTGTTTGTGAAGGCAGGTTGGCGAGTCAGGAGTATAAAGAGCGCATAGGAGTGTTGGAGCCAAAAGATCTTTCAGAGTCAGGGTTGTTAGCAGCAAAGGTACTAGTCAAAGTATCGCAAAGGGATACGATCCCAATTCGAATATTAAATTATTCAGGAGAGACCATTACAATACCGGCAAATAAAACCATTGGGCATCTGAGCGAGGCAGAGGAGGAGAAGGTGGAATTAAGTTCCTCCATAGAAGAAGGATGGGAATCAAAATTAACAAAAGAAGCATTTTTGAAATTATTCCATTTAGATCATTTAACACCTGACAAAAGGATCCCATTAGAAAACCTGTTGTATGAATTTAATGGCGCATTCTCGCATCATGAATGGGACCTGGGATGCTGTAAGATCGAACACCACAGGATTGATACTGGGTCATCCCCCCCTGTAGCTCAGCCCCCATACCGAATTCCTTATTCACAGAGAGGTATCATGAAGGGAATGATAGATAACTTGTTAAAACATCAGGTCATTGAACCCAGCTCTAGCCCCTGGAATGCACCAGCTTTATTAGTAAAGAAAAAAGATGGATCTTATCGATTCGTTGTAGACTATCGTAAATTGAACAAAGTTACAACTGTTGACTCGTTCCCTTTACCCAACGTGAATGAAACGTTGAGTCAGCTAGGAAAGGCGAAATATTTCAGTGTATTAGATGCGAATCAAGGCTATTTTCAACTTGAAATTAGTGATTCCCCCAAAACATCGTTCGGTACCCCGGACGCCAAATTTCAGTTTAAGCGATTGCCTATGGGTTTAAACAATTCACCAGCGCTATGGCAAAGAGCCGTCAATTTCGTAGTCAGAGGTCTACAGGACCGTATTCTCTGTTACTTAGATGACTTCAATACTTTTAATGAGACATTCGCTGAACATTTAGACAGTTTAAAGATGTTGTTTATAAGGTTACAGGAAGCAAATCTCAAACTCAAACCTCGTAGGTGTCAATTCCTCAATGACGAAGTTAAATTCTTAGGTCATGTTGTCTCGGAGCATGGTATTGCTCCTGATCCAGAAAAAATAACAGCTGTAAAAAACTTCCCTAGGCCAAAGAATGTTAAAGAAATTCAATCTTTCTTGGGATTGGCAAATTATTACAGGAGACATGTGAAATCTTTCAGTGCCATTGCAAAGCCATTAACTGAATTAACTAAATTAGACACACCTTTCATTTGGTCCGATGAAGTAGAGAAAGCATTCCTAAACCTTAAGCAATTCTTAGTTTCAGCACCAATATTAAAAAGTCCGGATTTTTCTAAACCATTTATAGTCGCAACAGATGCTAGCTCGTATGCGTTAGGTTCAGTTTTATCACAGTGCATCGATGGAAAGGAACACCCTATTGCGTATTGCAGTCGTTTGTTAAAAAAGAGTGAACTGAATTACTCGGTGATCGAAAAAGAATGTTTGGGAGTAGTGTATGCCGTTAAGCAATTTAGAGTGTACTTGTACGGTTATAGATTCACATTACAAACCGATCATCGTCCTCTTTCGTGGCTATTCAATCTCAGAGACCCGACCTCGAAACTTGCCCGCTGGGCGTTGTCGTTATCCGAATTTAATTTTGAAATTGTACATAAACCCGGCATTAAAAACACAAATGCCGATGGCCTCTCACGAGTTCCTATCTCAGCAGTGGCAGAATACGAGCCGCTGATATGTAAGCAGGAAATAACCAGGGAACAGCAGTTAGAGAAGGAGTGGAGAGGGATTCGAGACTATTTCAAGGGCATTGGCGTGAAACCATCCCCTCCCGATTGGCCAGACAAGGAAGAAAACTTTTTCATGGATGATGAAGACGTATTGTATCACATAAAAAGATCACAAGATGGAAAGGAGATTTGGGAACAAGTTGTCATTCCGAATAGTTTAAGAAACCACGTTTTGTATCTTTTTCACGATATTCCATCCAGTGGATACATCAGATCAAAGGAAATGCGAGTCAAAATTGACAAACAATATTATTGGCCAACTATGCGAGCAGATATTCAGAAATATTGTGCTGAATGTGAAAGTTGTCAGCTTCATGCAGCTCTACCTAAACGTAAAGAACAGCCGTTACAAAGTTTTCCACCAGTGAAACATCCATTCTACCGTATAGCCGCCGACATTTTGGGGCCGATTACAACCTCTTATGAAGGTTATAAGTATATTTTAGTGGTCACAGACCATTATTCGAGATATTCGGAAGCTGTTCCGTTGATGGATCAAACTGCGAAAACAGTGGCTAAGGCATTAGTCACCAGGGTTTTTAATCGTCATTCCATTCCAATCCAATTGTTGACCGACCGAGGGTCCAACTTTACTTCTGAACTTCTACGAGAAGTCTGCAAGATATTGGGTATTAAAAAACTGTTCACCACAGCGTATCATCCCGCCGGAAATGGAATTATCGAAAGACTAAACAAAGTCTTAATACAGATGATACGTCATTACGTCGAAAAAAGTCAGAGACTGGCCAGAATGGCTGTCGTTCTGTATGTTTGCGTATAACATGAGTCCACATTCATCTTTAGGCGAAAGCCCTTTTCTGTTATTTTACGGGAGAGATCCCATCCTCCCTGGTGATATCATCACCGCACCGAGAAGACCATATTATGGTGTTGACAAAAATTATGGATGCGAAATTGAAGCTCACATCAAGAATGCGTTCGATCTTGTGGACAAAATTCGAGAAGAACAGGACAAGAAAAGAAACGAATATCACGATAAGCGTCACAAGTCTTATTAATTTAAGGTTGACGACCTCGTATATTTAGCAGTCCCACAAATTAAACCGGGATTGGTAAAGAAATTGCACCCTACTTATGAGGGACCATATCAGATAATTGACCAGTACTCTCCAGTTAACTTCCTGATCAAACATGTGAAAACGGGAAAAACTAAGGTCGTCCATGCAAACCGAATAAAGCCGAAGATAGGGGACTGCCCCAAGAGCCATGTCGCAGGGAAAGACGAGTCCGAGCTCCAGTAGCCGCGCCACCCGAGCCCCAGGCGCCGTTGACTTGTCCCGAAGAGGATTTGTTCCTACCGCCCCATGCAATGCCAGAAGCCGAGCCGAACGTGGAGCCCCCGAGGCCACCACCCGTCCCAGGAGGAAGCAATGAAACCGGGAGAGCAGTAAATGCACCCCCCTCCCATCCGTATATGTTGCATTCGAGAGGAAGCATTCCCGAAGTGCCTTGGGTTTTGCCGTCCGTTCAAGATAAAAGAACCACTGAAATATTCGAAAGAAACCCACCTGGAGATGACACTAACGTTATTGACGAGTTATTGAGACAACCAGCACCCGTGGAAAGGGAAGAAGTTCGTCTGAATAAAGACAACTGCGTACCGAGCTCCGGCGAACGCCATAAAGTCGCCGCCCTGATAGAAATCCTTTCCGCCTCTACGGAGACTGTTGGTACCCCTCCCCTCTCAGAACTTATCTGTAAGATAATTAGAGCCATAGTCTGCGAGCATTTAGGTTTTACCCAAGGATAATGCGCAGAATCAATGAGTAGAGCAGTAGTGCGTCAGAACAGTAGTTGCATTGTAGTTTTTTTTTGAAATTTACATTTTGAGAAACTTACCTTATAATTAACATTATTATGGCCCTTGGATGACTTTGAATCGTATTGATTCCAGAGAGTTGAAGTTTGTGACTATGGAATATTTGGTGATACAGATATTGTTGTACAGAAGTAATAGCAACATTTTGTGACAATTATTATTAGAAAATTAAACTGTTTAGTTAAACGTTAAGCCGTTGCCTTCTGGGGTTGCTTGTTACCTACTACTAAGGTTAGTGGGATACAGGTGCAAACTTTTGGGAGGTAGCGACATGAACATGGTATTATATATAAAATTTTTTTGAGTTAAATTACAATCGATGCCATTATCATGGTCATCCCGAAGAAGCTGTTGATTAATTTTTTTTCAGACTAGTTTTGGCACTTAATAATGTTGCTCATGAGAGCGTGTGCGCGTCGTTATAGTTTAACCGACAATTTAGAATTAAGTTACAGTATTGTGTCGAAGGGGTAGTTCCCGAGAAAGTTCTTATGGTTGGAGCGAAATTAAAAATTACAGCATCGAGCAATCACCCAGAAACTGTGAAACAAGACGGATTGTTTTCCCGAGTGAAGAGATTTGATTCATACACCTGGAGATAAAATTTTGAGGCCGTAATATACAATTAATACAGTGAATTTATGCTCAAACGAATCAGTAGGGCCCGAGAGATATTTGACATGTAGTGACCCCTCCTAGAGTGCACCGATGGGAGCAGACTAGAAGTCGTTGTAGAGAGGTCGCGAGACGTCGCCCCTCCTCTTCAACCCTCGTTAGACTAACAGAGAGCGAGAGAAGCTAACCCAGAATCAGCTGAGAGAATTTTTTGTTTCAGTGAGTTCTAAAGTTCGTGGGTGGGATGCACGCCCCCACCCTTGTTCCTAAACCTTACTGTTTACACATAAAAATAATGCTAATGCATGTGTCACACTTTATACTAAGATTTATGAGAACAATAGAGGAACCGATTGCTATAACATTTTGGAAGTATTTTAGCAGACATATCCTCATTAACACTTCATTTAACAGTAAAGTCACCTACTTAAAAAGGGAATAGATTATTAATTATGTGATAGTAATTTTGTATCTGTAATGAACCCTAATATTTTGTATACACATGGATAGATTGTAGAGGTCACACTTAAAGGAGCTAAAGATCCCTGAATCATATTTAGGAAGTTAGAATTTTTTTTGTAAGACAAATTAAGGAGTTTCAGCCCATTTTAATGTTAAGTTATAGACTTTATTATTAGTTCCCAACATGCACAGCTGCATTTGAAACAGAGTTGTATTTTTCGTTTAGATCTGAGCCAATCCGATCTTCATTCCTAAGAAAAATCAAAGAGACCGTTTTAGCATTGGAACAGTGATATCTTTCAGAGTAGTTACGCAGAAATTAAATAGTGGTAAATAAATATTTGACCTACCTGGATGCCTGGAGATCAGAATGTGCTGATATCGTGAGTGGAAGAAACGATCCAAGGGGATGCATTCCATCGTTACTGTTACCTGGAGGTTGATAAAAAACCCCGGTGAAACGTGGTGGAGGCCGCACCCCGCGGCAGGACTTCGTAGTGCTCCGGCGATTCATTAGCACGATCGAAATATTATCCATTCAGAAGTAGCCAAGAAGAATAAGAAGATTCGATTTAGGACAACCAGTACAAATTAGTTCAGCTATTGTCATAATAGCGTAGGTCAAAGTACACATCGCTGATGTATTTATTTCAAAGTTTTTGTTCTCCACTCGCCTCATGGTGCGAGATCGATCTTATGGTTATACAAGCATATATTTTTCATTATTAAAAAGTATTTACATGAAACAAACACTTCATTCCTAATAGAAACGTTTAGTAGTGATGGTAATATTCCTTGTGGCAGTGTATGAATAATACGTTGTTTTGTTTTCGGCTGGTCCGAGCAGGAGAACGTAATGGAAGGTCCAAACAGGAAGAGCCTCAGGAAGTAACGCCATCTATTGAGACCCTATACATCTCAAGTTAAATTTTCTTTTAGTTTTAAGAGAAATTTCCGATTATGAGACTAAGATAATAATTTAAATGTTCCAAATAGGAATTTAAAAGAGGAATCCTCACTCCTCTAGAGTCAATTGATTATTGTTATTTAAGAAACAGTTTTAGAAAATTTTATTTCTTTCAAGATTTATACCCGACATTCCATTTGATAAGCTTGACCGGCTGGTGACCTAGATAATCAGAGAAAGCTAAACAAACCCAGTCGACCCTTTTTTCCTTGTGAATGGAACCTGTCTTAACTATTGTTCCCGGATTAGCGTTGACGAGAGAATCTAACTTCCTCGAATAAAGAAATAAATGATAAGAAATTTTATCAGAAATGGAAATTTTACATGAATGATAAATTGAACATGATTATAACGATGTTTACATTTTATCCCAGACAATATATGAGCAATCGATGCACACTTAAGATATATGATATATCTTTTTAAGTTGATATTTTGATTTTAGAGCTGATTCTTTTGTTAAATTATGGGTTAGCCTATCTACTCTCTAGCTTAATAATAAGTAAACGTCACCCCCTTGCTCACTACAGATGACAAGACGGGATGGTGGGTGCTTAGCTATTAATGTGTTATTGTTGTACTTGAGCTATTGTCCAAGAGTTGTTTAAGAGCTCCGAACCCCCCCTTCCTCGACACAATACCGATTTTGCACGCGAATACAATTATATGAAAATTAGAATTAGTAAAAGATTACATGCACATATTAATCCATTTATTCATTTCTTTGAATAGAAATTTAGTATCGAACACATTTAAACATTGAACAAAAATATATAGGGGAATACAACATTTACTCCATTTATTCTGTATTCTTTTTCTATTCTTTAATAAAAATTTTTTAAATTGGCCGAGACAATTGGAATGAGTTGGCTTTTAGGAAAACCTGACGAATCTCCCGAGTCAACCGACACCGCACGTCAACTGACGCTTGAGGACCACACCCTCAAGGTAGACGATGCCAGTGAAGGACGCCTGAGATAGTTCCTGATCCAGAAACCGGAGATCCAACGCAGAAGAGAAGAAACTTGAACTTTATGACTTTCCCTGTTCAGGAAGCAAGTTTGTGCCACAAATTATAAAGTACTTTGAAGTATTTCTTAAGTAATATTTTGCTTTGTGTTTTTTAACATAGTATTGAATTCCCGCATTCAGTGAATTCCAGTGAACTTAATGTTGTGTTTGAACTTTAGTGAACTGTGTATTGAGAAAGAACTATATAGAGTATTAAGAACTTTTGAAATGTGCGATAAGAGACTTCCAGTGTTGTGCACAAACCTTTGAAAAAGCCTATCAGACCATGATTTTATCTTTAAGTAATCCTAGGTAGAAAGTTGAGTTATAATATTTTTGGTACCCTTTGCGTATATCTTTTATTATTGTGCTTTGGTTATTTAGTACTTAAAAAATTAACTCATACTAACCAAATTGAATAACTAAACCATTTCTTTTGTGTAAGATGATATTTGGTAACAAGTATATATTACATTATACTAAATGAATTTCTCTCAAGTTCCGTAGTTGCCATTTGAGATGTAGGCTTGCCGGCGTCGACTCGATCTGTCTCGCTTCATCATGGAAGATGCTGCGGAGAAGCAAGACCGCCCAGAGGATTTCAGGTAAAGGTACCGCCTCGGGGCGAGGCTTTTCTTGAAGGGGGAGGTATTTGTAAGGTTTTGAGAATTAATTAGCTAGAATTTGAATATTCAGATTATTTATGCAAATGAGCTATTTTATTATTCGCGTTCAGGATTGTCTATTTAGATTCAGAAGTTAAGAGTTTATATAGGGTTTAGAAGAGTTTTTATGTAGAGAAAGATTAAGTAAAGTTATTAATTGTTTTAAATATTTTTATGCGTGGGTGTAAGGAGTTGTTAATAAGGAGCCAAGTTTTAAGGTTTGTCAGAAGGAGAAAGCAAGAGTCAGTTTACACAGCTTGTTTTGATCGTTAGAGTCGTATTCAAGGATAGAAATTGTATGGCCAGAGTAGGACAAGTGAATCGGAAACCGGATGAACAGATAGAAAAAAAAACGAGAAAGAGAAGGTAAGGATTGAAATTTGGATTTTGAAAAGAGAGAGGAGACAGGGAATGATCACGTGGATGCCGAAGTTTGATTGGTTGTTGAAATCGAAATTGTTAGTTCAGTTATGCTAAGTGAAAGATTTTAGTCAGTAGCAATGTAACGATTCCCGTAGCCGAGTGTGTGGCGAACTATTCATAAATTTTTATATTAATTCGGCCTCCATCTGGTAATCCTTGGATTCCAGATGGGAAGTTTTAAATTTTAGTATTAATCCAGTTTGCGTTGTAGTTTAATGAAAATGTAACCGTCAGATTGAAATGTTAGTTAGCTCGCGTTATCGACGAGTTTTAGAAAAGTTTTGGCGAGGCCTTATGTACACAGATCTTGGGCATCGCTAAGCCACAGAAAATGAGACACAGGAGCGACACATCTAGGATTTCAGGGTAGTGATTTTTTTAGTCCAGCACTGCATTCAGCTGGGATGTGGCTGACCAGACGACCTGACAGGCAGTGTTAAAAAATATTTTTTTATTGAGCGTCGTTTTAATAAAAAGTCTTATTTATAAGCAAGTTTATGATTTTTATCTAAAAATGTTATTAAAATTTTTATTACTGTTTAGTGCAGTGTACATTGAATGCAAATACATATTTTTTTAATTTATTTTTCACTGACTGATGGAAAAACATTAAGTTAACCTATGAGGAATAAATATCATTTTTTTCTTTCAGAAGCTTTGCATTACATAGTGGAGAATAAATACGAGTAGGTTTGAACAGAGAATACATTCGAATAGAATAAATTGGCAAGATTCACTTTTATTCCCTGTTTCATGAAATGATGCATGCAAATAAAGAATGACGAGACCCAGTAACCCTAGAAAAAAAAATAATAGTTTATCACAGGCAGGCACGACCTTGAAAACTGAAAATAGAGACACTAATAGAGAATTATCTAGAAAGTGATGGATAATTTGTTAAATTTTTATTATTCATTGTTCTTCAGGATAAAACAATAAAATTCCAATACCAATTGTTAATTCATTACTTTATAGAATATTATTCTTCTCCAATAACCTATTCACCATTACATTTATATATTTATCTATTATAACCTTCCTAAACGTGTTTTTGTCCTGATAAAATATTTATGACAACCATTAAAACACTGTATTTTCTTTTTAAATATTACACTTTGTTTCAAACCTCATTTGATATATCTTATACACTTATTTTATAGTTATTAAACAGTATAAAATTTCACACATAATCTGGTTTATAAATTTTTATAACCCTGTTAGACTCTATAATTTTAATTTCGATATATTACTCGATCACATACCTCTGTTATTATTTTAAAACGTTATTTTACGATAGTCTTTGCTATACAAGTGAGATTATTCTCTTTAATCTATCTTATCACTAACACTTAGCCTACTAATTTTATATATCTCAACTCCATGAATTTTTGTTTTCTTTCTGTCAGTGGTGGAGGGGTAGTCTTATCATCTGCTGTTCCTTTCCTTGGTAACACAAATGAGTAGAGGAAGCAACCTCAGTCAGACGACAGAGAGAGGAAAAGAGAAACAGAATCTCAAAAAATGAGAACATGAAGTTTTTGCTCGACTTATTCTATCTGACTTTCCTCTAAAAACTCTACATATTTTTAAAAAAATGATTCTACTTACAAATCTGATTTTTGAACTAATAACAATCGCCTTCTATAATCCAGGCTTCTCCATCCGAGTGAGTGGGGTTGCGCAGCCAACATGTCGCCTAATTTTTGATGAACAATAAAAGCTCTGGAAAAAGTTTTTAAACCTCCGAAAGTACATCATTCCTTACTCAACTTCTCCGAGGGGAATAAAATACTGCTTTTAGTAGTAAATTATTCTAAAAGACAATTTCAAAATTCAATTTCCTACAATTAAATGCCCGTCCATAAATGTTTCACAACACGAGGTTATCAGTATTTTTTTCAATTTAATCCTGACTTTGAAATATTCTGACAAAGGATGGGAGAATATTTCTTCATGCCGATAATTTTAATTTATAATAATAATCAAAACACATTTTACACATTTTACATATTTTACACAGTAATCCCTGTTACTGACAATATTATAACAATAACTACGATTTTGTTTACCACGAATTTAAATTGATTTATCTAAGCCTAAATTTCAAACATTGTTCACCAACATCCGATTGCTCCTAATCTGTAATTTTAAGCGATTTATAACGTTTTCAATATTTTTTACCCGATGCACTTATACTAGCTATAATTTTCCCGCATCCCTATAAATGCGATCAAGTGCATCATGCTATCAGTGTTTGAAAAACAAACTAATTTTTTTATCATAATTTGAATTCTAAAGATAACTTATGTACTGTCCAGTTTACTGTAAAGAATTTTGACTAAGAGTTTCCATTAAATTTAACTAATAAAACTTTTAGTGTATAAACTAATTAGATAACTCAGGGCTTTTGTATATGTAAAACAAATTACCTTAGAAAGAAATTTCTTTAGCATAATTTCGTTAATTGTATCATTTCCACCTCTTAAATCATTACTTGATGTTAGAGAAGTGTCGTTTAGATCTCTTTAATATAAGCCTTGTTATCAATCATTTGTCATTCGATTTCAATTCCATTATTTTTATCCTAATAATATTTCATTCAAGATCCAGGATTATACAGTTTGTACTTATGTACCCATGGCCTGGTTGTCTCGCCGATGCTCGAGTCTTGAAGGAGAGTGGAGTTAAGCAACCTTTGGCATGGCTAGTTTCTGGCTGGGTGACACCAAGTCAATATCCATCTCTCCCCGTGCTTCAGAGGGCACGTTAAGTCATTGGTCCTGGCTGCTACTGTCATTCTTCAGCAGTCATTTTTGGGGATAGAACAATAGACTCAGAGAGTTGCAGTGCGTGGTTTCTTGATATCCACTTCGATTTCTTGTTAGCCACTTTGATTTCGTGGTAACCACCCCTTACAGTTCTGTCTGTCATATTTAGCAAACAATACATATTATGATGTATAAATACACTGTTTTTTTAAATTTAAACTCATGATCATCAGGTCTTCATCTCTCCAATGGTATTCTAAATTTATTCTAAAAAAAGAAAAAGTTCAAGCTGACTCCAACTGTGAGCACAGCAATTGAGGGAGCATGGGAGGAATGTTTGCAGAGTTCAAACCCCGTCGCTCCTCGCAAGGCTCTCCTAATGGATGTGCTTGACTTGAGTTTTCAACATTACACAATTTAATTAGAAATCAATACATAAATCTGTGATAAATCACATTTCATAAATTTTTAAAGTTTATATGAACACCAGATATACTTTCACTTATACCTACATAACTTGTAAAAATTGGTAATTTACCTCATTTTTGATTTTCCTGACATTCATATGGGAATTTGATAATTGTTTTCCCATCTTTGCACGCTTCAAATAAACTTGAGCAATAAGGATTATAACATAACGCCCTTGCTGGAGTGTTGAACAATAATAACGGGGGTTGTTCTGTCACTTTTATAGAAATCGGGCTTAGTAGATTATTATCAGCCTGAGCTGGTTGATCTTGTTTTTCACTACCTCCCGCCTCCTGTTCACTTGTGTCATCATCTAAGCCCATAAGGCAGTTAATTGACTGGCGATCGATTTTTTTATTCGACTTTTCCTGCTTCTTCAATCGGTTTTTTAACTTTTTATCTATTTCAGAAGTTTTCCTTTCAATTTCTGTTATTCTTTTAGAGAGGTCACCGTTTCTACGACTGATTCTACAACTGCATCCGCGAGTTTTTGTTTTACTTCTTGCCTAAATATTTCTAATTGTTTTTCACTTCCTCAATCCCCGCATAAAAATTCCTAATAGGTTTCGAAAGCTTATTCTTTATATCTGTACCCATAACATTTACAGGGAAGACTATTTAATACACACTCATTACACCTAGTACAATTCTTCTCCCTGATTATGAGAATGAAAATTTCACTTAAGGAGTGGTCACTTAAATCATCCCTTTCTAAGATATCTTATTTTATGGTTATAAATTTTCTCTATGTGTCCGTATCCTTTACAAAATGTACAAGTTTGATCAGGATATTTATTAAAAATGCAGATTGTTGATATCTGTCCAAATCTTTTACAAAAATGACACTTGGCGTTACAGTACACTGTAGATTGATTTTTATTATTATTGCCTTCTCTAATTAAAGGCTCTAACTCGCGGTTCTATACTCTTTCTTAATGTCTCTCCCATTAATGAATCCATTGTTTATTTTACCTTAGTTTCCCATGCTGGGGTCAAGTCTTGTTCAATTTCCTCTTAATCCGCTATGCCCAAAATCATCCGAGCCTCCAACAGTCTGTCAGTCTCTTTGATCTTTTCAGCCAATTCCATTGTTTCTGTCCAACCTCAGGGGGGAACACATGCTATTCTACACCCAATAGATTGTCTTAAACCTTCTATAAACTTATATGACAATCTTTGTAACAAAATTTCATTCTCTTCTAGAGTAGTCAGATCAAACCGTGCCTCAATGGTTCTTTAAAGCCTTCATATTGTACAACACCACTCTCCCTCATGAAAAAGCAGGTATCTCCACGTAACTGTATTCTCACTATATTCAATATAGTTTCATCCCTCCAACGGCCCACTGATGCAGTCTCCTCCACACATTTAAAAAAATCATTTATGTCACCAGTACTCTACTTCTCTGTATAAATACACGTACTGTTCATCTGCCTTGGGAGGATCCACTCTCTCCATGTTTAATTCTAAATTAACATCTTATTAAATCAAAGTGATCAATCTTATCAATCACGAGAGAAAATGAAAATTTTAACTCCATTTCAGAAATAGTATCTATTAAGATATTTAATATTATAACACTCAGAATAAAATAATATTCTCACGTAAAAAATATAACCTTTAACCTAAATTACCTTTAACCTGTTTGCAGCCACCTATTTTCTTGAGTAAATGATTCTTCTTACACAGGGTTAGAAAATATTTTTTTTATAAATTCAATTACTGATATTTTGCTATATTTGTTATCTTGAATACAACTGTATTAATTAGGAATTTTTTTGATGAATTAAAAGTAAGTTTTTTTAAAAAATACATTAAAATGTAATTTATTTTTTTCTATTTTAAATACTTGGTTTTTATCCTTTTTTAAATATTTACAAATATAATAATTTCGAATTTGAAAATACCCAACATCTAAATAATGCAAAATTTTTTTTTAATATCTCTATTAGTTTTTGAAAGATTTTTTATATGACTGAATGTTAAATATTTTTACTTTTTTTTAGAAGATATACGTAATTTTTTGTTTAATGGGTCACATCTGCATGGCAATAGCTAGAAAATCACATAATAGGCTTCTAATCTCTTTCTCACCCAGCCCTTTGTTAAAGCAATGGCTTGGCATTATCTAACTTCGTTGTATTCAAAAAGGGAACAATCTCTAAAGATGTCATCAAGAAACGATCTCCATAGTAATGGTTTTAATTCTTGTGAAATAACTTATGAATATAATATAATTTACAAAAAAAAATTTAAAACATAAATAAAAGGAATCATTTTAAAATAATTCAATTATTAAATGATTCAACTGAGCACTGGAATTTTTTAATAAATTCGTAATTAATATATTGCTAAAATTCTCCATTCCAGATATGCAAGCTTTCTAAATATTGGAATATTTTCGATTATTAATAAATTTGAGGCATATAATTTATTTACAATTAATTATGAAGCTTTCAAGAATTCAATAAATGAACTTTTGACAACACCTGTGTAAAATCATTTTTTATTATATTTTATCATTTAATTTTAAAATTTGAAGGGATATACTAGTAATGAAGTGCATCTGAAGAAAAATAAAAAAATGAGCAATTCATTTATAATAGAATTTCAGTCATATGCATGTAAATTTTGTAATGTGTTACAGGTTGGCTGGAAAAGGTTAAAGAATAACAATTAAGTAACGCTCTCTCCAGATACGTGTTTTGTGAAACAGTAATTCTTAAACCTTTTGTACACCTTACAAAATATTAAACCATACGAATTATTACTAAAATTACTATTTGACTAATTTAATATTAAATTCTCCAATTTGTTTTTTTGCCCAAAAAATTTTTCACCATTGCAAATTTTCAAACCACTTACATTGTTTTCTATCACTCTATCTTTTTATCTTTCTATTTGTCTTTCTTTCTACCCTGTTCCTCTATCTTTTTATCTCGTTCGCAGCACCAATTGTGACAACCTGGGCTCTGATAAATGATGGTAAAAGATTTTGCTAGAATTTTTAATAATTTGGAATGAGTTTCTAAATTTTCGAATTAGCAGCCTAATCATCGAGTGCCTGAAGCACACCTTCCAATCAGATAACTCGATCGGGCAAGTGGTTGAATCGACCCAAGTATTTCTCTTGGGACTCATATCAGTATTCATATGAAAGATAGTTTTATGAATAGATAATGATAGATCGATAGATTGGTGAATATGTGAGTCATGCAACCAATACTTGTTCATTACAGTGGTATTTATAGAGAGAGACCTCTAATTACTAAGATTATTTCCAAACTAATTTAGATACCCATTTAATTAGTTTTCCCACATTTTCTATTACTATTATAGTAAGAGCTATCATAAATTTTAAAGAGGAATTAATGCGATCCAAATCTGAACAACATTTCAAACTCTAGTTTTATTAAGATGCTAAACAACTCCTTCAAAACAGATTACAATTCTCAATATGTGGATTCTCTACGATTTTTAACAACATTCTAGAAAATTAACACTTTCTATTAATATTTCTAATCTAAATGGAATTCTAAGAGTGGTGACCAGAAAAGAGCTGTTTAGTAGAGCAGTAGGTTTTACCTTGGCTTCAATGATGTTCCAACGTAGCTGGGTAAATGTAGGAACGTAGATGCTCGTCTGCTTCCTTCCCTAACATTATTTTCTTATGGGGAATAAATAGTAATAATGACTACCTGAAAGTTTTATTCATATTATCATCATTTTCTGCGAACTTAAGTTAGAATTAAGGGTCGTAATGCATATTGCAATCTATCTAAAAGGCGACTTCTTCTCTTCTCCAGAGTGGTTCCACATTGTTTTTGTACCCTTATATTGGCAGCGGGCTCTGCTGCTCTCACTCTGGCAGTGATGATGAAGGATGAACAACATGCATCCCGGTGTAACAGGACAGAGTATACCCTCACATGGATTATACCCGGGGTTAATTTATCCTAGTGTGTTTTACACCCTTTGTTCACGAGTGGCATCATGCCAACCCTGTGGAACCATCGTTGGATGTCACCTATGCGGCAAGTCCATGCGTGACATTTCCAGCCTTCTTCAGATACCGAAGTCAACAGTAGGCCATGTCATTATGAAATGGAAGACCCGGGGATCAACAACAGTTCAACAACGAACCGGTAGACCCAAGAAACTAACAGACAGAGACCGTCGAGTGCTTCGTCGTGTCACCCGCAGCAACCGGAAGTCCTCGGCAGAAAATATTGCCACAGAGTTTTGAAACCATGCAAATGATGCCAGTACCATGGCAATTCGTCGGGAACTGCACACGATGGGATTCCATGGCCGTGCTGCGGCCCACAAGCCCCACATCAGCAGGGTCAACGCCAAACGACGTCTGGAGCGGAGCAAAGCCCACAGAAACTGGACAATGGACCACTGGAAACGTGTAATGTGGACAGACGAATCTCGCTACACACTCTGGCAATCCGATGGACGAGTTTGGGTTTGGCGCATACCTGGAGAATGCTTCTTACCTGAGTGCACAGAGCCCACAGTCATGTTCGGAGGAGGAGGAGTCATGGTGTGGGGCTCATTTTCATGGTACGGACTGGGCCAGCTCGTTCCTGTGCAAGGAATCCTGAACTCCGACCGTTATCTGAATGTTTTGGACAACTGTGCACTTCCAACGTTGTGGCAATTTTTCGGAAACAGGCCATTTCTCTACCAACACGACAATGCTCCGTGCCACAAAGCGAGGCGTGTACAGCAGTGGTATGCGGACTCAGGGTTCGAAGAAATGGGTTGGCCGGCACAAAGTCCCAACCTCAATCCTATTGAGAGCCTGTGGGATGAATTGGAAAGACGCTTGCGGGCCAGATCATATCGGCCAACTTCTGTACCTGAACTGAGTCTCGCTCTTCGGGAGGAATGGAGGAACATTCCGGAAAGTACATACCAACATTTGGTGGAAAGTCTTCCCCGAAGGGTGGAAGCTCTGATTTGGGCAAAGGGATGTGCAACGCCGTATTGATTTCCATGAAATCGTGGGTAGAGTGCAAACGTGCATGTGTCCGGATATTTGTGATTATATAGTGTATATCAATATATATATATATATATATATATATATATATACATATATACATATGCGCCGAGACAGCTGTGAAACTCCCGCAGCCCGTCGAAGCGATCTGGTGGCCTCTCCTCCAAAAATCAGGGCTCGTGCGGACTCATCATGGATTTATTAATAGAGGGACTAATTAAGTAGTAGTCCACATGAGTCCTGTTGAGGACTTATGGAGGTTGGAAGAGAACAATATTAACGAAAAGGGCTGCTGTGTGAATTCACAGCCAGTTAAGTAGTTAGATTGGCTTCTCCTTTCAATTTTTGAACCATACAGGCTCATCATCATTTAAATGTGGACAAACTCCCGATTAAGTATTTTAAATATGGACAAACTCCCGATTAAGTATTTTAAAATGGAACTTATGAGAGACGATCCCTAAGTGTTTGCAAATGGAACCTGGATGCAATTGATATGCTAAAGAGTCATCATTCGTAATTAGAATCAAGAATTTGGAAATTGAAACCCCGACATTCTTAAGAGCGGTTGGAAGCAAGTAACGAGATGTTTCTTCAAGCGACTGGCATGATTAGGAACCCGACATTGAGAGAGGAAGACAACTATATATTTGAAATCTTCTGTTGAACTTAGTGGGGACACTTTGAAACTTCCAGTGGACTCACTTACTAATCGATCCGGATTATCTTCAGGTGTGTTTTCTGTGCTTCAATGTGTTAAGTGAAATGTTTTTTTATGGCCTGTTTTACACAAAAGGTGTTTTGTGCATATATTTGGATTAAAAGTGATCACAGGTCTGCAGGTGTCTGAAACTACGCAACTGTAAGTAGAAAAGAGCTTAAATACGTAAGATTTCTTTGGTTGTCATGACAAAAGGTGTGATACAGAACAATTTGAGAGAACTTTATTTGAAATTGAGTTTTTTAAGTAATACTATCTCTTTCCTCAGAGCAATTGAAGAGCTTGAGATTAGATCATTGAGTATTTATCGTTTTCACTTACATTCATTGAATTTTGGCATATTTATCTTAATCATAAGTAACTGGTGAATTTAGCATTAACTTTCTTCTTTGTGATAAGATCTATCAACTTTCTTTTCTTTAGATTTAAGACTTTTATTTAATTTTTGTATCTCGATGGTGATTCTTTTAACCTTGAATAAAAGATGTTTATTTAGTTCTAATCCTTGCCTTGCTTATTGAAATAAATAAGTCACAACCTGCAATTTTAAAAGAACCCAACCTTTGTCCTTGATTGTGCATTTTATTGTTGTTTTTTTTTTGAGCATTCGTGTTGAGCTAGCCAGATTTTGAATTCATTACATTGGATTCTGGTGCTGATTTGAGATTTAAGGGGGGGTGGTCCAATCAAACTCAGGAAGGTTACAATGACGCCCTTCATGTAAGATGATTTTTTTTGGAATAAATTTTGAAATATCTTAAAAATAAACACATGAAAACGCTTGAAATTAATACAGTAAAAATTATTAATAAAAATTTGAAACAAAATTTTTTAAAGGCTCACAATGGATGTACCTCTCCAAGAATGCCACTTATAGTTTAAATAATTTCTTACTAACGTAATCTTTCTTTAGATGTACACTTGACGACACCATTGTTGATACCTATTTTTGCACAATCTTTGCCTTGCATTGTTGGTCATGAGATATTTCTTAATAAGAGTTAGATATTTCTTCTGCAAAGACTATTTTATTAAAATAGAAAGCAGCAATTAATCTTTTCAATTATAAGTATTGTAATAAGCCCCACCAATCATAAACCTGATCCGTATTTCCACTCTAAACGGCCAAGTTCATTTTAAACTTCTATCATGAATAATATGCCCTATATCATGAATAATATGCCCTATAAAACTTCTATATTATATGCCCTGCATTAACCATGAATATCAATTTTTTATCGATAATTTTTATTTTTCCGAAATCTGAGGTAGACAGTGACCTTCCTCATAGTTTGAAGGTCAAGTATACAAAATTTCATGAAGATCAGAATAAAACTGTAGATTTGTATTCAATACACTCAAAGAAACCCACAAACCCACAAACATCTTTCTTTATATATTTAGATGATTGTTTGTTGCAAGAAGCATGCGCTATCACTTCCTTTGTTTGTTATGAGCTAGACATGATACTCAGGGATTGTTGAGATTTCTCTTATATGTGAGTGACCAAACAATTTTATTCACTGCATGATGAGCCTGCTATCCAACAACATCTTCTGGTTGCTTCTAATTGTCGTGCTAGTGTCCCCCTCCTTGTGTCTCCTGGGGGAGGTCCTCTTCCTTTTTCAAGAAATCATTGACTTTCTTCCATTATCACCATGGAATGCATGGCGATGATGATCACTGACAGACCATTTGCCGCTAGCGCATTCATGAAGGGGCATATCCCCTGTTATTCAATCGGGTTTTCCAGCTGTTTAGGTCATGCAAAATCTTTCCTGAATCAAGGCTGCTTTGCAGAAACCGAAATTTTGCTGAGCGGATAGTAGGCCACGTCAGTGTTGGCCAGACTACTATCCACTTGTTTCATGGTGACCCTGTATTTCTCACCGTCCATGTCCGGGGTGCCTCGCCGCTGATGGCAGAATCATACCTGAATTCTGACTACATGTCCGACTACAGGGAGGTGCTAGGAGTGTTCTACGCAGGGCGCTCCAACTCCCCCCTGCAGAAAAATGGTGACATTTTCTTGGAAATGCGCCTTGGAAATGCACAGAGAATGTGTGTTCGTGTTCTACAAGGGCCAGAGGCAGTGCTGCTGGTACTGCAAGAAGTCCTCCCACGTATTGAAGGACTGTCCTCTCCTGAAGAAGTGTGATTTCTGTCAGAAAATCGTGGGCAAATTCCATCAGTGCATAGGTTTTTTTTATTGAGTCAGAGTTTGACATAGTCATTTTCACATCTGCTGTTGAGATGGACCCTATGGAAGTTAGATTCTGATTCAGCTATGCCACTTCATTGATGTGTTTCTCTGGTGAGGTCATTTTATTTTACATTCTTAAAACATAAAAATGGTATCTACAGATTATTGTTATCTACAAGTTATTTCTCTTCTCTGGATTTGTGTTATCAAAGCTTATAGTCATTATGCTTCTGGTAGTGGGCTAAAAGCTTTCATTACACTGGGGAACAAAAAAAAATTTTTTCGTCTTGCCTGGAATGTTAGAACTGATTTTGATTATATTTGATGTGTTGATTCAAAATATGAAAACAGTTTCTCTCTATCAGCTATAGTTTTTGAGATACAGCACCACTAACTTAATGCGCTTTTGTTATTTGTTATGGTACAGAGGTGCGACGTTGATATAATAAGTCTGGGAAAAAGTTCGTGGCGTTTTTCCTGATAGATGGCCACGAATTTTACTTTAAAAAACGTCATGATTATCAGCGCCATTATTATCAAAAAAGAGCGTACCTTGGATTCTTTGGCGTTAAGCTTGGTGACCAAGACAAAACGTGGGCACCACTTGTTGTGTGTAAAATTTTTATGGAACACTTATGGCAATGGACTAATGGACAAAAGAGAAGTCTGAAATTTGGTGTGCCGATGGTTTGGAGGGAACCCAGAAACCACAATGATGACTGCTATTTCTGTTTTGTGCAACGTTGCGACGTTAATATCTCGAAAACTAGACCTGATGGAACAAATATAAAGTTATTTTTGAATTCTGCACCCTAAAATTACCTAAGAACACTTGAAAAATCGCCGGTACCAAAATGTGTGTTGACCTGTGTTATGAGTCAGTCAAACAATTAGAACAGACAACCTTTGAAAAAAAGTTCTTCTTACTATTTTTCTATTCTTCATTTTGGCCAAATATGTAATTTGAAATTGTCTTTTAAATATTCTTTTTGGCTGTCTCACAGTCTGGTATTGGCCTTTTAATAACTTCCCATGAACAGTATTAGTTTTATAATTATTTTTTTTACTTGTCTTGGAGCATGCAGTATTTGTTTTATTTGTAAATTTAAATGGAATAAGTTCATTTTTATTTCATGTGTAGGCTTAGAATATGCCTCACATTGTTAAACGTTTGATTATTGTCCCTTTTAAAAGAATTTTGTTCAAGTGTTAATTTTGAATTTGCACAATTTATATGTCCTGTTTTTTATGACTATTGATAATCGATTCAGCTTTGTTAACATGAATGAATACTTTAGATTAATCTAGCACTTTTTTGAGAGATGGTTATGGATTAAAAGTTTGTTTTTCCATCTGCAGTGCATAACCCTTTTCAGAGTGAAGCTACTGTAATTTAAGAATGAAGGTACTGGATAATTCACTACTGCTTGAATTTTTTACATTTGGCAGATGGTTTTATGTCATGTATTTATTTAACAGTTTCTAGAATTCATAAGAATGTCACAAACTCATTCTAAGATTTAAGTCCTATTTTATTTAGTCAACCCTTTTTAATACTGAATTCTCTAATAATGTATTTGAAGATATAACCAGTGTTACTTGAACTGCAATAATATGTCTTGGTACTTTGTCATAATTCCAGTATATATGAATTGAGATTTAACTTCTTTCTTGAATGAACCTTGAGCTTAAGATTATTCTATTTATTGTGCATATTGTATATTATTGATGTGTCTAATAATATTAAGCTTATATTTTTTCTTGTTGTTTCAGTTCATTACCCAATTGAATTTTGTCTTTAGATTCATTATTTATTTAGGGAAATTAATTTGAGTGAGATAACTAAACAGTTGTTCAATTTTGTTGCATTAGATAATTGCAAACACACTTAACTGAAGTGTCCTGGATATTATTTCATTCCTAATGATTATTTAAATTCATTTTGTTGAATAATTCTACAACAATGAGAGTAGTTTGAAACTTTCTTTGTCTCTACCCAATTTAAACATTAAGTCACAATTGTTCACTTATGAATTCATGTCAATCTTAATTTTTGATATAGACTCATTTTTCTCTTTAGAAACAGTAGTGTGATTTTTATAAATAAAATATTAAATTTTGAATTAAAGATTTATTGAATTAAAACTCAAGCACTTGAGTTATTATTTTGAGTTAATGAAGTTATACCCACGAGAATTTCATAGCTGAAAACATCAGCTGGGCTCAGTACAACTTACGGCGCTTGGTGAGAAGCAAAGAAGTATGCATTACCTTTAGTCGGTCGGATAACTGAAAAGGGGGCCACTCTCTCACGGGCATTCCGGGCTCCATTAAGTCTATAGCCATGCTAACCTCAATTGCAGCATAGTTTAGAGACGATACGATCTTCATAACGAAAGGCAGTCGGATTCTGAAGAGAAATCATCTTACATGCTTTTATGTTGTTGAATGTAAAATGAAAATTTACTAAATATTGCAATGAAGTCATGTTTATTTTAAAGTGCTGAAAAGCTATCAGTTTTAATATTTAAAAAATGGAATTTATATAATATTTTAATAGCAATTTGATACTAATTAATCAATTTACAAAATTAATGTATCCCCAATCAATTAATATTCATTAAAATAATTAATTTACATTTATCTGTCTCCCGTTCCAAATCTGTTTCCATATTATTGCACACTTTGCTATTAGTAGTTGAAAAATATGTGACGGAATGCAAAACAAATCTTTTAATTAATTTTCAATATCTACAAATTTTTCACCAAGTAACTTGCTGCACTTATATCGACATCATTTGTAGAGATCCCTAATTGTTAAGCATAGTCTTCAGATGGCGCCGAGTGTAGAGTTGAGCGAGTGAGCTCCGTATAGGAGCAGATAGGAGTCGTTACAAATGTAAAGTTCTAATTATTTATTTATCCTATCGAACTTTTTGGATAAGTAGTCGACCAATAATACAGTGTGTAATGTGAATTCTATCAGACTATTATATTTTCTTACGTCTGCAATGTTGAATCGTAGAGCATGTAATTCTATTATGAGTATTACTGTCTATACTGCTTGAACTCTGATTTCCTGTGAGTACTTGTTTTACGTGTAGAATCAATACATCTACAACTAATAATTCATTATGCCTAAAGATAACGATAAAACATCAAATCCTACCAGAGGAGGTATCCCCCGTCAGCTTGTGATGGGCTCTCCGAGTAAATTGTCTGACGATACTTTAATGTCTTCCAACAATAAAGCTTTGGATATTTATTTTAATGATGACAAATCACTCGAGAAATTAGTAACAGTGCTGTTGGCCAAATTAGGTAACCGTTTGGAATCTCAACTCATCGATATTACAAATAAGCTTCTGTGGAAACTTCGGTTTCACGTATTGCTGAGCTTGAAAAGCAAGTCTCATTGATAAATACTTGTTTGGAAAAAGTAGAGAGTGCTGTATTCGTTAACGAGAAGTCGTTAATTAAGCAAGTGATTTTCTAAATTGACGTTTTAGAGCAATATTCCCGGAGAAATAACCTCCCTATAATGGGCGTTCCGGAGACACCGTTGGAAGATTTAGTCTCTGCGTTCATCGAGATTTGTGCTGATAAGCTGGATGTTAACTTCACGCCCGTCGATATTACGGCTATCCATCGTCTCGGCCCTCGAAATGCAAATAATATTAGACCAGTGTTGGTGCAATTGTCCTCAACAGCACTGAGAGATCGTATTGTAAAGAATCGTCGCAAACTGCGTCATTCACCTATCGTTATATTAGATGACCTAACCACGGCACGCTACAAGTTGTTAAGGGATGCAAAATCTATGTTGGGACCGAAGTAAGTTTGGTGTTCCGGAGAAAGGATTTTTACTCGGAATAGCAATGGTAAGCTTCCACAATTATCTTCTGAAGATGACCTGCGTCGATACCACGACCTATAACTGATTAAGTTTATTTAAGGGTTACCCAGGACATTTTGAGTCTAATTAAACGGAAGAATGCCTTTTACTTAAAAGCTAGGAGAAACCCCACTCCCCTAGGCAAGCGTAAATTTAAAGATTTTTATAATATGCTAAAAAAACGCATCAACCAGGCAAAAACTAAATATTTTGCCGAGCTTTTTCAGCGTCTGTCCTCATCTAAAGACAGATGGAAAGAAATAGATAAATTAATACAGGGTCCACGAGTTCTTAAATCACCTTTCGAACATATTAGTAATGCTAACTCTTCTGATCTTACGGTCTTTTTACACGCATTGCTCCCTCCAGATGCGACGGCAACTTTATTCAGCGAACATGAAGTTAATGGTAGTTGCCCTAATTCTCCCTCAAGTTTCTTTGCTGTTCCTTCTTCTCAAGACGAGGTTGCCGAAATTATTACGGGCTTAAAACCCAATTTTACCCCTGACACGTTAGGATTCAGGGCGGATATTATAACAAATGTCAAGCATGAGATTACTGCCTCTTTAGTATCCCCTTCATTGATTTCTGGCATTTTTCCTTCTTCCTTAAAACTTGCCCGTGTCACTCCTATCTTTAAAAAGGGTGACTCAGCCAATTTCAGTAACTACAGGCCCATAACATCACTATCGGTCTTCTCTAAAATTTGGGAGAAATTATTTTTTAAGAGATTGGAGCACTATGTCTCTTCAAAGAGGTTTATTTGCGATAGCCAGCACGGGTTTACGCAGAATAGAGGTACCGAAACGGCATGTTTCGAGCTCATAGAATTCATAACATCTGGAATGACTAACAATAAATTGGTAGCGTCGCTTTTTGTCGAATTTACTAAAGCTTTTGACACTGTTTCGGTCCCTCTATTACTGTCAAAGTTAGGTAGATATTACCATATATACGGGCCCCCTTTGGCTTGGATAGCTGGATTTTTACAAGACAGAAAGTACTTTTTAAGTCTCGAAGGCACTTCTTCATTTATAATAACCAGAAATCAAGGGGTCCCGCAGGGTTCCATCTTATCTCCGATGCTATTTGTATTATTTATTAATGACCTCCCCTTACGGTTTAACAGCTGTAAATTATAATGTACGCTGATGATGTGGCTTTGCTAACTGCCCATAAGGAACCTGGTGACCTCGCGTGTTCTTTAAATAATGCTGCTAACTTGCTGTTCCAATGGAGTGAGCAGAATAAATTGTTTGTTAACATGAATAAAACTCAGGTGATGTACTTTTACCAACGCAATAAACTGAATGTTCCAACCGAATCCACCACTTATTATGATAAACATTTGATTGACTTAGCAGAATCTTTCAGATATCTGGGGATTGAACTCTCCCATGACTTATCTTGGGATCTTCATGTGAATGCCCTCCTGTTAAAATTAAATAGAAACATGGGTATGCTCTCCAGACTGAATTATTTACCACCTTATATGTTAATTTCAGTATATTATGCTCTGATCCACTCTAGTTTATGTTACGGTGTCATTTTCTGGGGAGCTACCACGCTTTACAACATGTCTAGGATCCTAAAGTTACAAAAATGGTTCCTCCGAACCCTTATGAAGGTCCCTAGAGGTACGTCGGTTTCCGGTTATTTCTCTACTTTAAAAATACTTACTATACAGCAAATATATAAATTTCAGGTGGGTATTTTTATTTATAAAGTATTGCATTCGATCCTCCTAACAACAACCCCCATATCGCCCATACTTGTTATGGATAAGCACAATTATCCTACTAGACAAGCTGATAAACTTTACCTACCAAAGGCTAAAAACAAGTATGGAAGTAACTGTGTTACTCACGCAGAGATTACAGAATGGGCTGTGATCCCTAACGAAATTCGCACTTGGTCTGATTATAAGACTTTTCGTCGAGAACTGAAAAATTATATTCTCGGATAACTTCTTGAAATTATCTTGACTTATTTCGGAATTTTTTACGTCGCTTCATGTCTTATTTTTTTTGGAACTGGTGCCTGATTGGATTGATTATAATAGTAATTATAATCATAACTAACCACATATACTAATCCGTGTTAATTTAGTATTCAGTTTAATTCCTTTTACTTGGTTAATTTTATTTCTTATTTCTTAATCATTTACATGTAATATTGATTGTGTTAGGGGCTCAGGGGGCCCTATTTGTCGGTCTTTAACCATACAGGGCCCTTCTGAGATCTAATTTTAATTCTAATTCCAATTCTAATTGTAAATTGTAAATTTAACTTTTTTAAAATAAAATAAAATAAATAAATAAAATAATTCAATAAAGCAGAAATCACAGCATTTCAAAAACACTGTAGCTAAAATCTAGCACTCTTTGAAAAATGCTGTAACAGTATATAATAATCAGAAAACCACACAAATTTCACTATTCCCTACACTTAATCAAACAACACTACTTTCTAAAAATACGCTTTAAAAAGACGATGTATTTAGCGATGTAATGCGACACACAAAATAAGACTTGAAATAATAATAGAAGTAGAGCAGTAATAGAAATATAGGAGGAATCGAGATAGAGGATATATGGAAGTAGAGGAGAAATCGAAGTAGTTCAACAAACGAAGAAGAGCAGGAATAGAAGTAGAGGAGTAATCAAAATATAGGAGGAATCGAGGTAGAGGAGCAATAGATGAAAAAATGGGTATAGAAGTAGAACAGCAAATGAAGTAGAGGAGCAATCGAAGTAGAGCAGGAATTGAAGCAGAGCAGGAATTGAAGTAGATGAGGAATTGATGTAGAGGAGCATTAGAAGTAGAGGAGGAATCGACATAGAGGAGGAATCGAAATACAGGATGAATCGAAGTAGACGAGGAATCAAACTGGAGGAGTAATAGAAATAGAGGAGCAGCAGATGTAGAGGAGCAATCGAAGTAGAGTAGGAAGCAAAGTAGAGGATGAATCGTAGTAGCGGAGGGGTCGAAGTAGAGGAGTAATTTAAAAAGAGGAGCAATAGATGTAGGAGAGCAATATAAGTAGAAAAGCACATGAAGTAGAGGAGGAATCTCAGTAGAGGCGCAATAGTTGTAGAGAAGCAATAGAACTACAGGAGGGATCGTGGTAGAGGAGTAATCGAAGTAGAGGAGGAATTGAGGTAGAGGAGGAATCGAAGTAGGGGAGCAATCGAAGTAGAGTAGGAAGCAAAGTAGAGAATGAATCGTAGTAGCGGAGGTATCGATATAGAGGAGAAATCGATGTAGAGCAGTAATTGAAGTAGAGCAGGAATAGGAGTATAGGAGTAATCGAAGTAGAGGGGGATTTGAGGTAGAGGACGAACCAAAGTAGGAGAGGAATCGAAGTAGAGGAGGAAGGGTAGTACAGGGACAATCGAGGTAAACTAGCAATCTAAGTAGAACAGCAAATGAAGTAGAGGAGGAATGGTCATAGCAGATCAATTAAAGTAGAGGAGCAATCAAAGTAGAGGTGGAATCGAAATAGAGGATTAATCAAATTAGAAAAGCAATGGATATAGAAAATCAATCGAAGTAGAGAAGGAATCGCAGTAAAGGTCGAAACGAAATAGAGGAGTAATAGAAGTAGAGGAGCAGTAGTCTTAGGGCGGCATCAAAGTTAAAGGTCTCAAAAAAGACTCTCACGCTGGCTTGGTAGAGCTGAATTTGAGCGTGAGTCCTTTTCCCGAGTCCTTTCGCATCACAGCTCCCCTACAGGCACCAGCTCAAGTGAACCACGGCGCCAGCGATATGTGAGACGGTAAGTGACACAAATTTGTAGGCGTGTTCTCTGGTGGTCATAGCAACGGTGACAGGGCCGAGATCCACATATGCTGGACATGTGGTTTTTATGTCACCTTCACGGAGGAATGTAAAACTTTAAAAAAAAAAGTTGTTTTTGAAGTTATTCTGCTTAGGAAATCGAAATTTTAACAGATTTAAAAACTATTTTTCTTTAATTAATCACAGTAATAATTCGTATATTAAATCTGTTGATATATAAACTGAAGTACTATATTAAGATATAGTATTGGATACAATATTATACATTAATACAAGCAAAATCTCTTACTCTACAATATATATATAATGAATATATGGAAAGGCAAATGCAATTTCGAAAACGATTTCATTGTATGTTGTGGAAAAAGAAATTTTGTTTGTCTTATTTTACAATATTATAAGTTATAGTATATATATATCCAAAATTATTTGATAATATAATACTTGAATTACGTGATGACTAACTATTTCATTATTCTTTATTTAAATCAGTTTATCCCTGCGAACGCATGTACGTTTTTTATTAATAAACTGTCGATAAATTAAATTTTATAAGAAACCATAGGACTTTATTTTTAGGTTTAACCCCTGTCAAATTTCTTATTTTTTCTTTATTATAAAATAGGCTTTTTAAATTCCAATTCCAAAATTTTTAAATGATCATACTTAATTAGATATAGATATAACAAAGTCATTTATTTTTTTCTTAAATTTTGATAAAAGCTTGTGAAATTGTTATCAGGGACAATATTCTTGGTTTATTTTTTTTTCCTATCATAATTCCAACAATAGGGAAACCAGTAAATTTATGTTCAGATTTATATAAATATCCTTAAGTTAAAATAATTTATATTTGGAATTGTGTGGATCAGAGGTAAAACATCGTTTCCTTGAGAAATGCTTTATAAACAGAGTGTAATTTTGCACATTACTTATAATAAATTATTTATTTATTTATTATTTAAATATCAAATTACATTTTGCTACTTTCTAAAAAAAATATATATATACAATAATAATAATACTTATAAAACCTTTATAATTCAATAATGTACTTAAGTTGCAGCCTGCGTTAGTTTTCACTTTATTGCATTTACATATGACCTTCTAGCGCTATTTAGGTAACATTGCGTACATTTATTGGTATTATTATTATTATTATTATTATTATTATTATTATTATTATTATTAACAATGATTATGTTTATTTCTTATTAATGTAATAATTTTTTTGCGTTTCATTTTTGTAAAAACTGTAATACACGAAAGAAACTGCGAGAGCCAATATATAGCGAAGCAAAGAGAGAAGAGCAAACATGCTGGGGGAGGAGGTGAGAATCGACACGCAATGACAGTGATGGAAATATATGTACTGATCCCGTACATTTGAAGGAAATGTGGCGTTTCTTTAATTTAAGATGATCAGCGTCATTCATAAAAATGCTTCATTCATTTTTTTTGGGATGAAGCATTTTTACCTGTTGCGAAGAAGCGCAGCGCCACGAGAAACTGCAGTAGCAGCGGCAGAGCGTCGCCTCCTCGAGGGCAATGCAAGTCGGCGAATATTTCCCCCATACGAGCAGCACCATATTTTTTGCCAAACGGTATCGCATACGAAAACTATAATCATCGTATTCTTCAATTGGATTTGATCGGTCTCGAATTCTACGATCACACAGGAATTCTAAAGTGTTCATCACGCCCGTGACTCGTTCGATATTTCCATACGCCGCCATGTTGAAGGACTCTAGAAAGGACTCTACTCGCTAAGCCACCGACGAGTCCATTCGCCCTCTGTTGACGCGCTTACGACCAACTGTGATTGCTTTTTGAGAAGTTTTTCAGAGACTCAGGTGTTTTGAGACCTTTTCAAGAGACTTAAGGCGCACATTATATGCAACTGTGATGCGGGCCTTAGAGGACCAATCGAGGTAGAGAAGGAATTGAAGAAGAGAAGGAATCAAAGTAGAGCAGCAATAGAATTAGTGCAGGAATAGAAATTCAGGATTAATCAAAATATAGGTGGAATCGAGGTAGAGGAGCAATAGCTTATGAGTGGGAATAGAAGTAGAACAGCAAATGAAGTAGAGGAGGAATGGATTTAGCAGAGCAATTAAAGTAGAACAGCAATCGAAGTAAACAGGAATTGAAGTAGATGAGGAATTGAGGTAGAGGAACATTTGAAGTAGAGGAGGAATCGAGGTAGAGCAGGAATCGAAGTACAGGACGAATCGAAGTAGATGGGGAATCAAAGTGCAGAGTAATGGAAGTAGAGGAGTAATAGATGTAGAAGAGCAATCAAAGTAGAGTAGATATCAAAGAGGATGAATCGTAGTAGAGAAATGTTCGAAGTAGAGGAGTAATTGGAGCAGAGGAGCAATAGATGTATTTGAGCAATAGAGGTAGAATAGCAAATGAAGTAGAGGAGGAATGGGCATAGCAGAACAATTTAAGTTGAGGAGCAATCGTTGTAGAGCAGGATTTGAAATAGTTGATTAAGCGAAGTACAGAAGAAATCGAGGTATAAGAGGAATTGAAGTAGAGGAGGTAGAAGAGTAATCGAAGTAGAAGAGTAATCGAAGTAGAAGAGCAGTAGTTTTAGAGGATCAAACTAGGTAGATTAGGAATTAACGAAGAGAAGGAATCGAAGTAGAGGAGCAGTCGAAGTAGAGGAGCAATCGAAGTAGAGGAGCAATCAAAGTAGAAGAGCAATAGATGTTGAGGAGGAATAGAAGAAGAGGAGAAACAGAAGTAGAGCAGTAATCGAAGCAGATCAGGAATATAAATAGAGGAGGAAATGAAGTAGAGTAGTGAAGGAGGTAGACTAGCAATCTAAGTGGAACATCAAATTAAGTAGAGGAGGAATGGGCATACCAGAAGGAATCGAAGTAAAGGAGGAATCGAAATAAAGGATTAATCGAATTAGAGGAGTAATGGATGTACAAAATCAATTGAAGTAAAATAGAAATTAAAGCAGAGCAGGAATCAAAGTTGAGGATTAATTGAAGTAGAGCAGGCATCGAAGTAGAGCAGGAATTGAAGTAGATAAGGAATTGATGTAGAGGAGCATTCGCAGTAGAGGAGGAATTAAGGTAGAGGAGGAATCGAAATAGAGGATGAATCAGAGTAAATGAGGAATCAAAGTGGAGGATTAATGGAAATAGAGGAGCAACAGATGTAGAGGAGCAATCAAAGTAGAGTAGGAAGTAAATTAAAGGACAAATCGTAGTAGCTTAGGGGTCGAAGTAGAAGAGTAATTGAAGCAGATGAGCAATAAATGTTGAGGAGGAATAGAAGAACAAGGAGAAACAGAAGTAGAGCAGCAATCGAAGCAGATCAGGAATATAAATAGAGGAGGAAATGAAGTTGAGGAGTAATGGAGGTAGAATAGCAATCAAAGTAGAACACCAAATTATTAGAGGAAGAATGGGCATAGCAAAACAATTAAAGTAGAGGAGCAATCAAAGACGAGGAGGAATTGAAATAAAGGATTAACCGAATTAGAGGAGCAATGCTTGTAAAAAATCAATCGAAGCAGAGGAGAAATCGAGGTAGAGGTGGAATCGAAGCAGAGGTGGCATCGAAGTAGAGGAGTAATCAAAGTAGAGCTTGAATCAAAATAGAGGATTAATTGAATTAGAGGAGCAATGGATGTAGAAACTCTATCGAAGTAGAGGAGAAATCGAGGTAGAGGAGTAAACTAAGTAGAGGAGGAATCGAAGTAGAGGAGCAGTAGTTTTAGAGGACCAATCGAGGTAGAGGAGGAATTGAAGAAGAGAAGGAATCGAAGTAGAGGGGGAATCGAAGTAGAGGATGAATCGAAGTAGGAGAGGAATTGAAGTAGAGGCGTAATTGAAGTAGGGAGGATGGAGATCAGCCTACAGCTAGCAATGTCGGTCCATTTGGCAGAAACACCCTTACAGACAGGAACCACCATCGCACTCTTCCATAATTTAGGTTAGTGCCCAGCTTTTAGACACAAATTAAAAATGTGCCTAAAAGGAATAATTATGACATCAAGAAGGCCTTTAAGAATAAATGCAGGAACCTCTGTTGGAGAATTGCAAGGCTTGGCTCGTAATCTATTAACGCCATAAGCAACATCTCTATCAGTGAACTCGTTTAAGAGGAGGTGAGGTTTACAAATTAGCATTTAATGTTTAATGTTTGCAAATTTAGCATTTTAGTATGACATTTTAGGCAGTTCGGAGTTTTCATTCCAGTGGAAAGGTGTTGATGATATGCTCAATGTGGCCACCAATTTCATATGCTCAATGCAATTTCATATGGTGAAGTTTCATAGAGTTTGAACATTTCATAACTCTATCCAGGATTTCTGCATCCACAAGGGTGCAGCAGTCGACGATGCTTTCTCGCAGTGGTCTAGGGTTCTTAGTGCTGCAGTGAACACACTGTCTTTAAGGAACCCCCAGAGATAAAAATCACATGGGTTTAGGTCAACACTCTTAGAGGGCCAAAGAAAGCCACCCCCGAATCGATCTGGAAACCTGTTTGAAATGACACGATTTCCGAATTTCTGATTTAGAAAGTCTAGCACTTCATTAGTGGTGTGAGGCCTAGCCCCATCCTGTTGAAACCAATGATGTCGAAGCGGTATACGCCTCCTTTGCAGCTCAGGGATGAAGAAGGTTTCCAACATGTTAAGTTAAGCCTGTGACGTTACGGTGCCCTCAAAAAAGAATGGACCAATGATGCCTCTTTTGGAAATCGCACACCAAGCTATAAATTTTCGTGGATGAGGAGGTGACTTATGGATCTCATGAGGGTGCTGGGAACCCCAAAACGAACGTAGTGTTTATTAACGTCACCTGACAGGTGGAAGGCGGCCTTATCTGACACCCACAGGATGTCCACAATGTCCTGATTGGATTCCATTTCTGCTCCAAACTCCATCGCAAATTGTTGTCGCTTCTGTCTTCCAGCGTCTGTTTACTCCTGATAAACATGTATCTTATACGGGAACAGGTGTAAATCCTTTCAAAAAATTCGCCAGTTTGTGGTATACGACAGCCCTTCTTCAATGGATAAGCGGCGAACAGATTTTTTGGTAGGGGAATCGACCAACCTTGTGCGAACATTTTCGACAACTTCGGCTGTTCGAACACGAGCTTCGATCCTTCCTTTTTTCTTGCCTTTAACATATCCAGTGGCGCGAAATTGCTTGACAAAATCCATGATTGCTTGCCTGCCTTGTGCGTCTCGACACTTATACTCCTTCCGCAACTTTCTTTGCACGGTTACAAGTGATTCTGTCTCGAATTACCATTAGACAACTTTGCATTTCTGCTCTGTTGATAAATCGGGCCTTTTTGAACAATACGATTTTCATGCAGCGTCGTTGCAACAATACAAACACCTAACTATTTAGAAATTCGATATGGCGCTCATATTCTTTCAAATTGTTTATCCCCAATGCACGTCATTCAAGTGAAATGTTCAGAAATTGACTGAATCACCCAGAATTTAAAAAATTTTAAACGACTTAGAAATATATACCAAAGTTTAAATAACATTTTCAAGTTTAAAATATACTTTAAAACAAGGTTAAAATCATAAACCTAAGTATTTAAGACTATTAAGCTAGCTTGTTCTCTTTTAACAAGCACTTTGAAATATATTATTTTAACAATTGAATTTTAAATCTTATATAAAACTAGCAGAGGTACCCAGCGTTGCCCAGGTTAATTACACCTGAGGGTTAAGAGATAGACCTCAAAAATTTAAATTATAACTCCCAGTTGGTTAAATAATAACTCAATCAATACAACACAGAGCAAAGGGAATGTCCATTCTACAAAAAATACGAAAACCAGGAAATACAGGTGATATACTGGAGCATCTAAACTCTTCTTGACTTGTCTCACTACAAGGAGCATCACTAGGTACTTCAGATTCAAGTTTTTTTTGCCCTTGATGTAGAGCTCTTATACCATCTTGCTCTATTCGAAATTGCCGTTGTTCAGATATTTCAAACGTCCGTATAGCTTTTTCTCTTTTAGTTGCAGAGTTTCTCTGGCCAATACTCGTTCTTTCTCTTTCCTTTCCAGGCACATAAATTTTTGCCAGTCGTCTTGACGTTTGATAGGCAGGTCAAGAGAGACAAGCATGACTCCTATTCCTAATCAAATGACGCTGCTTTATTAATGTTCTGTCACTGCATCATCACTTTATGGTCATTATCAAAAATTCCTGGAAACGATCGTTCAGCTATTGCATTATGAGCATTTTAGTTTCTGAAATATACACTTTTCCACAGAATATAGTCAGAATATGTTTTTAGGAAATGTTTGATCCCCTGTGCTACCAAATAGGCTAGGTTATAATGCAGGCATGGCTAAGACTTTTTTTTGGAATAAATTTTGAAATATTATTATTATTATTATTATTATTAAATGTATAACACTCCTATAGGAGTAGTTGAGAAAAGGGATAAAAACCGTTCGGGTGATGCCGAACTACTCAATCCACAGAGGCCATACTACTTCCAGCTGAACGTCCCTAACAGGGGCTTCCAGAACGTAAAAAACAAAATTACAAGTTATTGTAATTCAAGATAGTGTAATCTTAAGCGTCTCTTCACATGGACGCAGGTGGTTACGCAGGCTGGAGAGACACATTCAAAAATCGAGCTACGAATACTGAAGGGCAATTCATTCCACAAGGTGATGGCGTTGAAGGGAAAGCATTTCGCAAGAAAAGTCGAGGTTATAATGGGAACCTCAAACAAAAATCTCCGTGTAAGGCGTGCACTAGCATCAAACTTAAACCAATCTTTTATATACGAGACCGGGTGAAGTTCAATTCGTAACGCGTCAGCGATTTCAGACGTCAAAGTCACCCTATTAATTGACATAATGGTCGGGAGTTTATGCGGTTCGAATAATTTTGTTGTACGCAACGGTAAGCCGCTTTAGGTTGGCGGTTGATGACGAGGACCAGAAGAGCGCTCCATAGGCGACATAGGGCACAATTACCGCAGAAATATAGTGGCAGATTTGAGAGTAGGAAAGAAACGATCTCAACCTTTTCACCAGAAAGGTCTTCCGATGTAAAGAAGTAATAAGGGAATCAATTAACTCGTTAAAACGAAGTTTGGAGTCAAATGGAATACCTAGAATCTTCAAGGAGGCCGTATTTGAGACTTCCTTTGAAATAATCAGTACGTTGGTTTTGGTTACATTAAGACTCAGTCCACGACTAGTGTACCATTTAGACAAATAAGTGAGATCTTGCTGGAGACACTCGTTTATCATTGCCTCCTCTTTCAAACAATAAGAGGCGAAGAGGAAGTTGTCATCAACATAAGTAAGTACTTCTAACCTGAAGCAATGGTTAAAAAGTGAGGCCGTAGAAACTGCAAAGAGAAGGGGGGCAAGACCCAATCCTTGAACGATTCCTCGTTTGGAGCTTTTTGTTTTGGACGAGTCATAATCGATGGTGTTGCTTCTATCCTGAAAGTAATCGGCGAAGAGCTCTAGGTAAACATCAGACACCCCTAAGGAGGCAAGATCGTAAATAAGCTGGGCTCTTGAGATAGTATAAAAGGCCTTGGAGATGTCTGTTTGAGCGACAATAAATCTCCGATCTTGGTCGTAGGCCTTAACAGCCTCGTTATAAATATATAACGGCATCCAGATAACTTTACGGCCAGGCCTGCTCCCTTTCTGTTGTTCAGGTATTCTTGACCATATAAACTCGGTGAGACGATGAAAAACCACTTTTTCCACGATTTTGGTCATTGGGGACAGAACAGAAACCGGGCGGTAATTAGCGATGTCCAGGGGGTCACCCTTTTTGTAAATAGGATTGATACACGCAATTTTTAGAGCTCGAGGAAATCTTCTTGTTTTAACGATTTGCGAGCAAAAATAGTGTATCAAATTGTACGCTGTAGTATTGAGATTTTGCAACATTGTGTCTGAGATTTTTAAAGGACAACATGGCCCCTTTACCTTGAACATACGAATAAGCTTAAGAAGCTGCCTATCGTCAGGAATTTCAGGATCAGGGGAAAAATTACTCGGAAGGACTGAAGATTACATAATTTTCCCAGGGGGAGGTACATTAGTGGGGTTGTTAACCCAGTCCAGATAATCATCGAAGGCCTCATACATAAATTTAGCCGGTTCAACAGTGCAGTTTCGATGTATCAGCTGCCAAATCCGGTTTGATTTGGCATGCTGGAGCACTAATGCTCTTTTAGTGGCTCTTATGCCTTTCTTAAAGGTTAGGTGTGCTGGTTTGTACAGTTGGCGAGAGTGTAGGTCTTGGGTGGAAGCGTAGTTTTGGTACGCCGTTTGCTTTGCTATCTATCACTTTCTATGCAGATCTTCATTCCACCATTTGTTACGCGGCTTAGCGGTCTTGTTCCTGGTGGAGATTTAGCCCAGCAGATATAGCCGCTTTAGTTATCGTATCGTCAAAGTAGTCGAGGGGTAAATTGACGTCCTCGACTGCAGTGAAGTCTTCAAAGTTAATGTTATCCAAGTTTCGGTGGATAACTGCACGCTTAAAATTTGTAAAATTGTAATAATTCAGGGAGGACTTGAGAGGCGGTATTTTCTCATCAGATAGAGCACAAAGAGACAGGGTGGCCTGAAGGATCATATGGTCAAATTTAGATACTGAAAAAATATTCAAGTTACTATGGCAAAGGTTATTAGAAATATAAATATGGTCAATTAGAGTTGCTGACGATTTAGTTATCCTAGTCGGACTAGTGACAATTTGATGTGGAGAGCCTCAGTACTAGTTCTTAGGATTCGAAGATCTTGCGTCGTTGTATTATAATTAGTGTTAAAATCACCCAGTAAAACATTAACATGGGTTTCGTCAAAGTTGTTAATAAGCGTCGTGCAAGCGTCCATAGAAATATAAGAAGGTCGATAAAGTTAGGTAGAGGTTGAATCGAAGCAGGAGAGGAATTGAAGTAGAGGCGTATCTGAAGTAGAGGAGCAAAAGATGTAGAGGAGAAGTAGTTGTAGAGAAGCAATCAAGGTAGTGGCGGAATCGAAGAAGAGAAAGAATTGAAGAATAGGAGCAATCAAAGTTGAGCGAATCAAAGTACAGGAGCAATTGAAGTAATTACTAATAGATGAAGAGGAGCAATTGAAGTAGAGAAGCAATTGATGTAGTGGAGGAATCGAAGTAGAGGAGTAATCTAAATAGACTAGCAATAGATGT
>JAHWFO010053789.1:1013694-1024108 GCA_023313115.1 Rhysida immarginata
AAAGTGTGCACGAAACTGGAAATCCATCCATTTAGGTACTATCAGTGAAAAATCTGGCAATTCGTGTACACGAAATTGAAAATAGACCCATTTCAGTGATTTCCTGTAAAAATAGGAAAGTTTGGCCAAACATGGTTGTATTCACCAAGTTCTTCCATTTGGGTGGTGTTTGGTAGGAACCAGAAAAATTTTCTTAAAAGTGTGCATGAAACTTGAAACATTCAAATTTGCGTGGTTTTCGGTGACAAAAAGTAAAGTTTCGCCAAAGGTGTGCACGAAACCGGAAATCCGAGAATTTGGATGCCTTTCTGTGTGAAAAAGGAAAATTTTGTCAAATCAGTGTAGACGAAACTCATAATACACACATGTGCACGTAACTAAAAATCCACCTATATGCATGGGTCCCTGTAAAAGAAAAAGGAATCCATCCCTTTAGGTGGTGTTCTGTGGAAAACCGCAAAATTTTGTCAAAACAGTGTAGACGAAACTGGAGATACACACATTTGGATGGGTTTCTATTGCAAACAAGAACATTTGGCGAAATGTGTGCAGGAAATTGGAAATACACACTTTTAAGTGTATTCGGTGGAAAATAGAAAAATCTGGAAAAACGTTACAGGAAATTGAAAAATTTGGATGGGTCCAATAAAAATAAGAAAGTTTGGCCAAACGTGGCAGCGAAACTGAAAATCCACCTATTTGGGTGGGTTCCTGTGAAACAAAAATAAAGTTCATCAAAAAGTGTGCAGGAAACTGAAAATCCGTCAATTTGGATGCCTCTCTGTGTGAAAAAGGGAAATTTTGTCAAAACAGTGTAATTGAAACTGATAATACACACATGTGCACGTAACCAGAAATCCACCTATATGCATGGGCTCCTGTAAAACAGAAAGGAATCCATCCTTTTAGGTGGTGTTCTGTAGAAAGGAGGAAAATTTTGTCAAAACAATATAGACGAAACTGGAAATGCACACATTTGGGTGGGTTTCTGTTGCAAACAGGAACATTTGGCGAAATGTGAGCAGGAAATTGGAAATAAACCCATTTCGGTGTTTTTGGTGGAAAAGAGAAAAGTCTGTGAAAACGTTTACACAAAATTGAAAATCCAGGAATTTGGAAAGGAAATATTGGCCAAAACTCTGTACAAGAAACTGGAAATCCACTCATTGGGGTGGTTTCTTGTTAAAAAACGAAAGTTGGGCCAGTGTAATCCATCAATTTGAATGCCTCTGAACCATGCTATTCGGGTGGTTTTCAGTGGAAAAACAGGAAAATTTTGCCAAATGTTTGCACGAAGCCGGAAATCCATATATTTAGATGTTTTTCAGTGGAAAACAGGAAGATTTTGACAAATGTTTGCACGAAACTGAAAATCCACATTTAGGTGGTTTTCAGTGGAAAACAAGAACATTTTGACAAATGTTTGCACGGAACTGGAAATCCACACATTTAAATGGATTTTGGTAGAAAACGAGAAAATATGGCCAAAAGTTTGCGTGAAACTGGAAATAGACTAACTTGGGTCGTTTTCTGTGGAAAACAAGAAAATTTGGCCAAAGATGTTCAGTAGACTGGCAATACACACATTTGGGTGGTTTCCTATAAAAAATTAATGTTTGGCCAAACGTATGCATGAAACTGGAAATAAACAATTTTGGGTGGTTTTCGGTGGAAAAAAGGAAAATTTCGCCAAATAAACACGAAAATGGAAATCCGCAGATTTGGGGAAATTTCTGTAAAATAAAATGGAAGTTTAGCCAAACGTGTGCATGAAACTGGATATCCATCCATTTGGGAGGTATTTTGTGGAAAACAGGAAAATTGTGTAAAAACAGTGTACACGAAACTGAAACTACACATTTCGGTGGGTTTCACATGAAAAGAGGAACATTTGGCAAAATCTGTGCATGAAACTGGGAATATATAAATTAGGGTGGTTTTCTGTGGAAAACAGGTATGTTTGACCAAACATGTTCATGAAACTGGAAATCCACACATTTGAGTGATTTTCGGTGGAAAACAGGAAAATTTAGTAAAATGTGTTCATAAATCTGAAAACCCAACCATTTAAGTAGTGTTCAGTGAAAAAACTGGAATATTTTGACAAATGTATGCAGGAAACGGAAACACACAAACTTGGGTCGTTTTCTGTAGAAAACATAAAAAATTTGGCAAACATTTGGATGGTTTCATGAAAAAAAAAAAGAACGTTTGGCCAAATGTCTGCACAAAACTGGAAATCTATCCATTTAGTTGGCTTTCGGTGGAACACAAGAAAATTTGGTTTAAACTGTGTACATCTAAATTGGAAAGCCACACAGTTGGGTGGTATTCAGTGAAAAACAGGAGAATTTGGCCAAATGTTTACATGAAAATGGAAATTGACAAATTTGGGTATTTTCCTGCAAAATGTGCGCACGATACTGAGAATACATATGTTTGGTCGATTTTCTGTGGAAAACAGGAAAGCTGGACCAAACATGTTCACGAAATTGGAAATCCACACATTTGGGTGGTTTCCAGGTGGAAAACAGGAATATTAGGTCAAAATTAATCATTTAAACTTTTTATATATCTTGACAATCTTCATATTATTTCTGTTTGGTGTCACTTTCCTGGATACTTGGACGCATTGTAGAAACTCATCCAGGTAAGGACGGTGTAGTGAGAGTGTGTTCTGTGTAAAGTAAGGCTGGACTTATTAAACGTCCAATTGTTAAACTGTGTTTGTTACCCATTTATTAATTTTTTGTTTTTTCTTGTTGTTTATTTTTGTAGTCTCTAGCCATTTCTTAATGAACATTTAACGTAAACATAATGATATTTATTATTTTCTTGTTCTTTCAAATCATTTGAAATTAATTATTTGAAGGTGGGCAGGATGTTTGGTGTCAGTTTCATTTTTGACATGTAAGTTTCAGTTTTGAATTTTGCAGTTGTTTCACTTTCTCTTTCTGGTTTTGATTTTAACCTTGTAGTCTTGGTTTTACCGGGTTTTAGAAAAAAATGGATGTGGCTGGATAAAAACATGGCGGAGCAAGATTTGCTCTAGAACAACTGTCTCATTTATCAGTGTTTAATTTAGTGTCATTAACATTGCAAGCATTGGTCCTTCGAGCCGGTTGTTCAGAAACAGTGATTTCTACAATGGAATTCGACTGTCAAGTGAGTGATTAGTTTGAGTAATCAAATACATGCATTCCAACCCCATAATCGATTTTGACCCTAACACAATGGATCAGTTAGTTAAACTGCGGGGTATCATCAAGGCAAAAATAATGATAATGAGTACTTATTTGAGCTCGGCGACTGCATCGTTATCCAGTGAACAGCCCATGGCCATTTCTATAGATGATGTTTGTGTGCGAGCAGATCATTTGGAGCAAGCATAGACTGAATACAATGAAGTGAACATATAAATAATTGAATTGGCATCTGTGGAACAATTAGCAGCACATGAAGCAGAGGATATCGGAGTGGAGGAGAAGTACCTGAACACCAAGGCAGGCTTTCAGAAATTAATCCACCAGATACAACCCCAGAATGTAAGTCAAAATTTAATAAACAATTCTATTAACAACATGAATAGGGAGGCAACTAGAATAACACCAGATGTTAAATTACCTCGCATGGATCTACCAAGATTTGCTGGTGATTATTTGACTTGGTCTACTTTTAACGGTTTGTTTACTTCAATTATCTATAACAATACCCAGATCACTGATGCTTTAAAATTACATTATTTGAAAAACTCTCTGCAAGGAGAAGCATCAACCCTCCTGCAGTCATTAGACACCACAGATGCAAATTACGCAGAAGCGTGGAAGTTACTGCAAGATCGATATGAAGATAACAGACAAATTATCTCTTGTCATATGCAGAAGTTGTTTACCCAACCATCGGTTACAAGTGACTCACCAAGTGAATTACCAAAATTATTAGATACAGCAACTAAACATGCTATAGAATTAGGGGTACTGGACGTCCCTTTTGACCAATAGGATCACATTCTTGTCTATTTCACCAGTGAAAAATTGGACAGTGAATCCCACAAACAGTGGGAGTTGTCTATATCAGAGAAACGTTATCCAACCTTTAAAAAGATGCAGAATTTTTTGGATCAACGTTGTCGTGCACTAGAAAATTCGAATATAATCACACCTACTCCCTCCAAGATTCATGTCAAATCAACACACCGCAAGAGTGTTAAGGTGCATGCAGTTTCAATGGCATTGTCTTGCCCAGCCTGCGGTAAGGAACACTTCTTATTTAACTGCGAAAGATTTTTAAAATTAAATGCTCAGGAACGTCAACCCATGGCAAAGACATGTAAACTGTGTTTTAACTGCTTGAGACATAGTCATTACGTAAATAGTTGTTCATCAAAAAATAGATGTCGTAAATGTGACAAGAAGCACAATACATTGCTTCATGCTGATGAACCACCATCAGTGATTATAAATTCAATCACACCTGCATAGGAATTGCAAGGTCCTAGTGTAAATACGTTGTTGACAAACAAGAATCAGAAACAAGTGTTACTAGCAACCTTGGATATTAAGATAAAAGATGCAAGAGGAGGTTGCCACAATAGTCGAGCGCTTTTCGACAATGCCTCAGAAGCAACATTCATCACTGATTCTATGACGCAACGCTTGGGTCTTCGTCGTGCAAGAGCTTTAGAGCATGTTGCAGGTATAGGTGCATCATAATTAGGTTCCATTCAAGGTTTTGTACAGCTAGATTTACAATCGGAATCAAGTGGATATACTTTGCAAGTTCATGCCTTTGTTTTGCACAAGATCAGTGGTTTCTGGCCGAAGCAAAAAATTGAAACTTTGGATCTGCAAGAACTGAATCATTTACAGCTGGCTGATCCCAACTTCTACATGCCAGGACGCGACAGATGCTAATTTCGCTCTGATTTGTATACAAGTTTGTTTATTTCATTGCTTATTTGAAGATTTGCATAAAGAAACAATGTTTATTACAATTATAATTATGCCAGATGTTTTTTTTCTTTCATAGTATTTCGGCTCATTGGTGCTGATCACTATCATGATATAGTTAGAAGAGCTAAGTTCAAATTACAAAATGGACTCACATTTGTCAGTACACACGAAATTTGGATGGGTTATCACAGGACCCATCGAAAAAGATCCATTTCAGCGCATCTCTTAACTACTGATCTTCAGAAATTTTGGGAATTAGAAGAGGTACAACCTCAAACCTTTTGTTACAGAAGAAGCCACACATTGTGAAGAACATTTCTTAACAACACATTCACGGGACCAAGAGGGTCGGTATATTGTATCACTACCCTTTAAGGAAGACATCAGAAAATTGGGTAATTCTCTGGAGTTGGCAACACGAAGGCTTAAGGCGACTGAAAGGCGACTTAACAGTTCAGAAGAGCGAAGACAACAATATCAAACATTCATGGAACAATATGAACAATTAGGCCATATGACAGAGGTGTCAAGTCAAGCAGAATCAAGCAAAACACTCAATTATCTACCTCATCATTTTGTTGTGAAGGAAGACAGTACTACTACAAAGTTACGTGTGGTGTTTGATGCATCAGCAAAGACATCAACTGGCCTTTTTTAAATGATACATTAATGATTGGAGGCAAATTGCAACATGACATATCTGAAATATTGTTAAGATTCAGATCTAATCGATTTGCAATGTGTGCTGATATAGAAAAAATGTTTTGGCAGATATTGATCAAGCCTGAGGATCGTCAATATCAACATATACTTTGGCGTCGGCATCCATCACTTCCAATCAAAATCTATCAGTTAAACACAGTAACGTATGGAACAGTATGTGGGCCTTTTCTTTCGGTAAGAGCATTACAACAGCTCGCTAAAGATGAAGCTCATGATTTCCCTCAAGCGGCAAATGTAGTCATGCAAGGTTTTCTTGTTGATGAACTCCTGACAGGAGCAGATACCATCAACGATGCACAACATTTGTGCAGCGAACTTATTCATCTACTTCAGCGTGGATGTTTCAATATAAGGAAGTGGTCAACAAATGAGCCACAAGTATTACAACATTTATCAACATTTATTCTGCGAAGATTATTCCTTGACACAGTTTGTGTTTGAAGATTCAGTCAAGACATTGGGTTTATTATGGAACACCAAAAGTGACACATTTATGTATCATGTTTTTACATCAGATAAGGAAGAAGAGACAAAGAGGAGCATCCTTGCGGAGATTTCACGTTTATATGATCCACTTGGTTGGTTATCTCCTGCTGTCATTCGAGCAAAAATCATAATACAGAGATTGTGGTTGTAAGGCGTTGATTGGGACCAGGAAATACCAGTCAACATACTCAAAGAGTGGAAACAATTGAAAAACGATTTGCCATCAGTACAGGAAATTCAGATTCCAAGATTTGTTATTGATCGAAACAAGGAATTACAGTTACATGGATTTTGCGACGCATCTGAAGTAGCATATGGTGCAGTTTTTTACGTGAGATCAATAGATCTAAATGGAGAGGTGAATAATCATTTATTATGTGCGAAAACAAGAGTTGCACCGATAAAGCAAATTTCATTGCCCAGATTGGAATTGTGTGCTGCAGCACTGTTAACTAAGCTCTACAAAAGAGTGAAGGATTGTTTCTTATCTTAGAACTGGCAGATATTCATCTGGAGTGACTCAAAGGTTGTGCTTGCATGGCTTAAGGGTCATCCATCTCGTTGGAAGTCATTTGTTGCCAATAGGGTTGCAGTGATCCAGGAAGCCATTTTTCCAGAGCAGTGGCATTATGTACCCACACAGAGTAACCCAGCAGATTTGTCATCTAGAGGATCTTTTCCAACTGAGTTGCTACATGAAAATAAGTGGTGGCATGGACCAGAATTCATCCTAAGGGAAAGGTCTCACTGGCCTGCAATTCTTCAAGTACCAGATACACAAGAAAAGGAAACATATCACAACACTCCTAGCTGTCAGCATGGATAATGAATTGTTAAATCGATATTCAACACTGCAGAGAGTACAAAAGATAACGGCTGTTATACTCCAAACAGGTGGCTTCCTGAACCTGATCGTCGGAAAGGAATTCTTTCTCCTCAAGAAACAGATGTTGCACTCAATACATTGGTGAGACTTGTTCAGAAACAAGCCTTTTCTGAACTGATCAAGATCTTACAAGAAGGATCAACAAGTAAGCATGAATACATGTCCCTTAGCCCTTTTATAGACTCAAATGGTAACATCAGGGTGGGCGGCAGACTAATAACCTCAGATGTATCCTACGATCAAAAGCACCCAATGTTACTGTCAAAACGACATCACTTGACCCAACTAGTAATTGAATCTTATCAAGAAAGGTTGTTACATCCTGGAACACAACTTTTATTAGCAAATCTTTGTCAAATGTTCTGGGTGATCGATGGATGAAACACTGTTCGTTTATACACTTATAAATGCATCAAGTGTTTTCGTACTAGAGCATCTGCATCCAAACAATACATGGCAGATCTTCCATGTTCTCGTGTTAAGCAGAATAGAGCATTTATGAAGGTTAGCATTGATTATGGTGGCCCGTTTACCATCAAGGAAGCTAAGGGAAGAGGCAGAAAGACATGGAAGGCTTAAATGGCATTATTTGTATGTTTTTCTACAAAGGCAGTTCACATTGGTTAGTGATCTGACAACAAAGGCATTCATTGCAGCACTTCGTAGATTTATGGCTAGACATAGACTATGGAAAGACATTTACAGCGATAATGGAACCAATTTTCATGGTGCTAACAATGCACTTAAAGAGCTTTACAAGCTTGTGAACAGTGACACTCACAATGAACTAATAACCAAAGAACTAATTAAGCAACACGTAGAATGGCATTTTATACCACCTAGAGCTCCACATTTTGGTGGCTTATGGGAGGCCGGCATTAAATCTGCCAAACAACACTTACGTCGAGTCATAGGTGAAACAGTATTAACCTTTGAGGAGTTGTATACTGTATTCACACAAATAGAATCCTGAATTTAAGCATATTGAAGACCGTTGTGTCCACTTTCATCAGACCCTAATGATATTTCTGCTCTTACACCTGGCCATTTTCTCATCGGAGAGGCCCTGGTGAATGTTCAAGACCCAAACCTTCTCCACTTACAGCAAAATAGACTTTCACGATGGCTAGTCATCCAACAAATCCAACAGTCTTTTTGGCAAAGATTGCATCAGGAATATTTCAATCAACTTCAACAACGACCAAAATGGCAAACACATCATCCAAACATGACTGTTGGACAGTTAGTTCTGTTGAAGGAGGATCATCTTCCACCACTTTCATGGATACTTGGAAGCATTGTAGAAATTCATCCAGGTAAGGACAATGTAGTGAGAGTGTGTTCTGTGTAAACTACGGCTGAACTTATTAAACGTCCAATTGTTAAACTGTGTTTGTTACCCATTTATTAATTTTTTGTTTTTTCTTGTTGTTTATCCTTGTAGTCTCTAGCGATTTCTTAATGGACATTTAACGTAAACATAATGATATTTATTATTTTCTTGTTCTTTCAAATCATTACAATTAATTATTTGAAGGTGGGCGGGATGTTTGGTGCACAGTTTCAGTTTTGACATGTAAGTTTCAGTTTTGAATTTTGTAGTTGTTTCACTTTCTCTTTCTGGTTTTGATTTTACCCTTGTAGTCTTTGTTTTACCGGGCTTTAGAAATAACTGGATGTGGCTGAATAAAAACATGGCGGAGCAAGATTTGCTCTAAAACAACTGTCTCATTTATCAGTGTTTAATTTAGTGTCATTAACATACAAGCATACAATTTCTATGATTGATTTATTATTCTCAAACAGTACTGATAACTTTTATTCGATCATTAAAAACTGTCTTAACTTTTAAAAATCTGATTTTAATATATAACGTCTTTTTTAAGTACATTACAGTATCGCATCCCAGTTTGGGGTGGAACTTATGTGAGTCATTTAAAACTAATTATAAATCTTTTTAATATGCTGACTCGTTGCATCTTTAACAATAATAATTTTCGTAATAATCAAATAATGAATTTTCATCAATTTTATCTTTTTAATTTGGCAAAATATACATGTAATTATGTAAAAACGAAACAAACAATTTTCACACATTTTAATTATAATTTAAGGTATTCTAAAAATCTGACGATTCTAATTGAAATTCCAAAGCATTCTTTCCTTTTCCATCAAATAAATTATAATTATAAAAAATTGTTTAATCATCTACCAAATGAGATAAAATTATGTACTGATAAACGAAAATCTGGATATAAACTTAAATTTTCGATTATGAATATCAAAACTAATTAGTTTTTAATGGTTTTTATATGTTAATCGTTTTTAATTGTTGTTATATACTGATTTATATGTGCTCATGGCAAATTAATCTTATTATATATTTGTACGTTTCTTATATTGGAATAAATAAATAAATATATAAAAAATAAAAAATAAAAACTGGAAATCCACACACGTAGATGAGTTTCTCTGGAAAAAAGGGAAGTGTTGGCCAAATCTGTTCACGAAATGGAAGACCATCCATTTGGGTGGTATTTTGATGAAAAAAAGAAAATTTTTCCAAAAGTTTGAACAAAAATGCAAATACACCTACTTGATAGGTTTTCTATGGACTTCAGAAAAATTTGGACAACAGTGTGCAAGAAATTGGAAATCCACACATTTGGTTAGTTTTCTGTGGGAAAAAAACAAATTTTACACGTAGTGTGGACGAAACTGGAAATTCTCACATTTGGGATGATTTCAATCTAAAAAATGTAAATTTGGAAAAAACGTGTGCACGAAACAGGAAAATAATAATCCTGAAAACAGGAAAATTTGGCCAGGCATATGCACGAATCTGGAAATCCACCAATTTAGATGGTTTTTGGTGGAAAACAGGCAAATTTTGACAAATGGGTGCACGAAACTGGTAATACACCAACTTCGGTCGTTTTCTGTGGAAAACAGGAAAATTTGGTCAAAACTGTATACATGAAAATACAAATCCACACACTTGGGTGGTTTTCTGTGGAAAACAGGAAAATTTGGTCAACACTATGTACAAGAAACTGGAAATCCACCTTTTGGATAGTTTCATGTAAAAAAAAAAAAGAAAAGTTTGGCCAAACCTGTGCACGAAACTAAAAATCTATCCATTTGGGCGTTTTATGCCAAACGGCGAAATTTTGTCAAAACAATGCAGATGAAACCTGAAATACAAACATTTGGGTGGGTTTCTGTGGAAAACAGAAAAATTTGGCCGAAGATGTTCACTAAACTGGCAATACACACATTTGGATGGTTTCCTATAAAAAAAGAAAGTTTGGCCAAACGTTTGCACGAAACTGGAAATCCATCCACTTGGTTGGTGTGCTGTGGAAAA
>JAHWFO010053790.1:0-52455 GCA_023313115.1 Rhysida immarginata
CACTTTTCTTACTCGTATTAGTCGAATTCCCGGTCAAGCCTCCCTGGCTCCCCAATTTAATCTGCAGCTTGTTCTGAGCAAGGTGTTTTTTAATATTATGTTCAAGATTATAAATGGAAGAATTTTTTCCCCGCAAACTCTGAATTTAATAGGGTTTCGCACTTCGAGCTGTTTAAGAACGCACCAGTTATTAGTGTTCCTGGGCAAAACAAGGACTAATGTAATGCATCTTGATCCGGCTTTTAAATTAATCGATTCCTATAATAAGAATTATCCTTTGTTGTCTTTTGTTTAAAGCTTAACGACAGTTTTATTGATTTTTCCTTATTTGCTCTACTTAACTTCGTAGTTCTCTGTCCCTATTTTTTGTCATTTTTTTAAGTGTATTTTCATTAACCCCGTTTTGGGCTTTCCCCTGTTGGGGACAACACTGGGTCCGGGCCTCCAGTTTATCTGAAAGTCTTTTTCCCAGTTGCTGTTACATTATTATTATTATTATTATTATTATTATTATTATTATTATTATTAAAAGAGCACTCTCCAGGAGTAAAAGAAAATAGTTTGAAAAAACACAACATCGTCGAACTACGAATACATTAAAACATGATCATTGTAAAGCTGTGTAATGTTTTCGCAGGGATCTCTTGAAATGTTTACAAGACGAAACACAAACGGAAGCAACGCATTGTAACACTGAAGACCTAAGTTCGTACGGAAGATCGTTCCAAAGATCTATTGCACTATATGGGAAACGCCTCGACTTAAAGGCGGACGTCCTATTAGGAACAACAAAAAGGTAACGACGAGTTTTGCGGGTATTAGGACAATAAGTGAACCACTCCTTGACGAACGCAGCTGGTTGAGTGACGTCTCGAATAGCATCAGACAATTCAGTCGTAAGGGAAAATTTACTAATAGCCGTAAGTGTAGGTAATTGATGAGCTTAATCTGTTCGGAGGGTCGAACTTCAAGTAGAAGACTGTCTCAGTAATTCGATTGTTAGAGGCGAAGAGATGGCGCCGCCGAGGGAGGAAGCAGTGCCTGCGCTCCTTAGTCATTCTCGACGATATGAAAGAATTAATAATACGATTACATCCTTGAATACCCTAGTTTTGACAATTATTGAAGCCCGTTCAGCAAACCGAGAACAGAAGAAGATGATTAATGAATATTTCGGCTCAATTAAGGATTTCGTTGATGAAACGGAGATACGAGAGGAAACGGCATTGAAGCAGAGAGAAACAAAACATGGCAGTGTTACAACCTCCAATGTGTCTACATTGACATCAACCGAATGGAAAGATAAATATCTACAGGAACAAAACGAACTCAGTGGGACTAAATGCCTAGAAAAACAACTAGAGACTCTTATACAACGTATGAATTCTCTCGAACAAGTTATGGATAATTTACTTTTATCACAAAAAAACATCGAACCTAAAAATGATAATTATCCTACCCCTTTGGAGATTAATGATACTGGTCCAGTGCGAAAGTCGAATAACGATAGATTAAACGCACCCAATACTGAAAGTGAGCGAGCCCGCTATAGCGATATTATTCAAAAAACAAAAAAATGATATTATTATATCATATAAGGATTCAACTGAATCGATTAACAAAAGAAACCCTATGACTGTAAATATTGGTGAAAATATTTTTGCTCGCGCTCAACAAGTGGATCCAGAAAATCTGCTAAACAAATAAAAACTCAAAATCGTGTCTTTAGACTCTGCCTAGGCGAAATAACTGAAGATACCCTTGATACTGAAGTGGAATCATACCTCAATGATCAACAAGCAAAAATCCATAAAATAGGTAGATGGATTACAAGAGCTAATGTTCTGTCTAAAATGATATACATTGAAATAGAGGATGACGGATGCTTTGATTGACGTGATGAAAAGATATGGCCAATCGGATCTACTGTTAGGCCATTCTTTGGTAAAACATCCGAGTTATTGAAGAATAAAAGTGATGGCGAAAATGGAAGCAAAATGAATATTGCAGGCTCTAACACGAGTCTGACTGATGCGAGGCCTATATAAGATTGTTTTAAATTTCGCCTATCTGAATGTTCGTTCGTTACTACCTAAACTAGACAGCCTATATACAATGATTAATATTCATGATTTGCATATAATAGCCGTCACAGAGTCGTGGCTACATTCTGAAATTGATGATAAATTGGTACAGTTTCCTCCCCACGTAATTTATCGGTGTGATAGACCAACACGAGCTGGAGGAGTAGCAATATATGTTTCCCGGCAGATCACATCGATATTCGAAAAACGTTCTTGTCAAACTGGTTGGGAAATCATGTCAGTCCTTGTGATAATAGGTGGAAACCAGTACAGACTAGTAATTATTTATAGAACTGAAGCTTGTGCTTTTCAAGCAATGATGGATACATTGATGGATTTTATAAACGACAAAATATCCACTTTCATTTTAGGTGATTTTAATATCTTTTTTCACACCTTTAACAACGAAAGTGAACATATGAATACAGTTATGAAGGGCCGTCTCATATGCCCTATTGTGAAGGAAATTACAAGATATTCATCGACCCCTTCTACTTTAGACCAAATTTACATTCCACAAAATTGCACTTGTAATAAAATTGAATATGTAAGTGTACACAAATTGGATCATAGGACAATTATTACCTCCTTGAACATGCTTAATTATAGAAATGGACAATAACCGCATAAAATACCGCATAGAAACTTTAAGAATTATAAGAGAGAAAAATACCATGATATAGTTAGTGACAAACTTGAACAATTGAATTTCACTGATATCGAAGTAATAGTAAACCAGGTGCATGAGAATATTCAAGATTCATTATTACTAACTGGTGCTAAAATGGACTACATAGATAATAAAACCTATAAAACATGGTAGACTCCACACCTGAAATTTCTATGGACGACAAGAAATAATTTATATCATATATATATCGGATCGTACACCAGAGAACAAGAAACAGTGGATAGAAGCTTCAAAAAACTTTAAAAAAGCAGGTAGATTTAATAAGAGAAAAAGTTTTAACAACTATCATAATACAAAAGATCTTAAGACAATCGACAATCGAACAGTGTAGTGAAAAGAAAGACGCGAGTGGTCCAGGAGCCAAGCTCACTTTGCACGCTCGCCCAAAGAGTAAACCGGAGGAGGTACACTGAACTGGGAGAGAAGCCTGATGAACCTCTTTAGTCCTCCAGAGAATAAGTCCCAAGAAGGGACGAGAGTCAGATTGTAGATTGACGAATACAGTCCCCAAATATCAGCAGGATCTAAAAGATCCAATTGTTAGGGAAGATGGCCTTGTTAACCTCATCAAAGCAGACATCCAGGATATGGCGGGGTCTTCGAAACCTGAGGGGACCCTTAACAACGAGTGGGTGGTCCAGAATACCAGAAACCAGGGTGTTTTCATGATTCTCCATCTTGGGTAGCATGTTCTTCATAAGAGTCTGGACAAAGGTGCCTATGTGGGTCATCCCCAAATCGTCGTAGATAGAGTGGTTGTTGGCAACTCTTCGGTCAAGTTGGGCAATGGATCAGAGAGCAACATTTTGGAAGGTCTGGAGATCCTTCCACCTAGATTTGCAAATTGAAGCCCAAGCTGGCATTCCATGAAGTAAAATAGTACGAATCACATCCTTGTATATCAAGAGTTTGTTATCCACGCCAAGAGCGCTGTTTCGCCCCAAAAGTGCAATCAAACTGAACCTCGCTTTCTTTGCTTTGTTGAGCGCGTATTGGACTTGGTCGTTCCAATTTAGTTTGGAGTCGATCATGACACAAAGATATTTGTAGCTTTTTACCCACTCAAGTTTCTTGCCAAATAAGAAGAGGGGCTTTGGAGGGTTTTTGCATTTGCGAGTGATAAATTAATCGCCACTTAGTGAACCAGCTCTCGCACTGATGTAAAGCTTTTTGAAGTCGAGTGATGACATGTGCTGGGTTTCGTGCCCAGGTCATGATGAACCCGTCGTCAACAAATAAGTAAAGATTACACTTTGCAAACTTAGGAAAGTCATGGATAAAAAAGTTGAATAAGGCTGGCCCCAAGACTTTTTCATCGCAGGGTTCAGACAAGCAGTCCCCAACTTTAACACGAAAAGTCCTCTTTGACAGGAAGGAGTGAACCAGGGCAATTAGATCGTCAGGGAATCCGTAGGCAATAATTTTTTAAATGAGCCCATCATGCCAGACTTGGTTAAAGGCCTTTTGGACATCGAGGAAAACGAGACCACCAAACATAGAGTGGTTGAGAGGACCGTTTAAATCAGCAACGCACCTCCATAACTGAAGCTGACAAGAGTGGCCTGGACGGAAGCCAAATTGCTCACTACGAATGAGGTTGTTTGCCTCGTAGTACTCGTTGAATCTCTTACGTATAGTGCGCTCAAAGACCTTGGAAAGCATGGGCAACAAGCTAATGGGTCTATAATTTGTGGGAAGAGTAGGATCTAGTCCAGGTTTAGGAAAGGTGATGATGACTGAGTTCTTCCAGGCACTAGGGAAATGGCCGCTAAGCCAGCAGTCATTCATGAGCTTAGTGATGATGCAGATAACACTGGGAGGCAAATTCTTGAGAGCACTGTAGGTAATGGTGTCGATGCCTTCTGCTTTTTTGCTTTTCAGGCGCTTAATGATGTCCAATATCTCAGAGGTGCCAATGACATCGGGAGAGCCAAGAGCGCGCTGTGTGTGGACATACCTATCACACACGTCTTTGATTAATATTGACCAGATCATCCTCTTTGGGCGTAGAGAATTGGCTCTTCAGTGAATCGGCGATAATTTGTTCTTTGTCCTGGTCATTGCTTACGAAATCGCCACCCTCTGTAAGCAAAGGAGGGAGAACAATAGTCCCGTTGCTTTTAAGGGCCCTGACCATACTCCAGAGAGAATTATCCTGGACGGACAGACTATTAAACTTTGTCGTTCCATCTTTGATTCCTAAAATCCTTAATCTGCTCACTTACCTTGCGGGATAGCCTGTTGTACTTCGTCTTGAAGTGAAGATACCTGGTACGCTGCCAAATTCTTTGAAGGTGTTATTTTTGTGGATGAGTTGCCTGATGGAGGGAGGAAGTTCCAGATGGTCTGGCCGCTTGCAATCTACTGGAGTAGCACTTGCATTTGTAGCCATCTTGATGGAGTGAGTGACTTTCTTGATAAAAAGATCTTTGGAACTGTATACAAAGTAATATAGCGAAAAAAACTATAAATTTACCTGAACATCTGCATGATTTATATTCGTACTGGTGCGCTAAACCACATGATACACCAATAGTAAATTCGCCACTTGTTTCTCAGGCAATCAATAAAATCAAATATGCGTAATCAATAAAATCTTTGAAGATTTTTCGCATATACATATAAACGACATAATAAACCAAATATACCGCTCGATTACTCGATGTACGGTGGAATTGTTTTTCTCGACCAGGTTTGGCACGACGGCCTCATCTTTAAAAAGATAAATTATGGTTTCCCTGATGAACTGATTGCCTTGGTTCGCTCCTTTTTGTCGCAAAGATCCTACCGTGTCGGAGTTGGAACACCTTGTCTAATGCCTGTGATGTCAACGCGGGTGTTCCCCAGGGTTCAGTCCTGGGGCCGGCGCTGTTCAATTTCTTCATTCACGATCTACCGGAATTCGCAAAATGCAAACTGTACCTATTCGCTGATGATGCGGCCATCACAACAAGCGCAAGGAATCCCGCACACGTCATTAGTCGCTTACAAAAGCCTTTGCTACAGTGCGAAAAATGGTTAGACAAATGGAGGTTAAAGCTCAACGTCGACAAATGTAAAGCAATGTACATTACACGTAAACGCAAGAATCCTCCAGGGACCCTGGCCTTATATGACAAAAATTTGGACTGGGTGAAGAACTACAAGCATCTTGGTGTAAAAATTGACTCTAAGTTAAACTGGAACGACCATGTTCAATATGCCCTCAACAAGGCTAAAAAGGCAAAGTTCAGCCTGATTGCGTTCTTGGGGAGAAAGAGTGCCCTTGGAAATAAACTCTTGCTGTACAAGGTAGTAATCCGCAACCATCTTGCTCCATGGAATGCCTGCCTGGGCGTCTATCTGCAAATCAATGTGGAGGCAAATACATACCTTCCAAAATGTAACCCTCAGGACTATTGTTCAGCTCGATAGGAGAGTTGCCAACAACTCTTCCATTTATGAAGACCTCAATATGGACCACATTGGTAGTTACGTCCAAATGCTCCTTAAAATTGAGACCCACGACAATCCCTTGGTAGCCAGTATACTGGACCACCCTCTAACCCTTAGGGATCCCATAAGGATACGGAGACCCCTTCATGTACTGGAAGTTAATTTCAATGATATCAATAAGGTTGTCTTCCCCGACTTCTGGATATCTTAGCCGTAGATGCTCAGGGCTATCTCTACGTCAATGAACAATCTTATTCCTCGTCATACCAGCTAGGACTCTATTCTCATGATGACTCTCGAGGGACATCAGGCTTCTCCTCTAACTCAGTGTAATTCCCTTGGTTACGTTATGGGCGAGTGTGCTATGGACGCTCTGCTCTCGGACCGCTCGTGTCTTTTCACTCCACTGTCCGATTGTCGATTGTCGAATATACCGCCTTAAAATTATACCGTCCTTCTAGTGCATTATATAATGACTTACTTACGGCTACGATTTTAAAAGATTTAAATAAAAATGTCCTTATTACTTTACGAAATAGAGCAAATAAGATAATTGACAGTTCAACCTTTCCATCTGCATGGAAATTTGCGACAATAAAGGGAATATACATGATATTACAAATTTTAGACCTATAGCTAACTTCCATCTTTAGTCAAGATTATAGAAAAAGCTATATTTAATCAATTAAAAGAATTTATAGTGCTCCTAATCAATATGGTTGTGGAAAAAGAAAGGGAGTCATTTACCTGCTATTTACTATTTATAAAATTCTTACAAACGCTATTGATGAAGATGAAATGGTTATCATCTTCTGCTCGATTACAATTTATAAATGCCCGAGTACGCGGGTTCGATCCCGGCCGAGGACGACGAATATTTTTTCAGGGGGAAATCCTGAGATCACGCACTTCCTTCGGAAGGGAAGTAAAGCCGTTGGTCCCGTGTAGTCGTTTGCCGGCTGCACGTTAAAGAACCCTTGCGAGGCAAAATTTGCAGCCCCTATAACGCCGTCCTGAAATGACCATAGCAGTTGAAAAGGACGTTAATACCAAGCAAACCAGCAATCTATAAAGGTGGCCTATAACGACTGTGTTCGCACAGCATTTCGCTTAACATAATATCAGTCTGTCACTTCATATTGTAACGAAAAGAACATTTTTACTTTTAATGGATATGTTGCCTTCCAAGAGTGTAAAACACTAGCGAATGCCCTAAGGGTAGAGTCACATTCTCTACATTATATATCAGATTATTTCATGGATACAGTGCAAACTAGAGCTACACAACGTTACAAATTTATTTGTCAAAGGCAGTCCACTTTAATGTCAAAATGTTTTCCTAATAATGCTATAAACCTCTGGAACAATCTACCCCAAAATATTCGATGCAAAATATATGATTGTTCACGTTTATCATGTAAAGTCTCTTGTAAGCATTATAATAAGATTCTTAAAAATATATTAGTAACTTGAATAATTATCGAAATGATTTTTAGATGTTCAGTCTATTCATTATTTATTCATTTCTTTGGAATAGTAAGTATATATTGTATATATTTGTATATATTGTATATATATTTGTATATATTGTAACGTGCTGTTCTTTCAAGACAGCCTGCTCAGTGCGCTCTCCATGTTAGGGGAGCCTCATTGAGACAGGTGGAGAAGTTCAAGTATCTCGGGATTGCATTCACGAGTGATGGACGGCAGGAGAAAGAATTGGATGCTCGGATCGGTGCAGCAAGCTGTGTCAGACGTGAACTGTGGCGATCCGTGGTAACGAAACGAGAGCTGGGTAACAAAGCCAAGCTCTCCGTCTTCAAATCTATCTTTGTCCCCATTCTCACCTATGGTCATGAGGCTTGGGTAATGACCGAAAGAGTGCGATCGCGGGTACAAGCGGCCGAAATGAGATTCCTGAGAGGTGTGGCAGGTGTTACCCTACTAGATATAGTGTACAGCAGCACAATAAGGGAATCTTTAGGTGTTGAGCCGCTACTTCTCCGCATTGAGAGATCTCAGTTGCGCTGGTATGGCCACGTGATACGGATGCCGCAAACTAGTCTTCCTAGGCAGTTGTTATTTTCCAAGCCGGTGGGTAAGAGACCAAGGGGTCGGCCTAGAACCAGGTGGCTAGACTACATGGAGAATCTGGGTTCGTGTCGCTTGGATATTACCAGGGAGGACATGCGCCTGATGGCGGAAGATCGCGATCGCTGGAGATCCTCCATAGGGCTGCTGCCCCCGCGACCCTAACGGATAAGCGGGTTTGAAAAGTAAGTAAGTAAGTAACGTGCTTAAATGGGGCACGTACAGCTAGGGCGGAAAGGAAAAGGACTCAGAAGGTAACTTAAATTGTACGAGCAAAAAACAAAAGTAGATTAGAAAAATTAATTCCCCAAAATCCACAGAGAAAAGAAAAAAATGATAATTTGGTGAAGGACCCTCCCACATTAACCCACGAGGAACTCTGACTAAAGGCAGAGAAATAAAAGAGGGAGAAGTCCAAGCAACAACTGAAAATTTATTACAGATTAAAAAAAAAAAGATTACTCCATTACAGATAACCACAAAAATAATAAAGAAAACATTCAAAAAATAATAAAAATAAAACAATAACAATCTTTAGTCTTGACAGGAAGTTGAGCTGTGTGTGACTAGGAGAAATCAGCCAATCGGTCGCAAGACGGGTGAGAACTAGTACCTCCAAAAAATGTAGGTGGTCTCAGGAGACCATCTTGCTTGGAAATAAAATCGGGAAAAAAAAATTCTCTACAGCGGAATTTACGCTAAAGAGATAAAAAAAACCAACTTCAAAGAAAAACAAGAATCATAAAAAAGCATACAAATACGAATGAATTCTCAAGAGTTAAATAAAACAAAAGGAAATTATAAAATTAAATAAACATTCACCTTATTACAAAAACTCGAAGATTAAAGGCTATGACAAATAACAAGGGACACGACGACAGGTCCACAGGAAAACACTAGAAAACAAGAAAGGGAAAAAAACAGAAGACACACAAACAAAGGAGAAACAGACGATGGCTCGGAGAATGTGGGATAAAACATTGAGGAAGCACGGGAAACTAAAAAAAAAATTTATTTTTTTATTTACAAAGAATAAAAAAGCGAAATAAAGAGAATAAGCAGCAAAAGAATTATAAAAGAAGTTATAATTATAATATATGGCAGTTATAACCTGAATTACAAAAGAAGACTAAAACATTAGGTAAACTAGTTCCCATTGCATAACGTGAAATTAACCTAAATGTTGTTTATGTTCGCCGAAGAGAAGTCCAAAGGTAGCGGACGGACGGACGCCGAGTACTCTACTGCAACCATTAAGTTCGATGACCGGGTCCAGAATGAAGTACACGGAGAAATTGAGCCAACGGCACGTCGAGGACTTAGACGACACCATCGCTCAAAACTTCAGGAAGCAGCGTAGATATAAGGAGTCACTCACCGGCGAAATCTCCGGAATCAAGCCGCAGTACTGAAGAAGTCGAACGAAGGAGTCCGGCGTAGAAATAAGAATTTAAACAGCATGATTAGAGACATTGGCGATAGCTGAAATTCCGACCCGAGCAGACATAATTCAGCAGCTAAAGCCTGGCAGATGCCCACAAAAAAAAACATCAAGAATGTTGAAGCCAGAAAACTAGGCTTAAGGTAACAAAATTAACACCAAAGAACTGCATCACTGATGCTAAAATTTCCGACCAATATCGGCACGACAAAGTTGTAAGTAACGGGCCGCAACCCGGGTGAAATAACCGGCACCCAAGGGTCTCCATTATAACCCAGACTAGAAGTCAGGAGCTACCGAACTGCTGCTGTTGAAAAATAAAAATTCAGATTGATTAAAAGATCACATTTTTTGCACCCAAAAAAAAACAAAGCCCGAGCAAAAAAAAATCAGAAAGACACGAGCTCCCACGAGCGCGAACGAGAAGAGAAGATGAAGCAACAATAGGATAAGCGCGCGAATAAGATAAAAGGCTACAAAGCGATTAATTGCTGCCAACTAAAAAAAATAATAAAAACCCTTGAAAATTAAAAAAATTCTAAAAAATATTGAATTAGCAAAACTCAAAAACAAAGAAAGACACTACTCCGCTTAAATCCAGTAATAAAGCTTAAAAAAAATTAATACACCAACAAAAATAAAATGAGATCCGCGATACTTAGAAGCAAAAACAATAAAGGATTAACACTAAGACGAAGGCACACGGGCCTTAACGCGACAACAACACATAGTTAAGGAAAATTTTTTAGGAGTATTACAATATGTACACTACTGTTTATAAAAATCGCAACACCCTGATGGAATGGTCTAATCCATATGCAATTTGCAATATTTGCATACAATGGGTCACAGTATAAATGATTAGATTTTCAGAGTAATTGCTTGAAAGAACACCATGCCTCGACGATGACGAAGGGTACCATATCAACAGCTGACAGACTTTGAAAGAGGACGCATAATTGGTCTGCGTGAAGCGGGATGGTCGTATCGTGACATTGCTGCTCGTGTAGGACGTAATGCAACGACAATTATGCGTGCATGGAGGCAGTGGAGCGAAAGAACAGGGCACACCGAAGACCAGGCTCAGGAAGACCCAGCACGACGACACCGCGAGATGACAGACACCTCTATCGCATGTGTGTAGCAGATCGTACAGCCACTTCCACACTGTTACCACAACAGTGGGGTGCTACAGTAGTCAGGACAATGTCTGCTAGCACTGTACGACGCCGTTTGATTTCCAGAGGATTGATGGCACGAGTACCATTGTTGCGGATTCCTTTGACTCAAAACCACCGGCGCTTCAGGTTGCAATGGGCCCATCAACACCAACAGTGGCAAGCTGAATGGCAACAAGTTGTGTTTTCGGATGAGTCAAGGTTTAACTTGCAGCACCATGACGGCAGGATACGAGTCAGAAGACATCGTGGCGAGCGCGACCTTCCAGAATGCATCCTGCAGCGTCATTCAGGACAAACGCCAGGGGTGATGGTGTGGGGTGCAATCAATTACCATGGCCGTTCCCGTCTGATCAGAATCCTTGGCAATCTGAACAGTGACCGGTACATCAGGGAAGTTGTGCAACCCGAGGTCATCCCCTTCCTGCAGAACCTTCCAGGCGCTGTATTCCAACAGGACAATGCCCGACCGCATGTGGCCAGAAATGTCCTCGCCTTTTTCCAAGCACATCAGACGCCCTTGTTCCCCTGGCCTGCTCGTTCACCAGACATGTGCCCAATCGAACATGTGTGGGACAGGGTTGCTCATCGATTGGCTCGTCAGACTCCTGCAGCAGCAACTATGGATGAACTGTATACCCGTGTAGACAGAGCATGGCAGGACATTCCCCAGGCCCTTATTCAGAGCTTGTTTGACTCAATGCCACGACGTTTAGAGGCTGTAATTGCATCCCACGCTGGTTTCACCCGATACTAATGTGACAATAAAACACATTGTATTGACCTGAAAATCTAATGGTTTCTTTTCTGATCCATGATATGCAAATGCTCCAAATTTAATGCAGATTGGGCTATTCCATCAGGGTGTTGCGATTTTTATAAACAGTAGTGTATATATGTATAATTTTTTAGATAAATTTTAATTGTACATTACACATTTGTATAAATTTTTTTTATAAACCCAATTGTCTATACTGTTAAGTATCAGCTTGTTTTGCCAAAACATTTTTCTGATGAGTAATTTTGGATTTATACGATTTTATACTACATATTTTTGATGATTTCTTTTAAATTTATTTGTTTTTCATGTAATATTTTATATAACTAGTATTATGTTGTAGGTTTTTAAGTATATTGTTTATCATGTAAACAATACTCTTATTAGAGTGTTCCATATTTAAAATAAGTAATAAAAATAAATACCTGATACAGGTATCGGTCACAGAATCTAATTTTTTCAATTTTAAAGCGACTCTAATTACCCGGTTGTAGGCTGCTTTTCAATCTTTTATATATTGGTTTATATTTGTTTGTTTATTCAAGAGATGGCCCCAGGGTTTGTTTATCTTTTTTATATATAGACCTTTCCCGTGAAATCGAAACTGTAGTAACTGCGCAGAAGTAGGACAGCTTTAAAAAATTCCGTTTTCCTCCGGATGTGTAGTAGTGGTTGCACATATCAAGGCAGGAAACGGAAGTTTTTTGCTGTCCTGCTTCTGCGCAGTTACTTCAGTTTCGGTTTCAAGGGAAAGGTCTATATAAAAATCCGGGGTGCGTCTGTAAATGTTCTTAAAACTTTTGAACGACTTATCCTTTTACCTCATAGTTGTACCAGATGTTCGTTAGGTTCAGGTTAAGGTAAACATTTGCCAAGTGTCAGGTTGGCCCAAAGGAGAAAGGGTAAAAATAATCTTTTGCTTGATCTGTCTGTCTGACATGAGCCTACAATATGCTCGGACCAACAATGTATGTCATGTCCTACAATGCAAGGCAAAGTTTCTGCAACAAAAAAGATATACACGATGGGAAACTCCATTGTTTAAAGCATGAGTTTTTTTTTTTCACTGGTGTTCTCTGGCCAATTGCGTGGGCATTACTCTCTGTCTAGCAGACGACTACAATTTTCCTTTCTGGTCTCGATGACTCAGTGGTTGCGTGATCGCCTTGATGCCCGTAGATATGGCTTCGATCTCGGCGAGGACGACGAGGATTTTTTCAAGAGGAAAATCCTGTGATCACGCACTTCCTTCGGAAGGGAAATAAAGCCGTTGGTCTCGTGCAGATGTTTGCCGGATGAATTTTTTGAGAAAAGTCAAGTTATTTGTTTAAAAAATCTGTAAATCTGTACACTCTCATATCAGTGAATTATGACCAGTACCCTTTCAAGGTACACGCATGGTTCGCCCCAACAACGATTACACATTGCAAAATTTGCATAACAGGCTGAGAAAGCTTTAAAGCTGGTGTATCAAACGGCAGGTGCACGAGCCTCAAGATGGGTAAACGTCCGGATTTAACGGGCATCTAAAAAGGGATGATAATAGGCTATTGCAGCAAGGGTTGCACCATCTCCGAAACGGCGAGATTTGTGAACGTTCATGGTCCGCTGTAGTGAAGGTGTACAAAGAGTGGACAGCAGGGACAGAAATCGCGTCCCAACGCCATCACTGTAAAGGATCACGAGCCATCGACCAACGGGGTGAGCGGCGCCTACGTCGACTCGTAAAAGGTGACAGGGGAGCCACAGTCCATCAACTGGCCACCAGATTAAATAATGGTGCCAACAGACGTGTATCCGACATTATCGTTGAACGCACCTTGCTGCGGATGGGCCTGAACAGTCGACGCATGGTTGGTTACTGCACCCATGTTGATCAGGAGTCATCGTCAACGACGCCTAGAACGTGAGCACTGCCATTGGACCACAGACGAGTGGACTAAGGTCGCCTTCTCCGACGAGTCAAGGTTTTTGCTCCATAAGATTGACTGGCGATGGCGAGTGCGTCGTGAACGCCATGAAAAGAGCCTGCAGGAGGCTATTGTGGGCCGGAAACAGGCTGGTGGGGGTAGTGTGCATGTGTGGGAGATCTTCTGTTAGGAGCAGTTAGGTCCACTGATTCGTCAAGAGGGTAATTTGAATGCCCGTGGCTATCTGTTAATCGTAGCGGACCAGGTGCACCCATGCATTTTCACGATGTTCCCCCAATGTGATGGTGTGTTGCAGCAGGACAATGCACCTTGCTACAAGGCACGTCTCCTTCTGGAATGGTTCGAGGAACACTCTACTGACTTTCGAGTCCTCCCTTGGCAGCTAATTCGCCGGACATCAATCCAATCGAACATTTGTGGGAGCACCTTGATCGCCATGTACGGCAGCTGGACCCTCCACCTATGACTCTCGAAGCTCTGTGGACAGCGCTTCAAGCGGAATGGGTTGCCATACCATCGGACACATACCACGCACTTCTTGCGTCCATGCCACGACGCCTAGCAACAGTTATAGCGGCGAAGGGTGGCTACTCCCATTACTAAGCGGGTGGTCATAATTCAGTTATATGACAGTGTATGGTTGATGTTTTGCTTTACTGTTATTGCATTTGAGTGGTGCAATTATTACTGAAACATAATGTAAATGGATTTCACAAGCAGTAATTATTACATTTAGTAAAGACTTCTTCCAAAAGAAATGTGTAGTCACAGGAATTTCTCTCTGTAAAATCGTCGTCGTCCTCGGTCGGGATCGAATCCGCGTCATCGGTTATCGGAGACGATCACGCAACCACTGAGCCATCGAAACCGATAAGGAAAAGTGCAGTCTTCTGCTAGACAGAGAGTAATACCCACACATTTGGCTAGAGGGCCCCACTGAAAAAAATCTCACGCTTTAAACAGTGGGGTTTCCCATCCTGTATTTCTTTATCCAAGCTTTGGTTGATATCCCTTGATGAGTAATCAGTTCGATACCATATTCAAAATTAGAGGGAGACGAAGCAAAGCAAGTTAACATTTGTTGCCATTACTATCGCTTTACAGTTTTAATTTAAAGATTTGTGAAATTTGTGATAAAAAATGCCAAGGGGGCGGGAAAACATCGGTCGAAAATCACAACATGCTGAAAACGAGCAGGCGCGATGACAAAGAAGAATGGAGGAACAACACTCGCAGGAGAATGAAAATATTAGGAATTTAAATGTACTTTCACGCGCGCAAGAAAGTGGAGAGCAGCGCAATCAACATTTAAAATCAGACAGATTATGACACAGACAGGCAAGGCAACGTTTAACCTGCAAGAACTATTACAGATATCGATTGATGATACGGGAACAGGCAGATAACCACATATTCAAATGTCGACAACTACATCATCAGTATGTAGTGAACATGAATGCAAAAATAGAAAGCGAACGTTTGTGATACATTGGTTTTAATCAAGCACGATTGCGCACCGATGAATATATACATTTACATGACGCTATTAACAATAACAATGATGCAAATATGAATATCAATGATCTGGGAAATATGTTCATATTATCATCTTCATATACAGGTAGTCCACGTCACATTCAAGACGCTATGGCTTATGTTCGTGCTTACGGTCGGCTTGATCTGTTCATAATCTTCACTTGCAACCCAAATGGGAAGAAATTGCCAAACTGTTACTACCTGGATGTGTACTGTTACAAAAACCAATTGATCATCATGATGTAACTGCAAGAGTGTTCAAACAAATATTAAAATTTCTTATCGATTTTATTATAAAGCATCATGAATTTGGAAATACAGGCTGCTGGATGTATTCGGTTAAGTGGGAGAAACGTGGGTTAACACATGCACACATTTTAATTTGGTTAATTGAAAAAATTAGACCAGCAGAAATTGATACAAATATATCTGCTGAAATGACCAATGCAGATGTTGATCCAGAATTGTTTGATATCGTAACAACAATTATGATTCATGGTCCATGTGTTTCCATAAACACGTATTCTCCGTGTATGAATAATGGTAGATGAAATAAAAAATTTCCAAAACATTTCTCACAAAAACACTGCTATAGATGGTTATCCTTTGTATCGTCGAAGATCCACAGGAAATGGGGGACAATTGTTTATGTTGAACTTGAGAAATAATGCAGATGAGGTGAAATCAACAATAAGTGTGTGGCTCCATATTCGCCTTTATTATCTAAGACGTACAAAGCGCGCATAAATGTTGAATTCTGCAGTTTCGTGAAATCAATAAAGTACCGTATGTACAGGGTGATTCGGTCAATTTCTGACCATTTCAGTACTATGATTTATTGATCCATTAATGTTTACAAACTTAGCATTTCAGTATGATGTTTTAGGTAGTTCGGAGTTTTTATTCCCGTGGAAAAGTCCTGATGATATGCTCAATGTGGCCACCTAGAACATTTTGAACTGCTCGCAGCCGAATGGTGAAATTGTTCATAATTATATTCAGGACTTCTGCATCCACAAGGGTGCAGCAGTCGACGATGCTTTGTCGCAGCTGGTCTAGGGTTCTTGGTGCTGTAGTGAACACATTGTCTTTAAGAAACCCCCCAGAGATAAAAACCACATGGGTTTAGGTCAGGACTCCTAGGGGGCCAAAGAAAGCTACCCCCGAATCGATCTGGAAACCTGTTTGAAATGACACGATTTCCGAATTTCTGATTGAGAAAGTCTAGCACTTCATTAGTGGTGTGAGGCCTAGCCCCATCCTGTTGAAACCATTGATGTCGAAGCGGTATACGCCACCTTCGTAGCTCGGGGATGAAGAAGGTTTCCAACATGTTAAGTTAAGCCTGTGACGTTACGGTGCCCTCAAAAAAGAACGGACCAATGATGCCTCTTTTGGAAATCACGCACCAAGCCATAACCTTTCGTGGATGAAGAGGTGACTTATGGATCTCATGAGGGTGCTGGGAACCCCAAAAACGAACGTTGTGTTTATTAACGTCACCTGACAGATGGAAGAGGGCCTCATCTGACACCCACAGGTTGTCCACAATGTCCTGAGTAGCTTCCATTTATGCTCCAAACTCCATCGCAAATTGTTGTCGCTTCTGTCTTCCGGTGTCTGTTAACTCCTGATAAACATGGATCTTATACGGGAACAGGTGTAAATCCTTTCTCAAAATTCGCCACGTCGTGGTATACGACAGCCCTTCTTCAATGGATAGGCGGCGAACAGATTTTTTGGTAGGGGAATCGACCAACCTTGTGCGAACATTTTCGACAACTTCGGCCGTTCGAACACGAGCTTCGCTCCTGCCTTTTTTCTTGCATTTAACACATCCAGTGGCACGAAATTGCTTGACAAAATCCATGATTGCTTGCCTGCCTGGTGCGTTTCGACACTTATACTCCTTCCGGAACTTTCTTTGCATGGTTACAGGTGATTTTGTCTCGAAATACCATTCGACAACCTTGCATTTCTGCTCTGTTGATAAAGCGGGCGCCATTTTTCAACAATACGATTTTCATGCAGCGCCGTTGCAACAATACAAACTCCAACTATTTAGAAATTCGATATGGCGCTCATATTCTTTCAATTGTTTATCCCTAATGCACGTCATTCGAGTGAAATGGTCAGAAATTGACTGAATCACCCTGTATGTAAATCCGTAAATAAATGCAGTCATATGGCCGTATTTACTGTTCAAAATGTTTACAAAAATGAAGAAATTATGCGCTATCAAATGGGCAGATACATAAGCAGCAGTGAAGCCATTTGGTGTATTCTGTCATTTCCCATACACGAACGAGGTCCAGAAGTTATTCACTTGGCTATACTTCTTGAAAATGGAAAACGTGTATATTTCACATCAGATATTTATAATGAATCATTGGTTATAATTGAGGACATTTGGTTGCTCATTGTTTTTCACACGGTCTATTATATGTTGGGTGTTCCCGTGTTGGTCGACCATCAAATTTATTTGTTTACGCCCCCCAAGGCAAAACCACAAATGTCTTACGCCTTAATATATCAAACAACTTGGAATGATGTGTCATGAATTAATATAACGTAAATGTAATGATATTCCAAACTGGTTCAAAGATACGTGATTTAATGGTATCATGATGGTCCATTGGAAGATTCATTGCTAAAATATTGCATGTAATATACCAAAATATGATGTCTCATACTTGAATATAAAGACAAATTATTCATAGTCGAAATAGGATTAAAGGCAGCTGCTTTAGTGGAGCCATTATGGTTCATTGGAACTTTCAGTGCTAAGATCTGGCATGCTATATATCAACAACTTGCAATGATTTGTCATGAATGACTGTAACGTAAAATTATTGACAATCGAAATAGGATCAAAGGCACCTGGTTTAGCGGCACCATTATCGAAATTGGTAGTAACTTTGCAGTATAACATAGGGACGACAGAGATTCCAACTAGTTTCGCCCTTTTATTCCCGGCTTTATCAAGGATAACACAACAAGACAATCGACAATCGAACAGTGTACACATTTGTTAGGATGGGACGAAAGCAGCGCTTTCACAAAGCTCATCCAACCAGAATAAACTCCAAATGAAATACACTGAGGTAGTCAAGAAGCCTAACCAACCCAAGCGGTCTTCCATGTTATACAAAAAAGAAAATAAGATTGACGATTGTCAGAAACAAAAAACAAACGAAATAAAAAAAATACAAGGAGAAATAAGAATATCACATCATCCAGTAGTCTGGGAAAGAGACGTTGCTAATATCTTCAAAATTGATGTCAAGAACGTGCCTCGGTTTACGATACTTCGTATGCCAGTTCATATTCGTTGAGTTCTTCAGTATCCCTTTCACAAGCTTATTGTCGTGAGTCTTCATCTTCTGTATCATAATCAAAAGGAGATCCTGTATAAACTTTCCGATATGGGCCATGTTTAAATCCAAATGGATGGATTGGTTTTTCATTGTCCTTCTGTCCAGTTGGGCAATGGTCCTCAGGGTAACATTCTGGAATGACTGTAATTCACTCCATCTGGTTTTACAGATAGTCGCCCACGCAGGCATGCCATAGAGGAGTATGGTCCGAATAATCGATTAGTACAGAAGTAGCTTGTTGTCAATGCTGAAGGCGCTGTTGCGATCCATGAGAGCTATGATACTGTACTTAGCCCTCTTCGCTTTATTCAGAGCATAGAACATATGCTGGTTCCATGAGAGTCTTGAGTCAATGATAACTCCCAGATACTTGTAGTTGTCCACACAGTCCAGTTTCTTATTGAACAGAACAAGAGAATCTGGGGGATGCTTGAGCTTTCTATTGAGGTACAAAGCCTTGCACTTTCCGACGTTAAGGTTCAACTTCCAGCAGTTAAACCAGTCTTCGAACTGCTTCAAGGCGCACTGCAGCCGAGTGATAACGTGAGCCGGCTGGTGTGCCCATGTCATAATGGCAGTGTCATCCGCATAAAAATACAGATTACAATTATCGGGTTTCGGGAAATCATGTACAAAGTAATTAAATATCACAGGCCCGAGGACAGAACCCTGAGGGACACCGGCCTTTACAACACGGGGTGTGGAAAGATCTTCTCCAACTTTGGCTTGATAGGATCTGCCGTCAAGAAAGGATTTCACCATCAAAATCAAATCGGCAGGGAACCCGTCTCTGATCATTTTGTAGACAAGGCCCTCATGCCACACTTGGTCAAAAGCTTTACTGACATCGAGAAATACCACCCCACAGTTCCTGGATAGGTTCAGAGAACACAACAATCGACAATCGACAATCGTACAGTGAAGTGTACATTTGTTAGGATGGGACGAAAGCAGCGTTTTCATAAAGCTCATCCAACCAGAATAAACTCCAAATGAAATACACTGAGGTAATCAAGAAGACTAACCAACCCAAGTGGTCTTCCATATTATACAAAAAAGAAAATAAGATTGACGATTGTCAGAAACAAAAAACAAACGAAATAAAAAATAAAATAAAATAAAAGGAGAAATAAGATTATGACATCTTCCAGTAGTCTGGGAAAGAGACGTTGCTAATATCTTCAAAATTGAACGTGCCTCGGTTTACGATACTTCGTATGCCAGTTCATATTCATTGAGTTCTTCAGTATCCCTTTCACAAGCTTATTGTCGTGAGTCTTCATCTTCTGTATCATAATCAAAAGGAGATCCTGTATATACTTTCCGATAAGAAAATGTCCAGCAGTCGCTAATGATATTGGTGAGACACTCAATAAAGTTCTTTGGGAGATTCATAAGGGCGTTATTACTCACCTTGTCTTTTCATGAAGCCTTCTTCTTTTTCAGTTTACTTATGATGTTGGCGATGTCTCCAGCCTCGATGTTGTACTTCGTTAAATGCTGCGGAACTTCATCAAAGTTGACAATACGCTGAGACATGATTTGGCTCTCGGGCTTATCGTTGGTAGGAGTAACAAACTGCATTTCCAGTGAATCTGCAATGACTTGGGCCTTGTCCTGATCAGTTTGGACATAGTCACCTTGTGGAGTACGTAGTCGAGGAAGCGTATCATTCTTCCTCTTCTGTAAAGCTCTGACCATACTCCAAATGGAATTGTCGCGAGCCGACAAGCTTTTGAGTTTTTCATTCCATCTAGCGTCGCGAAGCTCTTTTATATCCTCTTGGACTCTTCGCACTAGCCTGTTATACGTGGTTTTGAGCCAAGGTTCAGGATACCCGTGCCATAGTCTACGAGTCCTGTTTCTTTCAGAAATTAGGCGTTGGATTCCAGGAGTGAGTTGGATTCGATGAGGAGGATTATTCTCTGATGGATACTTACTAGCTTCTATGGCACTGTTAATACATCTGGTGATGTCTTCAACACGTTGATTGATGTCCTCTGTACAGTAAGCAACGTCGGGATGGCAGCCATATTCCTTAAGAATATCTTTGTAGAGCTTCCAGTCTTGATGATGTATCAGTTCCCCTCGGAAATTTATGTCGACATCGTCAAAGTTCAATGCCACAGGCTTGTGTTCAGAAGAAAGGTCATCAATCGTGAAGATATTGTACGGTTTGAAGAAACCCTTCAAGAGCGAGATGTCCAAAACGTCACTATTAGGGGAGTGGTCGCAGTAGTAGGTGTCCTCCACAGGTCCAGCAGCGATGATATCATCTCTACCTTGTATGTACCTATAGAGAATCATGCAGTTGTAATTTTGCGTTCTGGAGTTCCAGCTTGGGTGTTTGGCATTTAGGTCACCAGCTAGGAGGACTGGAGTGTCACCACTGAAGAGTTCATCAAGCTCACTAATGTCAAGATAATGTTTAGGTGAATTGTAGAGCACCACGAACATGAGTTCACACACAGGAGACGTCATTGATGATGATGGAGGCCGATTCCATACCTGCATAATACTTGGAGACTAATTCTTGGTGTTAAATTCCCTTCTTAATGATGATCGCAGCGCCCCCAGAAGCACATCTTGCAGCATTTGAAACCATTCGCTCCTTACGGTACACACAATAACCAGGTAGCTTGAAGTCTTGGCTTGGTTTGAGATGAGTTTCACAAAGGAAAGCAACGTCGATGTCTTGCTTTAACAGAAAATAGTGAAACTCGATACGCTTTCGGGGAATGCCCCTAGCGTTCCATATCACGCACCGAAGTTCACCTTTGTTGATTACAGTATAGCGTTGTGCAGCCATACTAAAATTAATTGGTCGTAAGGAGCCCACTCAACTGTGGGTAACTTTTGCCTAGATTAGAAAACAGATGAAAGATACGTCCTAATTGCTTATACATACCTGGTAGGTCGTTGATGTTGAGGCCTTTATCTTCCGGCGTAGACACAGCAGCAGCATAGGATTTGCCTAGTCTCACTTTAGAACTAGGCATCCTTTGAACCTGGGGGTATTTTGGACATTTCGTGTAACTTGAAGTGTGCTGTCCACCACATCTGATGCACTTTGGGGGGTGGTGTCCTTTGATCCTAGGGCAATCTCTTGACTGGTGCCCCTCAGCACATTTATTACAACGAAGATCCTCCGTGCAGCCCATGGATACGTGTCTGAAGCGCAGGCAGTTGTAGCCCTGTAGTGGCTTCTTGTTCCCTCGAAAGGCCTCCACTGTTACTGCAAGCGGCCCAATACGTGTTATGTTTTTCAATGACTGGTTTTGTTCGGAGTTTGGGAGCAGAACCAAAACCATCGGCATATCAATGGATCCTTTGGCTTTCCTCAAGCGAATTAATTTTTCCGGGAAGTAATTGGCTCTTTTTAGGTCTTCTTGGAAGTCATCGAGGTCATACGTAATATCCACATTACGTATCGCGTATTTTAAGACCTTCTCCGACTTCAGTTGATGATGCTGAATTTTTAAGATATTATCAGACTTAATTCCAGAGACTAACCTGTTGTGCGTTTCTTCGTCTTCACATTTAACTTTGACGGTTTTAGCTCTGCCCGTATGAACGGTGATCTTTTCCACTGGAACATGCTTCTCCAGCTCGGTTAAAATCGTCTTAAACGGGACGCCATTAGTCCGCACGATAATCGGCGGTACATACATCTTCGTGATTCTATGGTCTTCATTAGCCGAGAGACCTTGTCCATTCTTCAGATTCCTCATTCTAGACGCGCTGACGACATCTTCGTTTACTCTTTAGACGGTCTTTATGTTATCGATCCTCGTGCCTTTTCTGAATTTTTTATTAGTGACACCAATCCAGGGGCTGTCATCCACTTCTCTTACAGCCACCGTTTGTCGAACAGTCACTATTTTCTATTTTATCCATAGACTCCATACTATTAGAAGAGGAAATAGTTTTTAAGACATTACTTACCTTGCTATTATCAACTGGATTATCTTCCGTGGAGTTTCTTGCCTTCGGAGTCCCGGAGCATTTCCCAAAGGCTTCCTTAAGTTCGCTTATCTTGTCAATAACATCTCTACGAGAGTCCTTAATTTCCTTATTGATACCTTCGAACTTCTCCTCAAAACTTTTGTGTAGGGATTCCACTTTTTCCTCCAGTGCACTATACTTAGCGTTTATTTCATCCCGGAGGGCTTCTAACATTTCGTTGAACACTAGGTCAAATGCAGCAAACCTAGCATCCAAGCAGGCATCCCGGTAGGCCTTTTCGCAGGACACAGTTTTACCATCCGCCACTAGCAAATGCTCTTTAGCCGACTTCAAATTGGTAAATTTGGACGAAGCCATCATATATAAATGTATAGAACCAGGGGGAGGGGGAGTAACCTCGCAGCTAGGTGTGTGCTAAAGAAGCCGTCCTAAGAAGGACGCACCTAGCTCTAAGAAAAAAAAGAACAAGTCAGGTTTGCGAGAAAATTACTTCTACGCCAGGGACCCGCTCGTGAATGATTAGAATAATAATAGATGATATGAGAAAATGTCCTTAGTTAGGTTTGCGAGGAAATTAATCCCAACGCCAGGGACCCAGAAGGATAATGAGCGTCTTAATGTACTGGTTTACGGGAATATTAATTCCAACGCCAGGGACCAGCACATAAGTCGTAACAGAAGGTGAATATCGCCCTGAAAAGGGCGCACCATGAAATGAGAATAATGAAATGATACCTGAAAAGAGAGTAGAGTGATACCTTGAAGAGCTAGTCCGTTTTGATCGTCCTGATCGTCCTCAGCCTAGGTTACGTCACGAGAACACAACAAGAGGCTCGCAGGCCCTTATATACAGAAACAAGGTACATAGTATGCAAAGAGATTGGAGAATGGAAATAAAAACGTGAACCAATAAAGAAAATACAGGAGAACCAATAACAGAAATTACTATATGAAACCAAGAACAGGAAAATACTAATGAAACCAATAACAGAAATTACTATAGGTAATCAAATAAAATGATAGAAGAGGAAAGTAAACAAATCGCAGACCGAAAAGAGAGCATATCTTTTGTCAGAAGACAAGAAGATTTACAAAGGAGAATGAAAGTAAAATTATATAAAACATATCTGAAAATAAATAAATTAAATTATACAAGGTCGGAGACGGAGTTAAGTATGGCATAGACATCAAAATCCGTTTGGCAATTGAGGAGGAGGCCAGGGATAGATCTCTTGGCTTTAAATATCTCTATTGACTCAAGGGTCGCAGTCTTGAACGGGTCGTTGCATTTGTGTAAGATGGACATCACTTAATCTTTGGTTTTCAAAGTATGTCCGGAATCGGCAAGATGGTTGGCATAGTGGGAATTACCATCTTGTTTCTCGTAGGAGTTCACGTGTTCCTTGAAACGTACATTGAAGTTACGGGTCGATAATCCTATGTAAAACTTATCGCAGAAGGCGCAGTTCAGACGATATACTCCGGATCGGACGAAATCGTCAGATGCAGTTAGGGTAGATGGGCGCAAGGTACGAAGAAAAGGGGTGGGGAACGAAAAGAAACTTGGAGGCCAAGGGAAGAGAGGAAATTGGAGAGGCGGGAGAAACGGGGGCCGAGGAATAATAAAGAAACCCACTTCTTTCGTCGGCTTATATCAGGAGGGGGGGGACTCGGGTTAAGGAAGACACGTCTACGTCGTTGGAGGGTACGGGAGAAAGTAGAGGACGAGAAGCCGTTCATACGTGCGAGGGTGTGGATGATACGGAGTTCGGAGGTGCGGGAAGGGGGGCTGAGGGGTAACTTCAGGGCACGGTCAATGAAGAAGCGTAGGGAAGTGTGTTTGTGGACGGGGGGGGGGGGGGGTGTGAGGAAGAACAGTGGATTAGATTAGACGATGTGGTAGGCACCATTATGGTTCATTGAAATTTCAATGCATGTAATATGGCATGTAATATATCAATAAATTTGGAATGACGTATCATGAATGAATATAACCTAAAATTAATGATTGTCGAAATTGTTTCAAGGCGCCTGGATTAGTGGAACCATTATGGTTCTTTGGAACTTTCAATGCTAAGTTATGCCATGTTATATATCAAACAACTTGGAATGATAAGTAATGATGAATACAACGTATTCTAAATGATAATTCAAATTAGTTCAAAGTTACGTGGTATAATGGTATCATATGGTCCATTAGAAACTTTCCATGTGAACATAAGGTAGTTGAAGAGTATGGTTTAGCGAATGGTTTAGTTTAGCCTTTCAGTACTTGGTTATGTCATTCTTTAATGGTTTATCAATCCTAAACTTTTTTCATGTGTTCATTTTGGCTATGCTTTTACACATTCAGATGAATCAAAATTTTTTCGAATTTGAGCCCGAGTAAGGAAAAAAGCTTTCAATTTGAATAGAAAAATATTCATGTTGAATATTCAAAAAGATTTTTTAAAAGCTCCCAATGGATGGCGTCTCCAAATACGCCCCTTTAGCAGAGTCTAAAATATCTATTTTTTCTTAAAAAATTCTAAGCTTTTTTCATGTGTTTTTTTTCTGAATCTTCACACGCAGATATTGCAACATTTCTTCAAAAACGAGCCCGAGCAACGCCGGGTAAACAGCTAGTATTTTATAAAAAAAAACGAAAACCATTACGATATACCGTATAGTAAACAGCATATTGTATACTGCATAAATATATGCTTTCTTCATATATAAGATCCTGTATTGTTATACATTATTTTATCCCGTCATGGATAAGAATACAATTTTTTTGCCAATACGTTATTTTTTTTTAAGCATAAACCCAGAAGATATTGTATTTCGTTTCGAAAGATTGGTAGCTATTCCCTATGAAATAACATAATAGATTTATACTTTATATATTATTATTTTGTTAAACCTGCAGTCAACTTAAAGTTAATTTTCTACTACTGATTATTTCATGAAAAACATATAATGATTCGTGTATTCGCCATTATATTGTTGAGCGTGCTTTGCCAACTTATCGCTTACTTCCTCGTGTAGTTTTCACGTTGTTAGTCAGCAATTCTACTAGAATAAATAATAAAAATAATAATATACATTGATATATTAATAATAAAGAAAAACTTTCCTAATAAAGGCTCAAAATCAGATTCAATTAAAACAGTTTGACGTGACTCATTATGCCTACCTATCCCTGTTGCTAAATAATAAATAAATGGCATCCTCCAACGTGATTCGAACTCTACTTCTTACCTAGAGCGATTAATCTCAGTTGTTAAATGTATTGCAAGGAAGCCGAACATCATTAACCTAAGTGAAAACACTTTTGGAATAGACTGTACACCTGAAGTTATTAGTTTGCTGCACCTGTTAATAACCAATAAATGGGACGTTATTTCAAGAATTTGTTGCAGCCTTTCCGCATGTCACCTTCCATCCACAGAGTAGAAAAACCAGCTGCTGAAACTTCAATTTTAACAGCGGAAATATCATAAACAGTTCGTTGTCCGAACCACGTTTATATGAACTTTAGTTTTCATCTAGCTGTGGGGAATCACCACCAGAAGTTTGTGACGCCCAGTATAGTGAATAAAAGATGCTATACTGTATTCCTGCGCGAAAGGTTTGCAGTTACTGTTGATGCTGCTTCACGGAATAATCGCAAAAAGTCTTCATTAAACAAAGCAAACAACGACATCACAGTTTTAACGCTAGGAAAAAATCTCATTCAGATAAAAAATAAAAGATACACTCTATTCCCGCGCCCGCGCGACAGACTTGCAGTTGATGCTGTTGATGCGCGACAGAAAAATAGTTAGTTGATGCTGTTTCACGGAACAATCGCAAAATATTTCATTTAACAAAGCAAACGTCACAATTTTTTAACGCTGGCAAACATCCCATTGAGCTCCAGGTAAATTGAATTTTAAAAATAAAGTACCTAGGTATAAAGAAAAAATAAATTCCTTTCTTAGCGAGCACCTAGAAGCCAAGAGAAATATACTTGCCAAATTTCAAGTTTGCAGGCTTCATAGTTCTGGAGATTTCGTGATGAATGAATGAATGAGTGTACATTTTTTGCTCTCTCTTTTATAGAGGGTGAGTCTAAAACCCTGTCACAAACTTTTAGAGGAGATAGTAAGGATGATGGTGTGTACCCTATTATTCCTCCAAACTTCACTATCTTAGATGTTATAGAACCCGAGTTATAACCTTGTTGATCTTATTTGGTAGTGGCGGCATTTTTATTTCTGTTTATATCTCAGTTATCGTTCAAAATCGAACCCATGTTCATATGAACGTTTTTGCTTAGAATCATTCATACAATCTCCTCTAAAAGTTTGTGATAGGATTTCAGACTCACCCTGTATAATAGTATAGATCACGAATATGAAAAATTACTTTTGTAGAAGATATGTCAAGCCAGAATAGAATATTGAGAATCTACAGTATTCAACTTTGACTCTTAATATTAGAATAAGGAGAAAATCGGTTCACTTCAATAAGTAATTTATCTTTTAGACCTTCTTATGTGAAATCAAACATTTTTTTTATCTAGATAAGAGTTAAATGCAAGATGTTCAGTTGTACAGTAAGTGTCACGTGATTATGATGTCTGTGACAGCAGAGTAAGGAGGAGGGACGTATTTTCAAATTTTAAGAAATTAAAGTTTAATGAACGCAAATGATCTTATAAAACTATACAGGGTGAGGCAAAAGTCGCATTACACCCTGTTTTTTCGAAAGCCTTGCAGGAATTGGTAAATCTGAACATTCCAGTAAGGTATGGGTGAGGTGGTCTATCTTTTATGGTATGTACCGAATATAGCCGCCATCTAGAATCTAAGTCAATTTTTTAAATCGAAAGGGGGACGTATGATATATCACATAACATTAGATTTTCTGACAATTTCATTCCTGTAAACAGATTTGAAGTAACAGTTGTAGTTCAAAAGTTACAACACATTTTGTTCGGAATTACAGGCTGGGCTGTTCTCCGTAAAGGACAGTCATTTAATGTGTTCAACATGGTGTCCTTCTTGGTCAAGGCATATTTGAAGGCGCTGAATCCAAAAGTCATGCACTTGACGAAGGATTTCTGCAGAAATGCTGGCACACGCTTCTTCGATGCGTTGCTGGAGATACCTTGTGGAAAAGAGGGATCTTGTCGATGTTGCTCTAGGGCCCACGTGCAAAACTGCATACGTCTGTCTGGGTCATCCTCTGCTAGATGCTGGAGTATCTGAATCTTGAATGGATACCATTAATGAGCATGAAGGATTCGTACGATCAATGACTGGCTGATTCCACATTCTGCTGACAAAGGTCGTGTGCTGCGTTGCGGGCTCTTGACGAAGGATGCCGAAACCAATATTGAGGTTGTCTCGTCAGCAGCACACGATGGCCACTCCGTGCCTTGTCAACCACAGTCCCAGTTTCTCGGAATTTTATAATTAAACACCTGACAGTGTTGTGTGAAATTGGAGGATGACAGATTCCTCGGGAGAACTTCTTGAGAATGTTGAACTTTGCGCTAAATTAAGTGACTCAAAATACTTCCAATGTAACTTATTTTCGAAAAATAGCGTCTAAAATCTTTAATACTGCTATTATTACACGGAAGACAAACATGGCGTGTATTTGCAAGAGTACGGAGTGGATGGCCAATTTTGGTTGCTATCATGTCTCTGTACGAAATCTGTAAGATCGTGGCTGTTGGACTCCGCCAAGGGTGCGTCTTTCTGGGTGCCGGCTATTAAAATCTGCAGCCATGACACGGAAAATTGTTCTCCAAACATCAAAATGACCTCAGTTCTCTCCTCCGTGGTCAAAGCCATCTTCAGTTTCCTGATGCAAAATGAAACAAAATGTGTTGTAACTTTTGAACCATAACTGCTACTTCTAATCTGTTTACAGGAATGAAATTGTCAGAAAATCCTGATGTTATTTGATATATCACCCGACCCCCTTTCCATTTAAAAAATTGACTTAGATTCAAGATGGTGGCCATGTTCGGTACATACCGTAAGATATAGACCACCTCACCCATACCTTACTGTAATATTCAGATTTCCCAATTCCTGCAAGGTTTTCGAAAAAACATTGTGTACTGCGACTTTTGACTCACCCTGTACTTAATTGTTGTAATAATTAAATGGTATTCATTAATAAACTGCAGCGGATAATTGAATTAAATTCATTATACAAACAATAATTTATAAGTAATAATTTGAGCGATTTGATTGCAGTCGCTGTGGAGAGCTCCAATCTACTTGGAGAAGCAAATAAACAGAATTAGAGCTCAAGCAATTAAATTCTCTCGAAGCCAAAGAGACTCAAAGTCTGTCTTATTTACCTATGATTAATTGTATTCGGAGCACTAAATCAAATCTATCGACTACTATTTGATTTGTTTGTAGATGCTTCGGACGGTCGTCCTAAAGGAATCTGTCGTAGTTCTGGACCGGGAACAGCAATTTTCAGGCCCTTCGGCTCAGGATAGTATACGTGATGCCACAATGAAACTTTGGATAAGTTCGCTTCTGCAGAAAATACGTTTGGCGTGTAAAAATTGAAACAAAATATGCATTAAAGATTATATCTTAGCACTATAGCAAAAAGAGACAAGGTGAAGACCAACCAATATGTAAGTTCGTCATTAACGCTAATTGCTTAAGATTCTATGAATGAACAGTTATTCGTCGCACTCTCAATTAGCTTACTGGACGCAGGAATAGCATGCTGCCTTATGCACGCGACACAACGCGCGAAAGTCGGCGCCAACTCGCACGCTGCCGCTCGCGTCTCAGTGCACTCCGCAATTGCTTCCGTCGTATTCCTTTTGAAGTCCGCAGCTCCTATTTCGTGTACGCTGTCCCAAGTCGATGCCTGTAGCCTTCTTAATTAGGGCACACCTTCGTTTTCACTTTTAACGGTTTATCGTTCGCCTTTCCTCGACGCACACCAGCTGTTAAAATTCCTGGCTTGAAAACTCGACCTGATATTCCAGTCCTTTCGCTTGTCACAAATCTCTCTTTCCTCTCATAACTCCATTCTTCCTTTCAAAGTTCTTTTGCTCGCACTCATTCTTGCTCAGCTTTTTTCTTACAACCTTCCCGGTTGATTTATTGTTCCACTCTAAGTTTAAATTTTCTTCTTTCCTCCTTCCTTCCCTTTCTTTCCTTCGCTCACGATCTTGAGATCGTCCGCTCTTCTCCATTCTTCGGAGGGCGGCTTCTCTGTATGTAGCTCTTCTCTTTTTCTCTTGTTAGAAGACTTATCATAAAAAGTACTTATAAGAAGGCGCCCTTGGTTTGTAGGTTTATCCGGCCGTTCGCCGTTTGCACGATAACTAGAAAAAGGATTAACTTTTTTAAATTCTGTTTTCAGAAATATGACCATCAAAGTCTTAGCTAGGCCGTGACAACTTTTCAGAATTTTTCGTGGATCCCTTCAAGTCGAATTCACGTGCTAAAACAGTGGGTGTAAAGAATACAAATATAGCAGCATGTCATATAACAATCGATTCGTCAAGAAGGGATGTATTGTTACTTTCTGTTCATCTTTTAAGCATTATTGACATCGGCGCGCGCACGTGAAATCGCTTTGTCAACGCACGATTGCTCAAGTGATCATAATCTAAATATTAAGTAGCGGAAGAATGGAGCTACTTATTGGTTTTATAATGTCAGTCCGTTCTCTTCATAATTTCTACATTTTTTGAGGCAGAAGGTTGAAATTCGGAATGTAGCTTCCTGTGGGCATGTCCACCTGCACTGTTTAGTTTGGTTTTGATTGGTACCCCGGGGTCGGAATTACGGGGTGGGATTCAGAGAGGACAATATATCTATATCCTACTTAGGTATGCAAAAACGTGAAATTCAGTATCCAGATTCCTTTAGGCAAGATCTACATTACTACGTGTTTAGGACTATGGCAACATATGGCATGTGATATATGATACCTTCGGAAATGATGAGAAAGGAACGGAAATACGAGCTTTTTACATTTTCTACATATTACGTTCGAGAAAATTAATTCTTTGATTAAAAAATTTGCTGAGAGGCAAAAAATGCAGATAAAAGGGTAAAAATAGATGACTGCAGGATCTGCTACTTGCCTTACCCTAGTCGGGGGGGGGGGTTAATTTCTTTTTAATAAAATAGTGTGAACATTCCAAGGAGGAGCTTTAGCTGTAAAGCAGAAATACATTTATACGTTTATTAAAAAGAAATTAATCCCTCCCTCCCCGCCTCCCAAGTAGGATAAGGCAAGTCATCTATTTTTACCCCTTCATCTGCACTTTTTACATCTCCCCAAATTTTCTTTAATCAATAAATTGATTTTCTCGAACGTAATATGTAAAAGTTGTAAAAATCCTCGTATCTTCTTTTCTTTCTCATCATTTCCGAACATATGATATATCACATGACATATGTTATCATAGTTCTAAGGACCAAGTGACAGTCACCCCCGCAAATCCGATCCCACTGGGACAAATGGTCCTAAACTTCCATAGTAATGTTGATCTTGCCTAGACGAATCTGGATACTGGTTTTTACGCCTTTACGTACCTAAATAGCGCATAGATATGTTGCCCTCTCTGAATCCCACCCTCGTAATTCCGACTTCCGTATACCAATCAAAACCAAACTAAATAGTGCAGGTGGACATGTCCATAGGAAGCTACATTCCGAATTTCAAACTTTTACCTCAAAAAATATAGAAATTATGAAATGGACGGACTGGCATTATGAGCATTTGAGCTATCGTGCGTCGACAAAGCGATTTCACGTGCGCGCGCCGATGTCAGTAATGCTTAAAAGATGAACAGAAAATAAAAATGTATTCCTTCTTGACAAATCGATTGTTATATGACATGCCATTATCTTGGTATTCTTTACACTCACTGTTTTAGCACGTGAATCCGACTTGAAAGGGTCCACGAAAAATTCTGTAAAGTTGATACGGCCGAGCTAAGATTTGACGGTCATATTTCTGAAAACAGAATTTGAAAAAATTAATCCGTTTTCAAGTTATCGTGCAAACGGCGGACGGCCGGATAAACGTACAGACCAAGGGCGCATTCTTATAAGTAACTTTTATGTTAAAGCGCCTGATAAGATACTACAAAAAGGGAAAGTATAGTTAAACCGCAAGATCTAGAGCCCTGAGTGGAATAATCGATTAATTAAAAAAAAAAGGCGTGTACGTGTGATAATTCCTGGACGGAGATGTATGATATAAATTCGAGTCTGAGAATTAACTGCCTATTTTTCGTTAATCGATCATTCCACTCAGAGCTTTAGAACTTGCGGTTTGACTGTACCTGCAGCTTTTCAGCAAAACCTTGAGCTGGCGCACGCCTTAGAAGTACATTTGTATATTCTCTTATTTGTTTTGGAATAATTTCTTACATCTCTCCAAAGATTTTAATGATAAAAAAGAAACAATAATGAATTTTATATATTTATTTATTTATTTATTTATTTATTTATTTATTTCTTACTTTTTATAACTATCCCACTTAAAACGTGAATCATTAAGGCGAGCATCGCGAGGCCAACGAGAAAGACAGGCCTCGAAGCGAAAAAGTCATATGGCCATCTGGGTCCTAGCAACAATCCAACCTTCATTGTTTCCAACAAACGGAAAAGCACTGATTGCTGACATCCAATATGTAGCCAATGAAAGTTGGATTGTTGTTTGGACCCAGATGGTCAGGTGACTTTTCCGCTTCGACTCCTCTTTTTTAAAAGCTTTTATTAACTTTGCTGTGTTAGTTTGTTTAGGTCAAATCTTGTAATCAATATTAAACCAACTTTCCGACAAGCTAGGGAGCTGCAATTTGACACACTTATGCAGAATCGATGACAATTTATGATAAAGAAAAAAAATTTTCAAATCGGTTCATTGGTTCGTGTTCTAATGGTACTAACTCATTACTACGAATTGATTGTTGTAACAATTGGACATTTCGTTATGGCGAGTATAAATGTATCTATTGTTTATTGTTGCAAAATTAAGCTGTATTGTTGTCACTAAATAAAACATTATAAAAGCTTGGTTTGATAAAACCTTTTTCCTCTTAACTTGTTTCGTTTGCTTTGCAAGCATCGTAGTTAACGAAAAAGACAGGCACTGAAAAGTCACCTGATCTTTTAGTCGAAGCAACAATGTAACTCTCATTGTTTCCATCTGACCTGGGTAATTAAAAGTCACCAGATCATCAGGATCTGAAGCATAATCTAACTTTCCATTGTCTCTAACAATTGAAAAAACTTTCATTATTTATATCGAATAAATTATCGAACACAGTGGAGATTAGATTGTTGCTCAGACCACGATGATCAGATGACTTTTCAGTTCCCAGGCCTGTCTTTCCCGTTGGAGGCAGATTCTAGAAATATGGCGTCGACTACTATGGGCATTTTACGCCTTTTACACAAGGTATATCTGCACGCAGCCCGGGGCAAAAACAAACATCCAACTGTGAGGATGTTATTCTCTGTACTGTTCTTAATAACAAAATTAAAAGAAGCCTTACACTACAACATTTTAGTTTTAGTTTTAAAAACCAACTAGTTTCGGCTTTATTCCCGCCTTCTTCAGGGTACAAAAGAAATAGGCTAGCAGCCCTACATAATGAGCATGTAGGTTTTTAAAACTAAAACTAAAATGTTATACAAACATCCATGCCCACGGCGGACTCGAGAGCTAGAAAGCCTACGCCCTAGCCCTCTCGGCCACCTGGCCGGCTCTTTTCCCTTGGCCTCACGAACAAATGTGCTAACGCAGTACAATTGTGAATGAAATATGAGCATCTGAATGATCGTGCCTCGACAAAATGATTGTCGTGTGCGCGTGATCACGTCAACAATGCTTAAAAGATAAACATAAATTAACATATATTTCATTTTTGACTCGTCATTACGATTCTATTTTTGTGTTCCATGCAATAACTTGGTATTTATAACGGTCACTGTTAGAGCGCGTGCAAGTGACTTGAAGGATCCACGAAAAGGCCTGAAAAGTTGATACAGCCGAGCTACGACTTCGATGATGATATTGTCGAAAACAGAATTTGAACTTTTTTTTTTTATCAGTTTTCAAGTTATCGTGCAAACGGCGGACGGCCAGACTGATAAGCGCACAAACCAAACTTGCATTATTAGGAGCTTTAGGATAAAAGCTACTTAAAAGAATGCGCCCTTGGTCTGTACGTTTATCCGGCCGGCCGTCTGCCGTTTGCAAGATAACTTGAAAACGGATTAACTTTTTCAAATTCTGTTTTCAGAAATATGACCATCAAATATTAGCTCGGCCGTATCAACTTTTCAGAATTTTTCGTGGGCCCCTTCAAGTCGAATTCAAGTGCTAAAACAGTGAGTGTGAAGAATACCAAGATAATGGCATGTTATATAACAATCGATTTGTCAAGAAGGAATACATTTTTATTTTCTGTTCATCTTTTAAGCATTACTCATATGGGCGCGCGCACGTGAAATCGCTTTGTCGGCGCACGATTGCTCAAGTGCTCATCATCTTACACAGGGTGTTTCAAAATTATGTACAATAAATTTAGTGTCATATTCTTAAGGTCAAAAGAAGACGAAAATGTTCTATAGCACTTTGTCTGGAAACGATTTGTTTGCGAGTAATCCCATATCATGCAGTAGGGAAGAACGGTAGTTAGCGGGCGATATTTTAGCAGTTCCAGCGTTTCGACCCAACACTAGGTTGAGTGGTTTGCTCCATTTAAACCTACTTTAGGGTTGTTCCATTAGTTGTGTACGTTTGTTTCCATTACTGTAGTTTCACTACTGTACATCCACTAGGAATATCAATTTTAGAACGTTTGCGTGCTTTGACATACGCATTACGATTTACGTACAAAAAAGACATGTGCACGTATTCCAGTGCAGAATACACTGACATGCACCTAATGTATGGTCTTGCGGACGGAAATGCTGTGGAAGCAAGAAGACTCTACCAAGAACGCTTTCCGAATAAACGTTTGCCAAATAACCGAACATTTGTATCTGTCGACAGACATTTGAGGGAGCGTGGTTCCTTTGGCCGTCAAACAGGACAAGGGCGGCCTGTAGCACATTCTCCGGATGAGGAGGATGTGATAATTGACATTATACATGATGAACCACAGACAAGCATCCGTCGTATTTATTCTATGGTAAACATTCCGCACTCATCTGTTTGGCGCATTCTTCACCGTCAGCTTTTGCATCCATACCACCTGCAACTGGTTCAGGCACTGAACCCAACGGACTATCCACACCGACAACGATTTTGCCAATGGATACAACGTCGTCATGCTGCAGACCCTAGTTGTCTCAGCCAGATACTTTTCACGGACGAAGCAACCTTCACCCGGACAGGAATCGTAAATTCTCACAACCAGCACCATTGGGCAGATGCTAACCCGCATGTTACCAGAGCTCGAGCGCATCAAGAGCGTATCTCCGTGAACATTTGGTGTGGAATTGTCGGAAATAACTTAATTGGCTCTTATGTGTTGCCGCCACGATTGACTGGGCGAACGTATCTTTTGTTTCTGCAGAATGCATTGCCAGAATTACTGGAAGATGTTCCTCTTTTGATAAGATCTAACATGTGGTTCATGCATGATGGCGCTCCAGCACATTTCAGCCATGTTGTGCGAGCACACCTTAATGCTGCATACACGAATAAGTGGATAGGTCGAGGTGGACCGGTAGCCTGGCCTGCAAGATCACCCGACCTTAATCCCTTGGACTTTTTTCTGTGGGGTCATGTGAAAACGATCGTCTACAGCACAGAAGTTCCTAACATTATGGATCTGCGACAACGAATTGAAAATGCATGCCAAACCGTTCGTAATGCTGGCGACGAACTCTTCCATGACATCAGACGGTCGCTCATGCAACGAGCCGAAGCGTGCGTGCGAGCTGGTGGCGGGCACTTTGAACAATTCTTGTAATTTGGAGCCACAGGTTTAGTTGGCTGTATCGCGTAAATAAATCGTTTCCAGACAAAGTGCTAAAGAACATTTTCGTCTTCTTTTGACCTGAAGAATATGTCACTAAATTTATTGTACATAATTTTGAAACACCCTGTATATAAAATGCTAAATCCTCCTGCAACAATACAAGTTTCATTGTTTCCAACAAATGAAAAAACACTTATTGTTAAAATCCAAAAATCGCAGCCGACGAAAAAGAATATTAAAAAAAAATCCTATTTTTTTCGTAGGCTACGGTTCGAAAATATATTGTCGTCATAGATTTAACTATAGAGCTTATTCATCAGAGTGACGTCGTTCCGCAGCAACCAATCACAGCGTGAAACTGGTTAGGTTAGGTTACAACATGGTGTCAATCAACGGCGGAGCTGAAGCTGCTGCTGCCAATCAAAGTCGGAGCTGAAGCTGCTGCCGCCATATTGTAAGGCTCATGAATAAGCTCTATATACATCTATTGACATTTAAAATAACACACTAAAAAAAAATAAATCAAATTAAATCCTAAGTAAGTAATTTAGCTATTCTAAATTAGAAAATTCATTACATGTACACGATTCTTATTTTTTAATTTTAATAAAAAATAAAAACATTTAAATACAACATTTTGAAATTGATTAACAATTCAAGTCACAAGTAGGTAACATTAGTTTTTACATTTTTTGATATTCGTTAATAGTAATAATTTTTCAGTTCTATAAATTAATAAAGAGGAAAAATTCATAAATTAGGAAAATAAAAAATCAAATGCAAAAAAACATTTTTTATATTCATTTTATGTGTATAATTAATTTTATTAGTTATAAAATATAGTGGTCGTGCCCCCCCCCCCCAAAACCCGTCTGCCGAGGAAATAGAGCAATGAGGGTGGTTAAAAAAAAAAAAAGAGCCCGATTAGCCATTTTAACTGAAGAGCAAATTTTACCTCAAATAGTTGTAAATGTGTTTTTATGTTAGGTTATAACTGTCAAATTGACAGTAGTGACTTTGTCGCATTGTAACAGGACACATTGTTTTAGTATCGCTCTCATGTTGACAGTGAGTTTTTTTTAGTATTAGCAATACTCTCAATTATCGCAGTCCTGCTAATTATTATAATCCTGTCACAGATGAAATTTTTTAAAAATAAAATCGTACTTGCAGTTTCCAGTTACGCAGTAACCATCGTACGCCGAGCTTTCGAATAAAATCAAAAGCAATAACATTCCATATTATATTATCTTCCTCACAACATTCTTCTTTTGTTATTATACAACTCTTGGATTCATTCTAATTTATGCTATTGTATTATTTTCTGGGGATCAACCACAGCCTTTAATCTTACTAGATTACTGAAACTACAAAAGTGGTTCTTGCGTACTTTATTAAATGTCCCAAAAAGCTTTTCTGTCTCGCAAAAATTTGCACAAATAGGTATTTTAACAATCCACGAGATATACAAGATTCAACTTAGTTCTTTTATGTACAAAACTCAGAACGCGTTGTTGCAGATTACTACTCCAATAGTTATTACCCTAAACCATGATTTGCACAATTATCCAGCTAGGCAGGCTAGGTTCGTTTATTTTCCTGTATCTAGGCTTGGCTATCGTAACAGGAGCTTATCCTGGTGTTAAAATCTGGGCCACTATTCCGCCCACTATACGTACTTTGATGCCTTATGCAATATTTCGTAGAGCATTAAAGGGTTACATCACGTCTCTATAACTGGTTAACAAGCATTGTCTTTTATATTTTTTTATTATTTTTTTCTAAGTGACTTGATTATATCGTTTTGTATAACGATCTTCACTTTGCCTTGTTGTAATTATAAACTCTTTCTTTCCTATGAATTGCAACGTCATTTATGCTACGGTTTTATTTTAAAAGATTCTTTATATGGTACCCAACGTTATTAACTGTCTGCTTATTTACTGGCAATTTAGGTTTTAGTTGGTCATAGTTGCCTATTTGGCAACTATTTTTATTTCAACCAATGTAAAATGGTTATTAATTCCTTTAAATTTAATCAAAATTTTTCATTTAAATTACGATTTAATTTTTGCCAGTATTGTATTCTAGCCCATCTTGTATGTTTATTTAAGTTTTTTTTTTCTTTTTATAATGCACTAACATGTTTATTATTTGTTTGTTACTATTATTTACTACGCCCGCGTGGTTTAACTAGTCGGTCTAGGACCATACCTGACCCCGTAGGGCGTTACTGTAAATTTCTTAACCCTAATAATAAAATAAAATAAAATAAAAATAAAAAAAATTATTTATTGGATGCTCGGATCGGTGCAGCCAGCTATGTCTGGCGCGAACTGTGGTGATGCGTTTAAAAAACTTGAGCTAGGAAAGAAACCCAAGCTATCTATTTTCCAAATCTTTATCCCCATTCCCTTCTATGGCCATGAGTCTTGGGTAATGACCGAAATAGTTCCGAAATGAGATCATGACAGGTGGGACAGGTGTCTCCTATTAGTGTTCAGCATCACAATAATGCAGTCTTTAGGTGCTGAACCGCTACTTCTCCGCATTGAGAGGTGCATTGTTTAGCCACAAGTACAGATGCCGCAAAACCATCTTCCTAGGCAGTTCCTATTTTCCAAGTCGGTGGTTGGGTTAGGTCACGTGACAATGGGGTGGGTGGCGGGGGGGGGGGGGCTTAAATATGAACTTGGTCGTAAGCCCATTAAGAAATAAAAATCATGGGGTTAGGTCAGGTGACCTTGGAAGCAGCAGAAGAAGAGGAGAAATATGTCTTATAAGAGATCAAGGAGTCGGGCTAGAATTACATTGATCATATGGGTTCGAGTCGCTTGGTTAATACCATTGAGGACATGCACCTGATGGCGGAAAACCTGGAGCGCTGCCCCGCGACCTTAACGAATAGGCAGGTTGAAAATTAAGTAAACATTTTTATTTATTATTGGCAGTCCTGCCAATTATCACAGGCGAAATTTTATTATTAAAATCGAATTTACAGATTCGCCTGTTGTGGCACCGTCGTATGACGGGCTTTAATACTAGTCATTTATATAAAATCAGCGACGGTGGACTTTGTCACAACAAAAAAAAATATCTAACAATGGGTTATTTCTCGATTATACAATCGGGTGGGTTCGCTTCTAGTAATCTATATTATTAAGTAGCGGAAAAATGGAGCTACTTATTGCTTTTATAATGTCTGACCGTCTCCTTCATAATTTCTACATTTTTTGAGGTAGAAGGTTGAAGTTCGGAATGTAGCTTTCTATGGGCATGTCCATCTGCACTATTTAGTTTGGTACACTGGGGTCGGAATTACGGGGGTGGGATTCAGAGAAGACAACATACCTATGTGCTATTTAGGTAGGTAAAGGCAGATTCATTCAGTATCCAGATTCCTCTAGGCAAGATCTACATTACTATGAAGTTTAGGCCCAGTTGTTCCATTGAGGTTGGATATGCGGGGGTGGCAGTCACTTGGTCTTTATAACTATAGCAACATATGGGATGAGATATATCATACGTTCGGAAATGATGAGAAAGGAAAGAAGATACGAGGTTTTTTAAAATTTCTACATATTACGTTCGAGGAAATCAATTTTTTGATTAAAAAACTTGGGGAGAGTTAAAAAGTGCAGTTAAAGGGGTAAAAATAGATGACCTGCTACGTGGAGGGGGGTTAATTATTTTTAATAAATGTATAAATGTATTTCTACTTCACTGCAAAAGCTCCTCCTTGGAATGTTTACAAGACTTTATTATAAGTAGCTTTTAGCTAAAGCTCCTAATAACAGGGAAATACTAGACAGTCAGTGATTTTGGAACACCGGTGAATATATTTTTTCTTTGAATTTTCTGCAAAATTCTACAATCATTCATTAATCGAAACCAAGGAGTTTCAATAATTCTCTTTACACGTCATGACGTCAAACTATCACGTAATATAAAATATCTGGATATACACACAAGAGACAACTAAGAAATGAATCTATAACAAATATCTTTATCGATTTATTTTCTTTATATTTCTGATCATTATATAACTAAAGAAAAACATAATATTTATTTGTAAAATTTTAAGATAACTTAAAAAAATATCTCAAATACATAACATCAATTTTATGATGTAAAGGAAAAATATGATTCTGTGTCACTTATCTTTTCCTACATTATTTAAAAATCATATTTTTCTTTGAAGTAATAAAAATCTTGTTAAAATTTTATGATTTTTCTGTTATAGTTTTCTGAAACGTTTATTGAAAATTAATTAACAAATACAGTTTTTTCCATATTGGTATGCCTTCATATATCTTTGTTTTAAAGGGAAAAAATATCTGTTTGAAAATGACAGAAAGTTTTTTTAATATATTACTTCTTCTGTCGAACTAAAAATATAGTTACTTCAACTCACGTAAATTCCTAATTAAATGGGCTATAAGCACGTTATCTGAAAGTGGACGATATTAATTTTCCACCTGCTGCAAGAGATATGGAACCACGGGGACTAGTGACTCTGAGCCGTGACAATTTCAGCGTTAATTACATTTGACTCACTTCCAGCAAAGAAAAAGAAAATGCCTGTCACCCACTTCCCTGGCTGTCGAAAAACTTCAAGATGATAGAGACGGCTGCCTTCACTCTCCGCCATTGCAAGACACCTGGTTCAATTTATGTCATCATTAAAATGGTAAAAAAATTAAATTTCAAGAGTAAATATTCGTTGCTTTATTAGATATGAAATCTTTTAAATTAAAATAAGGTAGAGGTGTTTGATTTATGAATGCCTCTAAGAGGTCATATAGGATAAAAATTAAAAAAAAACATTTCCCCTGAAAAATGTTATAACGTTTGTTTGACAGGAGATAATGTTATTGTAATGCTAAAACTGTATATAACTTTCTAAAATAAAAATTTATTACGGAGATACTAATCCCAAAAATTTTATGACATCATTAGACACCATCTACTGAAAATAACGGATCCAGAGCAATATCAAATGCACCATCTACAGAGTTGTTTTTTTTCATTCTGTAGAAGCAAGCCAGTTCATGAGCCGATTTGAATTATAAAATAAATTAAACAATAGCTAACCAGTTTTCTCATACCTCAGATGTTTAAATTATAAATGAAAATATACAAGGTGATTATAATTAAAGTCCCTTTGTAAAAATGCTATAAAAAAACAACCATGAGTCCGAATGACTTCAAATTTGGACTGAGCATTCTTGAAGAAGGGGCATTGGATATGGATAAGAAAAAAAATAGTTCCAAAATTTATCACTAGATGGCGCTGTAAGCGGCATATGTATAATAAAAAAAAATCATGTTTAACTTGTTTTAGTGTCAATTGCATTCCTTGACCAACTTTAATGTAAAAACATCATGCCATAAACAACTCATGCCAAAGCCGTCGTATTTCAATTCAAAATGTCACTTCTAGCTGAATCCGCTTCCGTTATGCCGCTTACAGCGCCATCTAGTGATAAATTTTGGAACTATTTTTTTCTTATCCCATATCAAATGCCCCTTCTTCAAGAATGCTCAGTCCAAATTTGAAGTCATTCGGACTCATGGTTGTTTTTTTATAGCATTTTTACAAAGGGACTTTAATTATAATCACCTTGTATATTAAAAAAAACACTTTGCATGCAAGCTGGTGTTAAAATGGCTCCATGAACTGTAGATCAACTCAATTGTATCTCATGGGTTGTATACACCTCATTGGTGATGGGAATGCTCAAAACTGTCCCGTTGACCTAATATACATCGATTTTGAGAAGACGTTTTGAGAAGACCATATTCCCCTTATTAAAAAAATGTTTACAATTTGGGTTATATCACTTGCTTGTCTAATAGTTATGCTCATACCTTACTGATAGAACAAATTATGTTGTCATAAATGGCAATACCTCCAAAAGCTTCATATCCTTCTCCGGAGTGCCTCAGGGTTCAATCTTAGGACCATTATTATATCTCCTGTTTATTAATGACATACAAATTTAGTAAAATCATGCTCTTTGTTTTTATTCGCAGATGACATCAAAGTGGGCAAAATTATTCGTACTCCTCTTGACTGCTTTGATTTGCAACCAGAACTCTACTCTATTAACTCTTGGTGTATCGAAAATAAAATGTATACTGATGAAAAGAGTCACTCGGTCACTTACTCACTGAAACAGTCTCTTCATAGGTTCGCGTACACCCTGAATGGTTCTTCTCCATTAAGGATCTAGGGGTCTTTTTTAAGCACAACCTATCTTTCACCGATCATATGAACCACTATATCTCTAAAGCCTATAGGATCTCTTATTTCATTGTTCGAAATTTTACACGTTTCAGAAGCACAGAGTTTTCTCTTTTCTTATTCAACTCTCTAGTAAGAGGTTTTCCTACAGCACCTGGAATTAACATACGTCACCCCCCTCCTCAGTAATTCCTCCGTCAACGCGTATTTGCCAAACAGACTTTGACGTGCATGCAATACTTAGTTCTTTATCTGATATATTATGATTTCTTTCTCTCGTTTTCTTTATTATTATATGCTTCTTTTGCATTTGGTAATTTTTAAGCCCGCATTTTGTTTATTTTGTTTTATTTAATTTATTATTTTCTGTAAATCCTCAGGCAACCGGATAAGTTCTAGTTTCGGTTCGCATTGAACTCCCACCATCTCTGTAGAATTTCTTTTTTGTATATTTCAAAATATTATGCTTATTCTATTTTTTATACTTTTTATTCTATTGGCCATTATATCCTCATATATCCTTCTTGGACTCATTGGTTCCCTTACTTTGTATCCTATTGGTTCATGTATCATATAAACGATCATTGCATAATTTGCACCACTGTTCTGTATATAAAGGTTCACTATCAGGGGTTCACTATTTGGCTTCCTAGTTACTGTGTGTATCGTAAAGACAGAACTCTCCCCACTACAGTAAAGTCCCCGTCAGGTGGGTCAGCAATTATTATTAAGAAAGGCATTCATCATCGGGAGGAACCAACCCGAGACTATATGGGAATGGAAGCTGCCTCTGCTATCATTACTGATGCCACACTGGGAGAAGTGAAACTAGTGGCTCTATATAATGCGTCCAAGCATAAATTCGATGCCAATGACGAGTTGTTTTCCGGGAATATTCCCGTTATTATGGCGGGAGACCTAAACGCTAAACACTCGCACTGGAATTCAAGATGCCATAACCAAAACGGTGTCCTTTTGTATGGCTACGTGCAAAGGCAATCTGATATTATTGCAGTAGGCCCTGTGGATGATACATATTATTGTGATCATTCTCCTTCAAGCGATGTACTTGATATTGTGTTGCTGAAGGGCTTCTACAAATCATTCAATATCTATACTGTCAATGATCTATCCTCAGACCATAAACCAGTTGCACTAAATTTTGACAACGTAAACATTGACCTCAAAGAAGAACTGAGGCTCAAACAAGACTGGAAGTTTTTTAGAGAAATTCTCAAAAACGATGACGACCCACTAAATAACGTACATAGTACGAGCGACATAGATACCAATGTGAAAAGGCTTACTACACGTATAAATGCAGCTATTGACTCTAGTGCTTCACCCTTAGAGTCGAAGCGAGCTGATCACCTTGATCTCACCCCAGAAATCAAACAATTAATTGAACAAAGGAATAAGGTTAGAAGGCAGTGGTACCGAACTCGTGATTCATGGCTTAAGACCAAATATAATAGGCTCACTAGAAGAGTTCACGAGGAGGTAAAAGCACTTCGTAACGACAGGTGGAACGATAAAGTTAAGAGTCTGTCGACCCACGATAACTCTATTTGGTGCATGGTTCGAGCCTTGCAAAACAAGAAAGTCATTAATATCCCACCCCTGTTAGCCCAAAATGGCAAATTCATCACGAATGATGATGATAAAGCGCAGCTTATTGCAAGTTCACTTTCAGAACAGTTTGTCACGCCTACTGATGGTCGGCAAATAGGACTTGATATGTCTGAGAAGGTAAAAACCTGCATAACTGGCTTCTATAATATTCACGGCAATGAATTCCCAAAACATGGCATTGATATAAATGAAATCCAAAGCATCATTAAAAATTTAAAAAAGAGAAAAGCTCCAGGTAAAGACTCTATTAAGAACAGTGCTTTAAAAAATTTACCTCAAAATACAATTCAAGATATTGCAAAAGTGATTAACGACTGCTGGAAGAACACTTACTTCCCGGATGCTTGGAAGCAATCAGTTGTCTTAAGCATTCCTAAGCCAGGACAAAATCCTGCAAATCCTGTTAGTTACAGGCCCATCAGCTTGTTACCATCAATCTCCAAAATCCTGGAAAAAACAATTCTCAAGAGATTCATTGAGTACTGTGATGCCAACGATCTCATCCGCGATGAACAATTTGGCTTCCGCTCAAACCATTCCTGCCAACTCCAAACATGGAGGCTCGCAGCGGACATCAATGAGCCCCTTAATCTCTCTATTGGTATTTTGTTTCTGAAAAATCGTCAATCTTATTTTCTTTTTTATATAATGTGGAAGACCGCTTGGGTGGATCAGGCTTCTTGACTACCTCAGTGTACTTTTTCTGGAATTTATTCTGGTTCGATGAGCTTTGTGAAAGCGCGGCTTTCGTCCCATCTTAATAAATGTACACTTCACTGTTCGATTGTCGATTGTCTTGCTGTATATTCATAAAAGGAAAAGATGACATCATCGCTGCTGGACCTGTGGAGGACATCTACTACTGCGACCACTCCCCTACTAGTGACGCTTTGGACATCTCGCTCTTGAAGGGTTTCTTCAAACCTTACAATATCTTTACAATCGATGACCTTTCTACTGACCACAAGCCTGTGGCGTTGAACTTTGACAACGTTGACATAAATTTCCGAGAGGAACTCATACATCAAAAAAACTGGAAGCTCTACAAAGATATTCTTAAGGATTATGGCTGCCATCCCGACGTTGCGTACTGTACGGAGGACATTGATCAACGTGTTGAAGACATCACCAGATGTATTAACAGTGCTGTAGAAGCTAGTAACTATCCAACAGAGAATAAACCTCCTCATCGAATCCAACTCACTCCTGGAATCCAACGCCTAATTGCTTAAAGAAACAGGACCCGTAGACTATGGTAACGCTATGGTGAACCCTGGCTCAAAACCAAGTACAACAGGCTAGTGCAAAGAGTCCAAGAGGAGATAAAAGATCTTCGCGACGCTAAATGGAATGATAAGCTCAAAAGCTTGTCCGCTCGCGACAATTCTATTTGGAGTACGGTCAGACCTTGACAGAAGAAGAAGAATAATACGCTTCTTCCACTCCGTACACCACAAGGTGAATATGTGCAAACTGATCAGGACAAGGCCCAAGTCATTGCAGATTCACTTGAAATGCAATTTGTTACTCCTATCAACAACAATCCCGAGAGTCCAATCATGTCTCAGCGTGTGGAAGCTGGTCTTGTCAACTTTGATGAAGTCCCGCAGCATTTAACGAAGAACAACATCGAGGTTGGAGAGATCGCCTCCATCATAAGTAAACTGAAAAAGAAGAAAGCTTCAGGAAGAGATAAGGTGAGCAATAACGCCCTTATGAATCTCCCAAAGAAATTTATTGACTTTCTCACCAATGTCATTAGCGACTGCTGGAAATTTTTCTACTTCCCTGCATCTTGGAAACAATCTATTGTTTTGAGTATCCCCAAGCAGGGACAAAATCCAGCAATTCCCTCAAGCTACCGGCCTATTATTCTGCACACCTCAATGTCTAAAGTTTTGGAGAAAACGATCCTCGTCAGATTCCAAGACCACTGTCTCGCCAATGATCTCCTTCGGAAAGATCAGTTTGGGTTTCGTGCCGCCCACTCTTGTCAGATGCAGATATGGATGCTCGTAGAAGACCTGAGCACCCCCTTCAACCTTTTCAGGTACTGCGGAGTGGGATTTCTCGATGTAAGTAAAGCTTTTGACCAAGTGTGGCGTGGGGGCCTTGTCTGCAAGATGATTAGAGACGGGTTTCCTCCGATTTGATTTTCATGGTGAAAGCTAAAGTTGTTGAAAACCTATCCACGCCCCGTGTTGTAAAAGCTGGTGTCCCTCAAGATTCTGTCCTCGGGCCCGTGCTATTTAATTATTTTGTGCATGATTTCCCGAACCCTAAAAATTGTAATCTGTATTTCCATGCTGACGATACTGGCATGATGACATGGGCACAGAAGCCGGCTCACTTTATCAATCGTCTGCTGCACGCCTTGAAGATGTTCGAAGACTGTTTTAACTGCTGGAAGCTGAACCTTAATGTCGGAAAGTGCAAGGCAATGTACTTCAAAAGAAAGTTCAAACGTCCCCCAGATTCTCTTGTGCTATTCAATAAGAAACTGGACTGGATAGACAACTACAAATACCTTGGCGTTATCGTCGACTCAAGACTCTCTTGGAATCGTCACGTGACCTACGCTCGGAACAAAGCGAAGAGGGCTAAGTACATAGCTAAGTCTCAAAGCTCTCCTGGGCCGCAACAACACCTTCAGCAACGACAATAAGTTACTTCTGTACTAGTCGATTATTCGGAGCATGCCTGCGTGGGCGACTATCTGTAGAAGCAGATGGAGTGAGCTACAGTCATTCCAGAATGTTACCCTGAGGACCATTGCCCAGCTTGGCAGAAGGACGGTGAAAAACCAATCCATCCACTTGGATTTAAACATGGCCCATATCGGAAAGTTTATACAGGACCTCCTTTTGACTATGATACAGAAGATGAAGACTCACGACAATAAACTTGTGAATGGGATACTGAAGAACTAAATGAATATGAACTGGCATACGAAGTGTCGTAAACCGAGGCACATTCTTGACGTCAATTTTGAAGATATTATCAAAGTTTATTTCCCGGACTACTGGAAGATGTGATAATCTTCCCTCTCGCTGTATTTTTTTTTTACTTCGTTCGTATTTTGTTACTGACAATCGTCAATCTTATTTTCTTTTTTATATAACGTGGAAGACCGCTTGGGTTGATCAGGCTTCTTGACTACCTCAGTGTAATTCATCTGGAATTTATTTTAGTTCGATGAGCTTTGTGCTTTCGTCCCATCCTAACAAATGTACACTTGACTGTTTGATTGTCGATTGTCTTGCTGTATATATTCTTGACAAAGTCGGGAATAAATGGCGAAACTAGTTGGAACTCATGATGTCCCTCTGTTATACTGTAAGGCCACCCCATGTTTAGTCCCTACTAAGACCCGGCTTAGAGTATGCTTTGTGTATCTGGTCTCCGTACAATGTTACGTTACACCAGCGTCTAGAGAAAGTTCAAACTGATTTTTAACGCTCCCTTCTTCACTTCTCAAATCATAACTTCTTTAAAATTTATATGCTACAAACTCTAACCTCAGAGATCACTTTCGTTGTGAAACGCTACTTAACAAACATATTTATCTCGAGGCCTGCTGCTTATTCAAATTCTCCATATATCCATATCCTGGGTGATTATAACTAAAGTTACGATTTCAAAAATGGATAATTTGAAACTTACTCGTCAGAATGACCTGATATTTTATCAGAACAATCGTGAGGCAATGGAATTTTGTTTGGCGAGGGAAAAAAATAGTTCCAAAATCTGCCGATAGATGGTGCTGGCAAGGTACACATTGACAGGAGACAAGGTAAGTAGTATAAGGTATGCTCGATCGCGAGTTCTATCGTGATTGGCTAAGCTCCGTGACGTCAGCCAGAGCGCAAATGCGACTGTTATTTTGCTTGAAAGCTATGGAAAAGCAGCGCAAATTTCCGTTTCGAGACCTTTCACTAGCATTCGCTTATGTTTCCAAGATTGATTCATTTCATAATCAGTTCAGGCATAGTTCAAGTAACGGAAATGATATACATTACACATTTAAAGAATATATTATTGTTAAAATTACGTTTAAAACTATGTAAGGCATTGCACGATTGAATACCGATAACGAAACGAAACTTCAGGATGCATAAATGAATTAAAATGATAAAGTAATATTTGGAAACTCTTTATAGTTTGTTTACTTAAAAAAATATTGCTGTGAAAGCTTACAAACAATTAGGATTAGCATTAAAACATTAACGATTCGATCTCTCTTTAACGTCTCCTGTTGAATATCGACATCTTTTATGTATCAACACGATATAAAAGATGACCAGGATTTTTACATGAGAAAAACATTTTAAGACGCAGAAAGATAAAAACACACCTGTGAAGGTCAGTGGTGAGACTTTAATATATCTATTACTACAATTTAAAGCTAGACAAGAAATCGGCATTGAGTTTTACTGTGTTTGTCTACGCAAACTTCAAACGTAAACATACGATGAAGGCCATTTTTTGCCAATCAAAGCAATGGCCGACAGGCTTTCAATCTTTCAAATGGGGACGCGGTGGTGGCGCTGAAAGCAGCTCATGAGCGATCTACTTATTTCATATCGTTGGTACACACGCAAAACTATCATAGCGCCATCTCTTGGCAATAAGCGATGACAATGAAGCACTTCTCCAACACAATAAATAACGACAACATTGATATGCAGAATATGGAGGAAATAAAAGAAGTATTAAATTGCGTTTTAACGTACCCCCCTCGTCTGTGGAGAAATTGTTTTTTCCGTGAATTTGAAAGAATTGTTGATCTCTTTTAGTGATACATTGTAGCCATTTCGGCGATGGCTTCACCAGGCAGATGCTCAGTCCATGATGGTAATGCGTAAAGCGAAGTTTGTAATCCTTTTTAAAATATTTTATTTTGTTTATAACATGGATTATTTTTGTTTTCCTGGAAACTGTTGTTGCATATTTCAACTGTATGATGTGTTTCAAGCATTATTAAAAATCGTCTGCAAAGTTTGATCTGATTTTTTTATTTTAAAGCATGTGCACCTATGGAAGGTTTGCATTTTGCGGGCTCTGGCTGACGTCATCAATTCTCCGCCATCTGGTGAGCACCGAGAGAAACGGCCCGATCGAGCATACCTTATACTCTACTTACCTTGGTCTGGAGATATACAAATTACTAATACGTGACATGCGCACCGCAGACATAGATGCCATAAAAATGAAGAGCACAAGCTCTTTCCTTGAATGCTTCATCATGACTCTATGAAGGATAAAAGATGTTTGTTCCATGAAGTTAGTTTTTTGGCATTATCACTGTTGTCGCTGTAAACACGTATTCTTGTCTTTTCGCTAATAAAATTTTCGTAAACCCCTGAACTCTATTGTTTCCTTTTGGTTAACAACATTCACGAATCCACTTTTGGTTTTCCCACTGACATTATCCTGGTCAGCGCCATCTATCGGCAGATTTTGGAACTATTTTTCTCTTTCCCCAAACAAAATTCCTTTGCTTCACGATTGTTCTGCTAAAATATCAGGTCATTCTCACGAGTAATTTTCAAATTATCGATTTTTGAAATCGTAACTTTAATTATAATCACCCTGAATTATAAATCCGAGTTTGTTGGAACGTTTGGGCTTTTGTAACTGAGAAAATGCTCAATGAATCTCCACGAAATTTTCCATGTACGTATTTAGTGTCACTGTGCTTTCAGTAGGGTACTTATGATATCGTGTTTATATCAATTTTTTTAAGTTATTTTTATTTTTCGAAAAGTTGAATTGTTTTCAAAGGATGTCACTAGATGGCGATACTATCTTATCAAAAAGTTGAATAGACTTTTGTTTATGAAGTATATCACTAGATGGCGAGGCCAGACGGCGCACGTTCTTTGTACGAGCCTTAAATTACATTAAGTTTGAGAAGTAGCCAAATTCATGCAATACAGGGGGACTGAAATCGCTTCTTCCATAAATACAGCAATCCAGTTGTTGACTACAAAAACAGAATTTGCACGTGTGCACAGACCTGGGGATTAAAAGACCGTGCTAAATTTTAGTTATATATTATTGTAACTTTAATTTGACATATTAATATTATTTTATTAACTAATTTCGTTTATAGAAGCAAAATTATTATATAATGAATAAAGAGACCATACAAGAACAGATGAACAGCGATCTTACCTTCATCTGTTCTTGGACGATAGCTTAAATCTCAGCATCAGTAATGCAAAATTTCATCATACAAACCAATGACGTATATTAAAGATAGACCCTGAAACCTGCCAGCATACTTGAAGTGGGAAGGTCTGCCTTCAAGAACTGTCATGGCCGAAAGTGAGCAAAACACATGGCTAAACATGAGGGTACCTGATTAATAATTCTTTCACACTCCGATCACGGAATGATAAGCTTATCTCTTCGTTAACTTTGTATTTGAAGTATTTTAAAATATTTTAAAATCAATTTTTCGATCATGGTTTAAATTTCAATTTCATTTCGATCATCTTTTGGTACGTAAATTCCATTTATGGTTGTGAAAGTGATTCCTGATCCTTTTTCGTGCTTATTTGTACGGTTGTACGCGGAAACTTTCAGGAATGGTTTTGAATTAATTATTCCTCGGGCCCAAAATCTTCAAAAACAAAGAAGCCACACAGCTAACAACAACATCACGGCTCATTTCTGCCCAGAACTGCCATGGCTTCAATTGGCTTCACTTTGCTGGCGATGTTAACAATAGGATTCGGAATCTACCTTTAATATACATCACTGGAACAAACAGCCCAAGCAACGCACGACAGGCATACCGGCTAGACTTTTGTTTTCAAATGATGTCACTAGATGGCGGTGCCAGACGAAGAATGTTTCATTTTATTCAATTTTTCCAGACTTTCCAGGTCGCCAGTATATATTTTCAGGAAGCTTGCTTCTCTCATGGTCAGTTATACGTTGCTTGCTCCCGCGTTTCCAGATGTCGAAATCTTTATGTTTGTGTGCCACAAGGGGAGACATACAACGTTGTTTACCGAAATGGACTTGAATGCACAAGTACATGACAATTCATGACCAGCTTGCCTGTGTAGCTGATTCGTTTATCTTATTTTGTTTTTCATTATTTACTTTTGTACATATAATTTAATTTTCTTTTGTTCCCAGTTCATTGTTCATAAATCATCATTTATGTCTAGGTTTGGAGTTGGCTTTCTAGACTGTTTCTCATTTTCTTGCATTTCTTTCATATTTTGTTAATCATAGTTCAATTTTTAACTTAACAAACAATCGTTAAAAAAAATTACTCAACGCATCTTTTCCACCCGGGCGAAGCCGGGTAATATTGCTAAGATAATCTTATAACCTACTCTGTTAGATTTCTCAATTTCATAAAACTACACATTCCCAAATTAAACTCATGAAACACTGATATATTTTATTTACCACTAACTAAGAAATGTATTACAAACAATCTCCCTTTCAATCGATTATTTAAATTAGGCAATATATTCTCAAATTTAATTGATATTAACTTTTTAAGTATAAATAATTTAAAGTTATAACATATGAACACTAAACCCTTTTTGTATTGGTGGTGCTTATTGTAAAAATTTTTGTTTCAATTTTTGTTCTTGTATTTGCTTTCCTTTAAACTGTCATTGGGCATTTCTAAGCCTGTTGATTGCAATAAATAAATAAATAAACAAACAAATAAATAAATAAATATAGCCAGTTTTCAGTTCGAACGTTGTTCTTTAGTTATCTTGAGTTCAAGGTTTATAGAAGACTACGCCTAATTAAGTTGTGTATCTCCACAATGTCACACATTAAAAATGGCTCCGATATGCTCTTTTTATGTAAATAATGGACCTCCCGTATTTAAAATAAAGTTCCAGTAGTTTGACTTTTTTGCTCAGAATTAAGTCTCTCCAAAGTAAATCTCCTAGGTTTCCAGGAAATTAACTACAATAGGTGAGTTTTTAAAATCACTTTGAACTTATTGGTCAGCCTGTAAGTCATAGACAGGTAAATTAAGACACGTAAGACTCGTTTGGAGGGATATCAGGAAACTTTTGACTATATAGTTTACGTGTATACATTTTACGAGCGCATGTTCTTTCGTTATTCAGATGATTACGTGCACCTGGAAGTCATTTCTTTTGTATTGCTAAATACAGTACTAAATGCGAACACAGCGTTTTCTTATGTATTGTCGCACCATGTTTCTTGATGCAAAAGTTTCAGCTAAAGTGAATTATGATCTTAGAAAACCTACACTGTATGTATATTTGAAAAAATACATCGGATAAATGCGTACTAAAAGTATTTTTAAATCTATTAATAGAGAAGTTTACATAATTTTCCGCAAAAATTTCATCTTTCTTATTACGAATTCTACTAAATGTAATCCGTATGAACTTCAATATGACAGATATTTCAAAGCTGCTAGGTAGGCGAGATCTAAGTGTGATTTATAGGTAATGGGGGGGGGGTTCATTCCTGCACTCAAATTTGACTTTGACCCCCAAATTTAAGGTCATCCATTGTAATCTTCAATTTTTCTTATATGCATCTTTAAATAATTTCAGAACAAATTAATCAGAAACTGATAGAAACGAGAAATCCTCAAGCAATTCTTTCATTTCGTGACTATTATGTTGAAATACATTCCATGAAAGTATGGGCTGAAGAAAAGCGATAACTTGTGTGCAAGGCGAACTGAACTATTTGTCATTCAATATTGACTCGCTTTTGTAGTGAGAGTGGCTGTATATTACTTTTTCTTTAATGATCCCTGTAGGCCTATTTGTTTTCTACAGTAGTCTCCTTATACTGCAATGATTATGCAAATTGTGCGGTAAAAAACATTATTGATTTAATTAAGGATGTCTGCTCCTGCCCATCACTTTTTGCCGCTGTTAACAAGAGGGTTTGGAGTCTATCTTTAATATACGTCATTGCTTACCATCCGAGGCCAACGAGAGACAGGCCAGGGCACTCAAAAATCACATGATCATCGGGGTCCGGGCAACAATTCATCCTTCATTGTCTCCATCTTGGATTTTAACAATCAGTATTTTTTCGTTTGTTGGAAACAATGAAGGATG
>JAHWFO010053790.1:66476-114625 GCA_023313115.1 Rhysida immarginata
AAGTCCTTGTTGGTTTACTGTTGTTTCATCGCTTCCTGGTTATTGACTTTTGGGCGTGAAACTAAACGTAAACATAAGTAAATAAATAAATAAATATATTATAAATCAGAGTCCGTTGGAACATTTGTCCTTTTATAACTCGGAAAATACTCAAGGAATTTCCACGAAATTTTTCAGGTACGTAGTTAGTGTCACTGTGGTTTCAGTAGGGAACTTTTTATACCGTGTTTATATCAATTTTTTAAGTTTTCTTATTTTTCAAAAAGTTAAATTGTTTTTAAAAGATGTCACTAGATGGCGATATAATCTTTTCGAAAAGTTGAATAGACTTTTGTTTTTAAACTATGTCACTAGATGGCGAGGCCAGACGGCGCACTTTCGTTGTACAAGCGTTAAATTTACATTAAGTTTAAGAAGTAGCCAAATTCATGCAATAGAGGGGACTGAAATCGCTTCTTCCATAAATACAGCAATCCAGTTGTTGACTACAACAACAGAATTTGCACGTGAGCACAGACAAGGGGATTAAAAGACCGTGCTAAAATTTAGTTATATACTAATGAAAGTTTAATTTGACATATTAATATTATTTTATTAACTAATTTCGTTTATAGAAGCAAAATTATTATATAATGATTAAAGAGACCATACCTTCATCTGTTCTTGGACCATAGCTTAAATTTCAGCATCAATAATGCAAAATTCCATCATACAAACCAATGACGTATATTAAAGATAGACCCGGAAGCCTGCCAGCATACTTGAAGTGGGAAGGCCCGCCTTCAAGAACCGTCACGGTCGAAAGTGAGCAAAACACATGGCTAAACACGAGGGTACCTGATTAATAATTCTTTCACACTCCGATCACGGAATGATAAGTTTATCTCTTCGTTAATCTTGTATTTGAAGTATTTTATAATATTTTATAAACAATTTTTCGATCATGGTTTCAATTTCAATTTCATTTCGATCATCTTTCTGTACGTATTTTCTATTTATGGTTGTGGAAAGTGATTCCTGATTCTTTTTCGTGTTTATTTGTACGGTTGCACGCGGAAATTTTGAGGAATGTTTTGAATTAATTATTCCTCTGGGCCAAAATCGTCAAAAACAAAGAAGCCACACAGCTAACAACATGGCATCTTTGTTAGCCTGTTGGGACCTATATTACTTCTTTTGTATGTTTGCAATATTTTTTTAGTACCACACAATGAATATATAAAATTTCAGGTTCCTAGGCCTTTCCGTTCAAATGTTATAGCTTCAATTGTATTTGGTGCTTCGAGGCCCCTGGCGGAGTTCTAGAGGCGTATATCAGCTTCCTTCTATATTGGCTATATTTTTTAGTTCCAAACTAAAAATGTACATAATATCAGGTTTCTAGATCTTTCCGTTCAGAAGTTATAACTTGATTTGTATTTGAGACCTCGGGGTCTTCTGGCAGGCCCTATAGGCCTAAATCACATTTCTTGTATATTTGCTATATTTTTTTTAGTAGCATACAATAAATATACAAAATTTCAGGTTCCTTATTCGTTCCTTGCAAATGTTATAACTTCAATTGTATTTGGGTGCTCGAGACCTCCGGAGGGGTCCTAGAGGCTTTTATCACTTTCTTTGTATATTGCTTTTATTTTTTTAGAACCGCACTACAAATTTACGAAATTTCAGGATTTTTGCCCTCTTTGTTCAAAAAATAAAAAAGAAACTATGAAATTCATACAAGTGGCCCCTGAGGGGCCACGGGCCACCCAAGAGGATTTGCTAAACTTTTCGCACCGTCCTCTATATAGGGCCTACGTGTGTAGAAAATTTCAAGCCTCTAAGTCAATCCTTTCAAAAGTTATGGCATCAAAATATTACGAGCAGTAACGGGAGGATTCGGTATACTTCAAAAACAGTTCTTTAAATTCTGACGTCAAACCACAACCCACTAGATAAAGGCCTGAGTGCTCTTTTCAAAATGGCGGCGCTCGCAGGCGGACTGTCTGTGTGAAATAAGATGGAATAGAAGAATTATTTCACAAATTTGCTTTAATCTTCTAACGAAGTTTTTGAACTTTGTTATTTAAATGGATTTATGTTTCAATCAAAACAATGGCAACATACGTGCAAATAAATATAGTTTCATTTTTTTCAAAGTAGAGCCATCTATGGAGGAAGAGAAAAAGCATCTTTTCTATAAAAAATTTCGAAACGATATATGATGGTTTTAGAAATCTGCAAAAATTAGTTCCTGTAATAGATTACTTATTTTGGTTAGATTTTGTAAGAAAATTAAAGCAAATTTATGAAAGAATTCTTCTATTCCATCTTATTTCACACAGATAGTCCGCCTGCGAGCGCTGCCATTTTGAAAACAGCACTCAGTCCTTTATCTAGTGGGCTGTGCGTCAAACAGTCAAACTCTGACGTCATAATCTGTTCAATGAAAACTCCATAGACATGAAAGGAAGTCAGTTGGGGAAATCACAAAAACGCATGGTTTGGTCCACCCTAGAGGATTCGCTATAGTTTTCTCTCCGTCTACTATATAGGGCCTACGTGTGTAGAAAATTTCAAGCCTCTAGTTCAATCCTTTCAAAAGTTATGGCGTGACATACATGTTACTTACACCTGTACCGTCGTTAATAGAGTTTTAGATAATGATAAAACCCTAAAAATGAAACTACTCTTAAGTGATATAAATTAATGTTTATTAATGTTAAATATTGTTGTTATTTTTCAATAGGTATTCGGTATTCTGTCATGCCATTATTCGGTGAATATTCGGGTTCGGTATTCGGCAATTCCAGTATTCGGTTTCCTATTCGGAATTCGGTATTCGGCCATTTTGTTATTCGGTACAACGCTTTTCATGTATACCATGTTTTATTTTAAAGTTCTCCCTTTTCAACTATTCCATTTAAATGTATTTCACTTTCCATGGAAATACAAAGTGATCCAAAAGTCGTGCATATCGAAACCAGGCGACATTAAGTAATACTATTTAATAATATTTCTGATATCAAGTGTGATCCCTTCACAAAGTGGAAGGCAATTGAAAAATTCAGTCCATTTGTTTGTCAGCTTGGTTTAAAGTATCTGCAAGTTCCAGCTACATCCGTGCCTGCAGAACGTTCGTTTTCCAAAGCTGCCGGCATATTGACTAAAAAACGAAGCTCCTTAATTAAATCCTAAAAGGCTAGCAAAATATTAGTCACGTCGTCACTTGGATATGATAACTTAGAAACTATAGAATAAATTTTCGTAATTTGATTTTATTCATTGTTAAAAAACATTTTGTGAATAATTGAAACCACGGTCTATAGCACAGCCCACTAGATAAAGGCCTGAGTGCTGTTTTCAAAATGGCGGCGCTCGCAGACGGAATGTCTGTGTGAAATAAGATGGAATAGAAGAATTATTTCACAAATTTGCTTTAATCTTCTAACGAAATCTAAGTTTTTGAACGTGTCATTTAAATGGCTTTATGTTTCAATCAAAACAATGGCAACATACGAGGCGCATCCCGAAAGTAAGTTTCCCGATGTTTTCCCCTTTAAAGTAAACGTAATTAGCCGTGTCAATTGCGCATGCGTAACAGATCTATGACGTATCAATCATATGCCAGCCGGACAGGTCCCGCCTCGTGACAGTAGCGTGGTAGCAATGGTCCGAAATGGAAGCTCTTATTTCTTCTCCCGCCGCCTGCGAGGTTCGGTCGGTGATAAAGTTCTTGAATGCACAAAGCATTGCGCCAATTGAAATTCATCGTCAGCTCTGTCAGGTCTATGGGCCGAACATCATGAGTAAGCAGATGGTGCGTCGCTGGTGTAGGCAGTTTTCCGAAGGTCGTCAAAGTGTCCATGATGAAGAGCGCAGTAGACGACCATCCCTCATCAATGATGATCTTGTTGAGCTTGTGCGGCAGCGCGTGATGGAGAACCGTCGCTTCACGATTACGGAGCTGAGCACCCATTTTCCGCAGATATCGCGATCCTTGTTGCATGAGATTGTCACTAAGCACTTGCTGTTCAAAAAATTGTGTGCCAGGTGGGTGCCGAAAAACCTGACACCCGAACACAAAATTCAACGCTTAGGAGCAGCACTGAGATATCTGCAACGGTATCACGATGACGGCGACGAGTTCCTCGACAGGAACGTCACGGGCGATGAGAGTTGGATTTCGCACATTACCCCGGAAACCAAGCAGCAGTCAATGCATTGGCGGCATAGTGGATCTCCGGTCAAGAATAAATTCAAACAGACGCTGTCGGCACGGAAAGTGATGTGCACGGTGTTCTGGGACAGGAAGGGCATTCTGCTCATTGACTTCCTTCCACGTAGTGAAACAGTAAACACTGCGGAAATTGCGACGTGCCATTCAAAATAAGAGGCATGGAATGCTTACTGCAGGTGTTGTGCTCCTCCATGACAACGCTCGTCCACATACGGCTCGACGCACAGCAGCTGTTTTGACGGAATTTGGCTGGGAGTTGTTTGATCATCCACCCTACAGCCCCGATCTTGCTCCCAGCGATTTTCACGTTTTCTTGCACCTCAAGAAATTCCTGTCCTCTGGTGAGCGTTTTGGCAATGACGAAGAGCTGAAGACGTCTGTCACACGCTGGTTCCATTCACAGGCGGCAGAGTTCTACGACAGGGTGATACAAAAGTTGATCCCACGATGCGACAAGTGTCTCAATTCTGGTGGTGGCTATGTTGAAAAATAGCTGAAACATTGCTGTACTTGTTGCCAATAAATATGTTCCTGTAGGTGTGAGTTCTTTTTTTTTTAAATAGGAAAACTTACTTTCTGGATGCGCCTCGTACGTGCAAATGAATATAGTTTCATTTTTTTCAAAGTAGAGCCATCTATGGAGGAAGAGAAAAAGCATCTTTTCTATAAAAAATTTCGAAACCATATATGACGGTTTTAGAAATCTGCATAAATTAGTTCCTGTAATAGATTAATTATTTTGGTTAGATTTTGTAAGAATATTAAAGCAAATTTATGAAATAATTCTTTAATTTCAGCTTATTTCACACAGACAGTCCGCCTACGAGCGCCGCCATTTTGAAAGCAGCACTCAGGCCTTTATCTAGTGGGCTGTGCTCTTTAGATATTCATGGTCATCGAGCTTCGGCCATTTTCCATTGTTTCGAGAAGCTAAGGAAAACAGATCGCGCCAGGTGCCGCATAGATCGCACTATTCCCGACCGCAACCTGCGATAGAGATTTTCATTGAAACTGAATACGAAAGTAAAGTTTCTGTCTGCCGATAGGGTGGCGCTGCAGGCGCAGTTGGGCAGATTGTACATGCAGCGCCAGTTTTCAATAGAGTTTCCGCCCTACCGAGAGCTAGAAACTTTAGCTTCATTTTAACAATGGAGCTCGATGACCTTGAATATCTATAGACCGTGATTGAAACACAATAAATCATGGCATTTTGTTATGATTCTTGTATTTTTCAATATATCTACTATTACTAAAATCCAAGTTCTGTATTTTTGTCCCTTTATAGACTCCATAAAAAAGGCCTAGATTTCAAAAATGCACGTTCCAAAGTACGTGCAAACAAAGAGCAACAGAGGCTGCAAGTTATCCGAGAAGAGCGAGAAAACAGACAACACGGACATGCAGAATCCAAAGTACGGAAGAGGTCTCAAGAGACTTCTGCTAAGCGAAAAGAACGCCAAGAAAAAGAAGCTGCAGCAAAAGCAAAAAAGCGTGCTGGAGTACTGCCTAAAGAATGCCAGTCACGGCTGCAAAAGGACAAAGCAAACAAGAAAGCTAAAATGATTATTGATTTTTATAAAATTGCACGTGCACCTGAAGATGTTGAAGAATTCTATATCGGTCAATGAGTGTCAAATGCAGGCACTGTAATTTTTTAAATTTTGAAAATGAGAGGCCGTCGGATGGTGAATTCAGGCTATTTTGCCATAAAGGAAAAGTCAAAGAAACAAATTTGAAGCCATATCCTGAGATTTTTGAAAAGCTTTTGAGTGATAAATCAAATGCAAAACATCGTCATTTTATCGAGAATATTCGTTCTTATAACAGCGCACTTGCAATTGCGTCATTTGGAGCATTAGTTGAAGAGCCCACAGGATTTGGGCCATATTGTTTAAAAATTCATGGCCAAATTTATCATCGCGTTTCAGCATTAAATCCCCGCGAAGGCGATGAGCCAGCCTATGCTCAGTTGTATTTTTTGGACAGTGATGAAGCAAATGCACGTAGGTGTAACTGGATGAAGCACAAATGGAAAGAAAAGCTCGACGCCAAATTATTGAAGCAGTGCGATGAATGTTCAGATGGAATAATAGTTTTGCAAGTCCTTCAAAATGATGAAAAACCTTCAAAATGAAGAAATAAATTTATCAAAGAATGAAATTCGTGTTGTTGAATACGTAACAATATTCATCCGTACAGACCGCAACCTTGACCTCAGAAGACATAATGCGCCAGTGGCCAATGAAGTTGCGGTTGTATTTAAAAATACTAATGGAGAGCCACCATTTGAACGCGACCTGCAGATTTATTCCAAGAGTGACAACAAAATTCAAAAGTTATCCGTTTTAGGCCCGAACGTTGACCTGTTGGTTTATCCATTGCTTTTTCCAAACTGTGAACAAGGTTGGAATGGATATCAACGACCGCGCGAAGCATTCATTCTCCAATTTTATTCAAATCGCTTATGTGTTCGTGATGGCCTGTTTAATCCAATTCTGAACGCAGGAAAGCTGACCCAGCAACACATCGTTGACATTTATGTACGTATTGAAGGAGAACGTCTAAAGTTTTTAAAAATTCATCAGGGGAACTCAGAGTCGAAAGTTATAAGGGACTAATGGATCAGATTGCGAATGATGCAAAGCTGAAAGGCAAATTTGGAATTCCAGTGATATTGCCATCAACGTTTATCGGAAATCCAAGAGCAATTCAACAAAATTATCAAGATGCGATTGCGGTTTCCCGAAAATTTGGAAAACCGGAGTTGTATCTCACAATAACATGCAATCCTAAGTGGAGAGAAATCACTGAATATTTAAGCCCAGGCCAGTCTCCCGAGTTTGGACCTGATCTCATCGCGCGAGTGTTTAATCTGAAATTAAAAGAATTTAAAAAGGATTTATTTGTCCGTGGAGTATTGGGTGCATGTAAGGCCTATCTATATGAAATAGAATTTCAGAAACGTGGATTACCCCATGCGCACATATTAATATGGCTTAGCAATGACGACAAACTTACCACAGCCGAAAAAAGAGATTTGGTTATATAAGCAGAGATCCCAGACCAATCAAATGAGAGACTATTCAAAATTGTGACAACAAATATGATTCATGGACCGTGTGGCCCTGATGCTCCGTTTGCCCCCTGTATGTCTGAAAATAAATGCAGCAAAGGATTCCCAAAGCCATTTTCAAAGCAAACGAATGCAAACGTCGATGGCTATCCATTATATAAACGCAGAGAAGGCCTAAAGTTTGAAAGTGTGAGGCGAAAAACTTTACGAGTAGTGTCATATTCAACTCAAAACTATCTTTCAATGACCATATTAATTTTATTACTACTAAAACTTACCAAAGTACATATTTTATCATTAGAAATTCTCTAAGCTTTAGTAATATTAACTTTTCTGTGTTTCTTTTTAATGTTTTGATCAGACCAATATTAGAATATGCCTCCATCATTTGGTCTCCATCTCATGTTACATTGCAATTAGATGTAGAAAAAGTACAAACAAATTTCTTGCGTAATCTTTTCAAACTATTTCATCCTACATTTTTAAATAATAATAATAATAATAATAATAATAATAATAATAATAATAATAATATATAACTAATACTTATCTTCTAAAATATTTTACGTGTGACAAATTATCTAAAAGAAGGCCTATATTTGATGTTTGCTATTTATTTAAGCTTTATCATAATATCACTTACTCTTCTAAATTTCTTAATTATGTCCAATTACGCGTACCTAAGCTCAATTCCAGAACCAATGAAATTTTTTATTTACCTTTACTAAAGAAAGCAATTGTTAATAATTTACCCTTCTATAGAATGTTTAAATTATGTAATATTATATCCAATCTGATTGACATCAATGCAATGAATTATAACCATTTCCAAAAAATTGTTATAGAAAATATTTCACTCATTCTGTAATTCTTAATTATTTTTCTTTGATTACAATTTTTTTTCACATAAATATTTTCATTTTTTAATTATCTATAAATTTATTGTACTTTAATTTCTTTCTTTTAATGTAATTGTTCAGCTGTAAGCTGTTACTGGGCACTCAGCCTGTTGCTTACAATTTTAAATAAATAAATAAATAAATAAATAAATAAATATAATCGTTGGCTCTCACTCAAAGATAACTGTCATATAAATATTGAAAGGGTTTCATCTTTTAAAAGCATTAAATACTTATTCAAATATGTCCACAAAGGATACGATTGTGCTAACATCGAGTTTCGCAAAAAAGCTTCAACAAACCCCAACGACGAGATTCAAACTTTTTTGGATGCCAGATATGTATGCCCAAACGAAGCTATGTGGAGAATTAAAGAGTTTAAATGCATGACATCTCTCATGCGGTAATTAGGTTGGTAGTCCATTTGCCAAGTGCACTAAGAGTTTATTTCAAAGAAGGCGAGGAAATGGAAGCTTTTGAGGCTGCACATAAAAACGATACAACGCTAACGGCATGGTTTAAAATAAACAGAAGCTACGCCAGTGCCCGCAGACATCTTTAGCAAGATATCCCATGCCATTATGTTTTTGCAAAATCAAGAAACTCAAGGAAATTACATAGTGAAAGAACATCAATTCCTAAAGTCATCAGCAGAATGTACGCTGTAAGTGTGACAGATGAAGAAAGATGTTATTTGCGCTTATTATTGTTACATGTGAGGGGTGCACAATCATTTGAAGAAATAAAAACCGTTGCCCGTGTCCTTTATTCAACATTCCAAGAATCAGCTATGAAGCTCAATTTGTTTGCTGACGACAACGAACGGGAAAGAGCATTAGGAGAAGCGACATCGTTTAAAATGCCACTCCAACTTCGTTTATTGTTCGCATATATATGCTTATTTTGTAATCCTTTAAATCCGAAAAGTTTATGGGCCAACTTCAAAAGATTTTTAATGGAAGACTATATCCATCATGAAATTGATAACCCCGAAGAAGTTTTGAGACTATGAGAGACATCGAAGAAGTTTTGAGATTGCATAGCAAAAAATTTAGTGATTTCAATCTTCCAAAGCCGTCGAAATTAATACATAAATTTCAAAACAATTCATGTCACATGTATTTAGGATAGAATTTGGAGTAGCACAGTGGAATAAAAATAACATGCAACAGCGCACAGAATAATATAAATTAATGAAAAAGTTTATTGTAATAAGAAAATAAAAGAAGCAAAGACAATGAGGAAACCAGTGGGTTCCTCTTTGCAAAAATAATGAACACCAATCATTATTAGCCTATGGTAAAAGATACACTCACCAAGCCGAATCCACGGTCGGCGGCTGAAACACTCGGTGTACGGGGAAGCAAGCTGAACACCGGCGACGTGCACCTTTCACGTTGCTGGCTCTCGTATTCTGCGTCGGAATAAATCTCCGCCAAACGAGCTTCTCCGCACAGCAGGGTAACACACAACGAAGCACACGCCGTCTCCGTAGCCGTCTCCGTTGCAGTGGCTCGAGGACGAACCCTCTCCTTCGGCGAATCGATCACTAAGCCGTCCCGATGCCTCGTGTCGTTCGTGGCCAGGAGATTCTTTTTCCTACTTCGTCCATCCGTCGTCGCCAATTTCCTTCTAACTCTCTCACTCTGTTCACGCTTCGAGCCCGCACTCCAGAGCCTCGCTCCTCCCTCATTGGTTCCTGCGTGGTGATGTTGTAGCTGATGCGGACGACGTCGATTCCGTTTTCGTTCCGAATTGCAAAATATTCTAGAGCGAAAACGATCGACTATGTCGCTGGAATCATTAAAATTTCGTGACACACTCGCCCGCCTCAAACGCAGAGTTTCCTGCGTATTGATGTTGTTTAGAGGCGCGGGCTTGTAGATTACTTTGGGCGAAACTGCTGAACTCGTTTTGGCTGATGACCTGCTGTTCCTTTGGACTGCACCCGGTACCTTCCGTTGTCTCTCGAAGAACGTCTGCACCAGCGCTTGGCAACGATGGAGATTCGCCTCGAGTTCCCAAGTGGGCTTATCATAGCCGACCCACTTGACTAGGAACTTCCGATTCGGCTTCTTGCCTCTAACGTCCTTTAATGCCTCCACCCGGTATACATCTTCAAATTCTGGATCCCGTATAGGGCCTGGTTTTTTTGTTTTTGCCTGCTGTTGTTTGATGAAACACTTTGTTCCTGCAATTCCATCGCGGCGGGATCTTTAATCTTGCGGAAACTTTGTTGACAATCTGCTGGATTCTGAAGGGCCCCACATATTTCGGATGAAGCTTACGTCCTCTCATATCTTTACGTAGCAACCTCGAAGCTTGAACCAACACCAAATCCCCTGTTTTCATTTTGAACGGGATGTGTTTTCTATTAAAGAACCTGGTGTATCGTGCATTTGCTTGCTTGATTTTGTTCTGTGCCAATTTCAATAAACTACTTAGGCGTCTCACGAACCTCGGAGTTGCCTCCTCCGATACCTGGAACTTATTGACCGATGGTGGAATGGTTACGTTACGTCCCAAATCCAAATAATAGGGCGTAAGCCCGGTGGCTTCCGATACAGAGCTATTGATAGCAATCTCTGTTGGGACCAAATAGTCATCCCAATCAGTTTTTTCTGGGTTCAGATAATGTCGGAGCACCTGAATCATGTTCTGATTGGTTCGCTCCGACTGCCCGTCCGTTTGCGGATGATAGGCGGACGCCATCTTGAGTGCGGACCCTAGCAGACGGGATATCTGCTTCCATAATTCCGATGTAAACCAGACATCACGGTCCGACACTATGACGGACGGAAACCCATGAATTTTTAAAACGTGGTCAATCAGCAGCTTGGCCATCCCTTCTGCAGTGATGGTGGCTTGGCAGGGAATTAATCTGACCCGTTTAGTCAATTTATCGGTGACGGTCAATATAGCATCATAACCTTTGGGTGTGGTAGGTAACGGCATCACAAAATCGAGGCATATCGTATGCCAACGATGAGGTGGAATGGCTAGCGGCTGAAGTTCCCCAAACGGATGTTGCCTGGGGACCTTGTTGCTCTGACACTCGCTACATTCGTTTACCATTTTACGAATATTTCTCTCCATGCCCGGCCAAAAATATACCGCTCGGATTTTTTTGATAGTTTTGTTCACACCTGGATGGCCTGAGGTTGGTGCGGCATGCATTGTTTTAAATATAGCTTCAATAGCTGGCTTAACCTGCGGTATGACCAATTGGGTGTTAGCTTTAGTTTTCCGATAAAGCAACCCATCGTCTAGGTTGCAAGGTTGCAACCATAAAATATGAAGGTTTAAGCTTACCTAGCAAGCCTTTGGTGAAAACACATTTCTGGTAGAGATCTTTCACAAATGACTTGAAACTTGGATCTGCGGCGTTGACAGGGGCACTAACCAACAGAGGTTTCTCTTCCTCAGCTTGCTCCGTATCACTGTCGCAGATGTCACCGAAGTACACAGAAATGGAAAACTGCCCAATCGTATCACCAACACCCGTAGAAACGGCAATTCGTTGACGTCACTTAATACACATCCAGCTATTGACACCAGTACTAGCGCCACCACAGTAGAACAGCTCCAAATACCAAAACACACAGGAACAAAAAAAAAACCAATTCCTGTAGCTCTAGCAAACACAGCCACCACACAAATAGCACAAACTTAATGGAGACTGCGTTGAGCCGTACACACAACACTGTTGTAATACAGCAAAATCACAATTGACACCAGTGGTCGTCACGTGCTCTGCTCCACGCCGGCACTGTCACATGTATTTAGGATAGAATTTGGAGTAGCGCAGTGGAAATAAAAATAACATGCAACAGCGCACAGAATAATATAAATTAATGAAAAAGTTTATTGTAATAAGAAAATAAAAGAAGCAAAGACAATGAGGAAACCAGTGGGTTCCTCTTTGCAAAAATAATGAACACCAATCACAAAAATGCAATAATTATCAGTCAAAGATAAATATGAATAGTTTAACTTTACCTGCACCTTAGTGCGAGATAATTTCAATTAAAGGAATAATGCTTAATCAATCCAAACCTTCAAGGCTCGTTTGGCCTAGAAGTGAAAAACATCAGAGGCTTAAATGTAAGCCTTTACATTTAAACATAGCCAATAACCAAAACAAAGCTTACAAGCTAATTAAATGAACGCAACACTTAATGCATAAAAGACCCAAAACTGTAAATGCTTAAATCACAAAAGATAAGTAGCTTAGACTGCCACTTTTGAAGTGGCGGGGCAGATGGCATTGCCTCCACAGGTTTATAAGATCTGAAAAGATCTTCAGGTGGCATAATGCTACACCCAACATAAAAAAACACCTCTAACGAGGCAACATGAACTTGGCCCACAGCTTTCGCTGGTCGGAAGCGAACTCCCGACACCTACCCACTTTGGCCACCCGAGTAGGCAAAGTAGTAGAACAATTAGCTTGCTAATTAATTCTTGAAAAGCTTAACACTAGACAAATGATATAGGTCAAAATAGAAATAGCAAATTAGCTGGGTCGGTGTCTAAAACACTTTAAAGGAAGCTAACCTACAGCTTAAACATTCTAAGCAAATAGAACACAATAAGGCATACAAAGGCTTAAACAAATTACGTCTAGCAGAAACCAACTGAAACAGTTACAGTAATTTACAGTGATCATTTACATGAATTTCGCTACAACACAAAAGCATACGATAACACAAACGGCGCACTCGCGTACTAAAAGTTCCAATTGCGAGGGTTAGAATTAGTTAAATAAATTTCATCATAAAAGTCACTATCGGTAAAAGTTCTATAGTCAGGGGGAGCTCATTATCATTAGAATTACAATCAATACAGTCACTAAAGTACACAATAAGTAGAGTTCTTATTTTTTTTTCCAGTTCGGAGATTCAAAGTCACAAAAGACCTGCGATAAAAGACATGGAAATTAACATGACAAAACAAATTGTGCTAAATCGTTAACATTAAAAACACAGACAGGCATAAAGGGCTATTAAGTGACTTAGCACAAAGATAAAATTTCCACGTGAGGTAGAAGGCACTTCACTTGAGCTTAATTATTACGAAGCCAAAATCATTCGTGAAATAGGCTCGCATACCGTTGGGCCAAAGACCACACACCTGAGTGCACACACATACGTCACGGCGACTTAACTCGGGGAAGGTTCTCTTAACTAATACGGCCGCACAGCCTACGGTAAAAGATACACTCACCAAGCCGAATCCACGGTCGGCGGCTGAAACACTCGGTGTACGGGGAAGCAAGCTGAACACCGGCGACGTGCACCTTTCACGTTGCTGGCTCTCGTATTCTGCGTCGGAATAAATCTCCGCCAAACGAGCTTCTCCGCACGGCAGGGTAACACACAACGAAGCACACGCCGTCTCCGTAGCCGTCTCCATTGCAGTGGCTCGAGGACGAACCCTCTCCTTCGGCGAATCGATCACTAAGCCGTCCCGATGCCTCGTGTCGTTCGTGGCCAGGAGATTCTTTTTCCTACTTCGTCCATCCGTCGTCGCCAATTTCCTTCTAACTCTCTCACTCTGTTCACGCTTAGAGCCCGCACTCCAGAGCCTCGCTCCTCCCTCATTGGTTCCTGCGTGGTGATGTTGTAGCTGACGCGGACGACGTCGATTCCGTTTTCGTTCCGAATTGTAAAATATTCTAGAGCGAAAACGATCGACTATGTCGCTGGAATCATTAAAATTCCGTGACAATTCAAAAGAAGAAAACTTAAAGGGACAAGAATTTGTTGAAAATTTAAGTGAAACCCAGCGGAAAATATTTGATTCTGTGATGCACTCTATCAGTTATCCAAAGGCATCAAATTGCTATTTCATTGATGGGCCTGGTGGAAGTGGAAAAACATTTTTATATAACACAATAATTTATGCATTAAGAGGGCGAACAAAAAATGTTATTTCGGTTGCATCAACAGGGATTGCGGCCACATTGCTTCCCGGAGGAAGAACTTATCATTCAACATTCAAACTACCTTTAAGTCTGAATGAATCATCTGTCAGCCAAATGAGACCAAACTCAACGGAAGCCGATTTCATAAAAAAAGCTTCGATAATTATTTCGGATGAAGCGACAATGGCAACCTTATTTGCTCTCAATGCCATAGATCGATTAATGAAAGAAATTGAAAACAGCGAAAAACCGTGTGGGGGAAAAACTGTCGTTTTGGGTGGAGATTTTCGACAATGTCTGCCGGTAATAAAGCTTGGTAATAGAGTTGAAATCGTGCAGTCCTCGATCAAATACAGCAAACTTTGGCCATCGTTCAAATATATTTTCTTTACAACATAATATACACAATATTGATAAAGAATACTCCGAATGGTTATTAGAATTGGGCAATGGAAAGTTAAACGACACATTTGAGAAAGTTGAAATTCCAAAAGAATTTCTCACACATTCTGTGATTGATTTCGTTTTTGGACGGAAGATTTGTATCAATAAACTTCAGACATACATGAATTGTGCAATTTTGTGCCCGAAAAATAATGCAACGTTTGAAATTAACGCCAAAATATTAGAACTGATCCATAGTGAACAAAAAACATATCTAAGCGTCGACAGTATTGTTTCAGACAATGAAGACGACCATTTGTCTTATCCCGTGGAATTTTTTAATTCCTTAACTTTATCAGGTATGGCGCCGCACAAGCTGACATTAAAAGTAGGACGCATTATAATGCTATTGAGAAATCTTGACACTCGAGCAGGATTGTGCAACGGCACAAGATTAATTGTAAAAGAATTGCGGACAAATATGATCCTTTGTAACATTTTGAATAATTTCGGGGAAGGAGAAGCTGTTTTTATAGCAAGAATAGAAATGACATCCTCGAGTACTGACTTTCTTATAGTAATATAAAGAAGGCAGTTTCCTGTGCGCATAGCTTTTGCAATGACAATAAATAAAGGCCAGGACAAACTTATCAAAGAAAGACATTAAGGTCCAGATTCCTGAAAACTTATCAAAAGACTTAAAAAATTTTCAAACCACAAATTGTGTTTATAAAGAAATTTTTGGAGCCTCGAAGGCAGAAATCAATCCAATACTTTCAAAAAACATCAAACAACTTGGTTCTGAAAATGACTTACTAAGTATTCCTTCTGACAGCAATGCTTCAAATTTAAATTCCGAGACTACACAAAGCAATTTACGTGAGAACGATTATTTAGAATTATTTTCCCGCGCAACAGATGCTATAAAGTTCTTGATCCTCAATGATGCTTTCACTTCAATGAAAAAATTAAAACAATTGTGGCAAAAAACAAATTTAACACTTTGGAAAATGACATTATTAGTACAATTCGTACTTTAGAAGAACGTCGATACTCGACTGAAGAAATTGTTAGTGCATATTACTAAAATGCCATCTGTAGTGAATACAATTTTGTACTAACAGATTTTAAGTCGATAGAAACTGATTCATCTGGTGATTGTTTTCATTCTGCTGTATCCATAAATTTAATAGGCAATGAAAAACTTTCTTTAGCTCTGAGGTTCGCTGTTGTGTCAGTGATTATAAAATTTAAAGAAATTATTAACACCAACATTCTGAGCATTTTGGCAGAAGCAAAAGCTGCAAACTTTGGAAATTATAATTGTTCATTGATTGATTTAGCCTTTTCAGCATCAGGTTCTACAAAAATTTTCAGTGTATACTTTCATCAGACCACATTTCCACAACATTTAATAAATGCCAATTTAATACCCGAAGCAAAATTAACGTTTCATTAGGGTTGTTTGTTTCATCGGTATATGTTGTCTACAGTAAAAAACCGTCCCATTCATCTATATGGCCAATCTGTATTTCCTAATGAATATAAAGCCTAAAGACTATCATGGAAATTTTGTTAATTTAATTGAGCGCTTAGATCTCCCATCAACAACAGCAACGAACAGCTATCTTGGAAAAAACGTTTCTGGAGTACTGTTCCAATGTTTTTCATCTGTCCTCAGTGTTTTTGACTCCCATTTAAAAAAAAACGGAAATATAATAATAAAAAAAAAGAGTATTGAAGGCGTAATCACAAAGTGACCCTTTCTTCCTAATCCTTTTAAAGTAGTCCTATTGTAATAGCATTGTTATTCAACGCCTTTCCAGGAGTCGTGCTTCAGTTAAATGAAGTTTTTTTTCTTAGATAAATTTTCTGATTCAAAGTTTTAAAAAGTAATTTTTTTTAATTTTTCACTATTTTTAAACAATTTTTTGCAGTTCAGATATTTAAATAAATTTTTCTCTCACTGAACAAAAACTTTTGTCCAAATGTTTTTTTCCCCGTTTTTAAAATTGACCTTAACACAATTATTTTTTCCATTATGAAGCATTGAACCGTTTTGTAAGTTTAAAAATTATGAAAATATAGTCAAACAATCAATCATTTTTTTTTCGTTTTTAAAACGGGCGTTAATACTAGTTTATGCTAAGCCTCGTATATTTGTTATATATTATTTTATTTTATTGTTATGAATTATAATCGAATAACATTGTGATTCGTCAGCATGTATGAAGACGCGGATTTCTATACTACTGTTTATAAAAATCGCAACACCCTGATGGAATGGTCTAATCCATATGCAATTTACAATATTTGCATAGAATGGGTCAGAGTATAAATGATTAGATTTTCAGAGTAATTGCTTGAAAGAACACCATGCCTCGACGACGACGAAGGGTACCATATCAACAGCTGACAGACTTTGAAAGAGGACGCATAATTGGTCTGCGTGAAGCGGGATGGTCGTATCGTGACATTGCTGCTCGTGTAGGACGTAATGCAACGACAATTATGCGTGCATGGAGGCAGTGGAGCGAAGAGAACAGGGCACAACGAAGACCAGGCCCAGGAAGACCCAGCACGACGACACCGCGAGATGACAGACACCTCTATCGCATGTGTGTAGCAGATCGTACAGCCACTTCCACAGTGTTAGCACAACTTGGGGTGCTACAGTAGGCAGGACAATGTTCACCAGACATGTCCCCATCGAACATGTGTGGGACAGGGTTGCTCATCGATTGGCTCGTCAGACTCCTGCAGCAGCAACTGTGGATGAACTGTATACCCGTGTAGATAGAGCATGGCAGGACATTCCCCAGGCCCTTATTCAGAGCTTGTTTGACTCAATGCCACGACGTTTAGAGGCTGTAATTGCATCCCACGGTGGTTTCACCCGATACTAATGTGACAATAAAACGCATTGTATTGACCTGAAAATCTAATGGTTTCTTTTCCGACCCATGATATGCAAATGCTCCAAATTTAATGCAGATTGGGCTATTCCATCAGGGTGTTGCGATTTTTATAAACAGTAGTGTACGTTACTTTACCATCGAATACGGTGACAGATGACAAAAAGCATTCCAATACAACGGCTCATTTTATCATGCGACTACCACGTATGCTACGTTTCCAAGGCAGGTGGGAGGTTGCATTAACGGTAAGGCATTTCCCTGCCCTTTTCAAGAACATAACAGCTGTAAACAATACTTTGAAAATTGGTTTTAAGGATGATCAAATCGAGGAACAAATTGATGTCAACATTACTCCACCCGATAGAAATCCGACACTCTCATCTTTCGTACTTGAAGTCGAACTGGTTTTATAAGCATATTTGAAAGATGCCCTCTTTTACCATGACAACACTTCTTCGGCACAAGACATTGCTATGAGTTTACCCTCGAATGTCGGAATTCGATTTAATACACCGGAATTCTATAAGGTATTTAATGATTCGCCCAATATATTCTTTGAGGAACGTTTCTCTCTATCTCCAAATTACAATGCATCGTTTAAGTGGGTGTCGTCTTTTACTGTAACGTGAAGTTATCCCAAATCCTCTTCTCTATACCAAAAAGTTGTTGAATTTAAGAGTACCAAACTGCGAAACAGGTTCGATGGCTTTAGTTTTTTATAAAAGATAGTTTTAGAGCCATCGATATCGAGACAAACTTGGTTAATGGTTTTGCTTGGTTCACTGGTCGCACAAAACACTTCATTGAATTCCCTGCAGGTGCCAATATTGGTTTTATACCGGACAAGTTTCTGAACAAGAAATTGAAAATTCCTATGTCTATACCCTTAAATGATGCAGTCGATGGTTTCATCAGCTGTGTTATTTACGATCCACCTGAAACTCCAAAATAACACATCTTAAAAATTCCTGAAGGGTATTACGATAATCGAAGAGATGTTGTTGAGGTGCTAGTTAAACTGATCCCTCCGAAAGAACGGGCGTTTTACATCATCCATCTCATCCCTAACAAAGGTTTTATTTCAAATGCTCGAAGGGTCGATACATTAGTTTTAGCGAAGGCCTGTGCTACACATTAGGTTTACAGATAGTTCTCTCTGATACGGAACTCGATACAGGCGAAGGCTCGACACCAATGACCTTACAAGAGGCATACATGGTTATTATCTGTATACAGACATCATACAACCTCAAGTTGTGAGCAACACATTTGCACCACTCCTATGAATCATTCCAGTTTCGCATGCTAGACGAGAAGTGATTTATCAAACTTTTCATTCACCTGACTACCTTCCCTTAAGTAAAAACGTCATTGACACGATTGAAATTGCTGTTCATTCAAACCACGGCGATTTGCTGTCGTTTATATTTGAAAGAAAAAGTTGTGAAATTACATTTTCGAAAGAAACTGCCGTAGAGTGAAGTCGGTTTCTTTGTTCACTCCTCGACAATACGCATAATTCGGTTCAAGATGCACGTTCCCTACAAACCAAACCAAGAAGCCATTTTACGTTATTGTTTAAGTCAGAACTGTATTGGCTTACTTGTGTTTAGGGGCACCGTGTTTCAGAGAGGTAATGGAATCAGATCTGCATTTTACAATCTTTTACGTTTTGCTACACCGCTATTAAAATCTATGGGTAAAATTCTTTTTGGCCATGCCTTAAGAGGTGGTACTTCTGTTTTTAATGATGTAATACAAGGTCAAAATCTCAAACATTCATTGTCATCACGAATAAACGAGGCGGGTGATAGTGTCCTCCAGGAAATGGGTGCCAGAGTTCAGAGGGGTAGAGGTAGCACTAATAGACGAATTTCTTCAATACCTGCTCATTCGTCCGTAAAAAGACCTAGAAGCAACAGCTTTGAGTCATTTCTGGCATCCCATCACAGAGGAAAAGGCCATTCACAACGGTCAACAAAGTCGAAAAAAAAACAAAGGGAAGACAACGAAAAAGAAGTCAGCAAAAAGGAACGCAGGATCTGTTTTAAACATACGTCTTTTAGCATCAGTTTTCCCTAATACAACCCAAACCATGGCCTTAATGATACATCAGATGAGCACCGACTGCCTCAGCAGCGATCTTGACATTTTTTCTGTTCCTCACACGAGTGGTCAGCAGGAAAAACGCCAAGTCACAAGATGCCAACCGACAGCCATCATCATTCAAGATGGACCTTTCGAATTCTTTGTACCTACTTTAGTGGACTTTTACGTTGACCTCGATCAAACTACGCTGAGTTTAGAAGTTGCTATCAATAAAGTTGATGGGATACTACCATCCAATGATAAAACAGGAACTGTAAATCTTTTCTTACACTCGTTATTCTCTCAAGTGGACTGTTACCTAGGTGATACATTAGTCAATCATTGCATAAATTATACCCATCCAAAACTTATTTTTAAACTCTTTTGAACTATGGTCGAACTTCTAAACAAACACAGCTCACAACAGCAGGTTAGTGTAATGACTCAAGTGGAAAAATCGATAATGTTGATGATACTAACAACGGACTTATATTACGCAAAAAGCTCGCTCAAAACGGTCTTTATTACTTGGAGGGGTCTCTCCATTTAGACTTACTCTGTCAGAGTCGATTGCTGCTAAACTCTCTGGATTTTAGACTAAGGTTTTACAGAAGTAAACCAAACATTAAACTGATGTCTGACGAGGTTAACATTAATTATTAGACCACAATTCAAAAAGGAACACTGAACGTCGAGAGAATTAAAGTTAACACAGCCACGGTATTAGCACATGCAAATACTACAAACCACTAATGCGTTTTACCTTATTGGCCGAGTTGAAATGAAATCGTCGAGCATTGCAGCCAGCACTAGAAATCACGTCTTACAGAACTTTATTACAGGCCAAATTCCGACCCGCTTGGTTTTTGCGTTTACGAGTGAAACACAGAATGGTTCTTTTACTTCAAACCCGCTCAACTTTCAACATTTCAATCTATCTTTTTTCTCACTGTCATTAGATACTCAATCAATTACTCTTCACACTCTGAAACCAAATTCTGAGGTGGGATCTTACCTGAGAGAGTTTTGTTCACTCCATGAAAGCACCAGGGCTTTGGAAAGAAGACAGAGATGTAGATACCACTCAGTTTGATTACAGTGCTGGTTACACATTTTTTGCCTTCGATTTGTCGGGGGAACGGAATTATTATACAGATAGATACAATCTTATACGTAACGGTACGCTAATTGTTGAATTTCAGTTCTCTGAAGCTTTAGCAAACTCTGTGAACCTGAATACTATTGCCATTAACAGAATCTCCTGGAAATCAATAAAGACAGAAACGTAAGCTTTGATTTCAAAAATTAGGTTCAATGGACACACAACAGCTATGAAGCACGCTCGAGAGTGGCCCCTTCACAAGCATTCTTCTTTGATTCTTTCAGAATGTTTCCCCGAGAACCATTTCACCTGTTCGTGGCTACACACTCTGAAAAATGGATCTACAACACGAGAATTGTGCAACATCAGATTTCTGACACATCTGGTCATCACTGTTTACGTTACCTGAAATTAGATGCAAGAGGCCATTCTATGGAGGACATCGTGAACGACACTTATACAAATGAATTGATCCTAAACAATCTACTCGTGAAATGCGAATTCGTTCAAGTTGACTTTACTAACAACGCCTTATTTAAGACATGTCAAAACTCCTAATGGAACCAATGTTATTGATCGTTAAATTATTCTGTTTAATCATTCCAATTTTTGTTTTAATTAATTTCTGTATTCATTTCTTGAATATAAATTTTTTTGACTTCAGAATGAAGTTGCGTCTGTCTATGTTTTCTTTTTAACATCTAATAAATTTCACAACAACAGTTATTTCACGCATTTAATTGTATTTTCTGCACATTAATTTGTTATTGAGTGTAACCCAACCAGTATCAATCATGACGATTTGATGTGCATCGTCAATTTGCAAGATGTTTGTCGCGCCCACAGTTCGATATGCAGGATTAACAATTAATTCTTCAGGGATGTTGAAATATTGTAATACTGAAGTGGATTCTTCAGATCAGGTATAGGTGATAATACGTCTATTATTAGATGTTTAAGCCACGTATTGATTTGCAGACGACTGACACTGTCCCTTCTTTAGTCCATTGGAAAACATCAGATCTCTTACGAAGTCTCTCGAGGAGCTGGTCCCGTTTCGAGGTTTGTCTGACAAGTAAAGTCAGCACGTTATCCCAGAGTTCAACCTCGGGGGTTTCACCAACCACGGAACCATCGTCATTCCGGTTGGGTTTTTCTTTTAAGTCTGTTGGCGAATGAAATGTAGGTGAATAGACGAGTTGAGGTGGTGAAGGATAGTGAAGGGAGTGTCTCGGGGAGGGATCGAGGTGATAGTAATGGGCGAATTAACGATGGCATCTGCGGAGTTTGATGATCTGTTTGACTTGAAAAACTCTTTTGCTTCCAATTGCCATCAGGTCTCTTTACTCTTAGATATTTTTGAAATGTGTTAAATATAGGTCCATTTTCTGATGCACATTCAAATTTGGGTTTTTTTAAATTTCATTGATTTGCGAATCTATTTGTTTATATTGTTTTTTTTTCTTCATTATCATCATCAACCCCACTCTGTTTAGTATCAGTTTGTTCAGGTGGATGGTGTGGGGATACAATCTGTGTTTGTGTATGAAGGAATCTTTGATATTCGTGTGAAGGTAGTAATACGTACTTTTGCATGTTCTCAATTAATTAAATTATTCAAAATTGGACTAGTGATGCTGCCTAACAAAAGGGTAGCAGAAATCCATTCCCACGTTGATTCAGATAAGCTTTCTTAGCCCTTAATGAAATTTTTTTATGAGATAAGCCTTTATCCTCTTTATGATGTAGAATGTTATGACAGATCTCACATAGTGCGTTTACTTGATTAAGAGACGCATCTTGTATTAGCGCTTTCCTATGACTGGGTCCTGAGTGGTTCAAAGTACTTAGAAAATTACGATGTTTTACGACCAGGGGTATCATCGTTATAACTGCTTGATGGCCGCTCAATTTAAAAATGATTGATGTCTGCTTCAAAAATTCGTTTTATCAGCATAGATCACGATTAGTCTTTCATGAGGATAAATCTTACTACGCAATTTCAGGAAATCTGGACAGCTCTGAGTTAAATCCAGTAGCAAATAACAATGGGACTCCTGCGTGGCATCTTTAAAGGCGTCAATGAGTAAACGACTGTCACCTATTTGCGAGGCCAAGTTATGAACCTGACCTACATCTCTCGGTGACTTTAGCAAAAAGATGAACTGTGTGTTGAAACTTATTGTACGGATGATTTTCGTATGGGTGAAGAGGTTTTGCATTATTGTTAGCATGGAGAAATTGAGATGATGACTGTAATGCGTGAAGATTTTTTCAACAATTTCGTCATTTTTCACCTCATTTAATAAATAATCTAAAATCAATAACGCCTGTTTGGGAATACGCTCTTGTATCAACTTTTTCATCAGGGACTCCTGCATGAAATGTAAGGTTTGGGAGGTCAGGTTTTTAACAACCGGGGGTATTAACGCTACCTAGCAGTAAATTATTTATCATGTGGAATTTATTCCGGAAGGGTAAGAATCATATAAACACTGAATACGTCCTATCTGAACAAACATACATTGTTTCATTGTCGATTGTCGGGCATGGAATTCAGTCAGGACCCACTGCTATTATTGTACTGCAAGATAGCTTCACACGACAGACGATTGTCCATCATAAATTAAGGTAAGATCATGCCACCAGGTGATTGTTTATTTACCATGTGGTATTTATTTTTTGAGAGATTATTTAATACTAGTAATAAAGCCCATCATACGACGGTGCCACAACAGGTGAATCTGTAGATTCGATTTTAATTATAAAATTTCGTCTATGATAGGACTGTGATAATTGACAGGACTGCTAATAGTAAATAAGTCGCTGTCAGTAAGAAAGCGAAGCTGAAAATGTTTTCTTCCTTTCAGTTTACAAACCTGCTTATCCGTTAAGGTCGCGGGGGGCAGAGCTAAAGATTTTCCATATTACCCAATGGTGATACCCAAGCGACTCGAACCCAGATGCTCTATGTAATCTAGCCACCAAGTTCTAGGCCGACTTCTTGGTCTCTTATGTGACCACCGACTTCGAAAATAGTAACTATCTAGGAAGACAGTTGCGGCATCTGTACATGTGGCCATCCCGAAAGATCTGAGCCCTTTCAATGCGAAGAAGTAACGGTTCAACATCTAAAGACTGCCCTATAGTGATACTAAGGTTACTTCTACTACAGGTTTGGCAACTACGCCGCTTTTTTTAAATTTAAAACTTTAAAATACAGTTTCAATGCTTCAAACAGAACAATGTTTTCAATGTTAAAAACGGAGGCTGGCCTAGGCTCTGTGTTCTGCGCCATCTATCATCATCCGGTGGCAGCCTGCCAACCTCTGAAGGCAGAGTTGCCAAACCTATAGTAGAAGTAACCTTAGTGATGCTGAACACTCTATCCTGTAGGGAAAACCTGCCAAACCTCCCAGGATCTCATTTCGGCACTCTACCATTACCCAAGATTCATGATCATAGATGAGAATGTGGACAAAGATGGATTTGAAAAAAGACAGCTTGGCTTTCTTTCCTAGCTCAAGTTTGTTACAACGGATCAACACAGTGCGCGTCAGACAGCTCGCTTTTGATTTTATTCCAAAGCCCGGCGTACGACTGTTACTGCAACAGCGTAAACTATAAGTTCGATCTTATTTTAAAAATATTGATCTGTGACAGAACTGCGATAATTGAAAGAACTGCGATAATTGACAGTTTTGCCAATAGTAAAAAAGTCGCTCTAATTATGAAGGCGATACTAAGACAATGTGTCCTGTTACAATGTGATAAAGTCACTACTGTCAATTTGACAGTTATAATCTAACACAAAAACACATCTCAACTTTTATATGTAAACCTTGCTCTTCAGTGAAAATGGCTCATCGGTTCCATTTTTACCTCCCTCATTGCTCAATTTCCTTGGCAGACTGTTGTGGAGGCTTATTGCACGACCACTATATTTTAAAACTAAAAAAATTAATTATACACATTTAATGAATATTATAAAAATCAGAAAAAATAATGTGTCACGTGGATTAAGCAGAGTCAGAGACAAGAGGAGGGAACGAGATAATTGGGATTGAAAAAAATATTTTATTGACTTTAAAAATATTTTCTTTTTAATGATTGAAAATAATTGATTTCAAAGTTCTTGAAAGCAATTTAACTAAAGTTTTGCAGTGGAAGATGAATTTATCTTTTTTGAGTTCGAATGAGTACAAGTGCAGTCCAGGTAAGTAAATAATAGTTTGGTCACGGACGGAAATCACGATCAGGTAAGAATAGTTCCTTGAAGTCTTTTTCAGATGACGTCGTCGGTTAACGACGTACACACGCAGTCTTGAATGAAGCAAGATCGGATGGGTCCCTTGCCGTCTCCAGTTTTCAAGTCCCCGACTTGGCAATTTGAGCAAGGGTAGAATTCGAGCTGCTCGCTGAATCCGAATCTTGAAGCGACGGACATCCGTTGACCTTGTAGAGGAGTGTCAAACTTGTAGATTGAGATCAATGATACGTAATGGGGTGCTGTATCAGATCTGACGAATACCTCGATGAGGAAGAATACGCACAATAATTTTAGAGGCCTTTATGTAGATGAGCACGAAGCTAACGATGATCAGTTGATAAGATTTAGCACCACTTAAGCGCTGACATTGTTGCCACTGAAGCTAGCTTTCACTATAGCACATGGGATATAAACCACTTTATATGAACAGCAATATCGCGCATTCTACACAAAATGCTATCACTATCGGATGCTGAATTACACTTATGCTTTCATAGACACACATATGAACACTCATAGCTTAAGCACCAACGTCAACAAAAATAGCAGCACACGTAAGACACATCACCGTAAAATCGTAGAATGATTGGCACCGAACATACATCAATACACCATATCGGCTGCCCTGTCGTATCGTAGATGATTCGCCGAATATCCCGTAGCACTTACAAATATCAACAACTCTATGATCCACATCCAATTCCATGGATGTAGCGATCATCACGGTACCACGTGACGCTCACACTTCGCAAACACACACAATAATCACAGAGCTTGCCTACACGAGCTGAGGAATTACGGGTCGACGTTACGTTGTCGTGTCGCTGGAAAATCCGCCTCGTACAGCGTCCGTTGATTACATTTCACAAATGCAGAATAGCGTCAGGTGGCATTCGTACGAAACCTCCAATTCCGTTCGTAAGAAAGCCTCTGAATGAAAAAGGGAAGACTCCAATTACTTCCTTTCCCCTGCGCCATTTAATTACGTCTCTAACAGTCTATACAGTTCGGTTTGCAAGGAGGAATTTTGCAAGAAAATTACGGATAGGCGTTCAGTGGCAGTAGAAGTGCTCACTTATTTTAAAAAGTACATAAAAGATGGCCTACCGTAATTGTGAACCAGTCCCCGACGAAATGAAATGAAATCGGCGTGCGCTGGGCTCCTTCCATTCGTCGCCGCCTCGTCTCTGCAGGTGACGGATAGCTCAGCCGCCTGTTTTTCGCCGTCGTATGGAGAACACTCCTTGTCGAATCATTGGAGAAGTATGTCTATGGTCCGTACGAAATTATTACTCCATTCCTCGTCCACCTCCTGTCTTCCGAGAGCTGCCTGGCGTTTTCGGAGAAGTCGCCTTTCTGCTCGGTCGCGTGTCTCGCCGATCTTTCTCTCCTTTTCCTCGTCGACTTCGCTGTCGCAATGGGAGTTGCCAGGCTCCGTTGACAAACGCTTCTGCCTGGCGTTTACGTCCTCCTGCGCTAGGTTATGGTGGCTAGCGCACCGGCCTTTAGCATTCATGGAGATGAAATCGGCTCGGTCGCTCCGTACGTCCTTTCTCCTCCGTTTCCATACTAGTTCTCCTCGAGCTCCTCTCGTGTCCTCACGAGAACTTTTTGGGATAACGTAATTCTTCTTGTCATCGGCGTCATCCTCGTCACTGATGTTTCCTCTTGATCGTCTCCCATGCTGCGAAAATCTACGTGACATAATGTTATTTGCTTTCGATTTTATTCGATTGGGATTTTTTTTTGTATTTTATAACTTTTCCTTTTTATTAGTTTATTCAACTGAAAAATTATTACTATGCACATATAACGAATATCATAAAATGTAAAAAACTAATGTTATCCAGCTGTGACTTGAATTGTTAATTAGTTTCATAATTTAATTTGAATGTTATTATTTTTTATTAAAATTAAAAAATAAGAATCGTATACATGTAATGAATTTCGTAATTTAGAATAGCTAAATTACTTACTTAGTTTTTAATTTGATTTTTGTATTTATTTTAGTATGCTATTTTTAAATGTCAATAGATGTAATCATTAAATCTTTGACAATATATTTTTGAACCGTAGCCTACGAAAAAGATAAGATTTCTTTAATAGTTATTTTCGTCGGCTGCGATTTTTGGATTTCAACAATCAGTGCTTTTTCATTTGTTGAAAACAATGAAGGTTGTATTGTTGCTCGTCACTATGGAAACGGGCACGGAGCAGGAGGATTTAGCAGTTTATATATAAGATGCTTAATGAAAAATTGTTGTTGCATGAGGACATTGTTAAATGCACGTGGACTGTTGTGCCTTCATTGTAAAATTGTAATTATGGAACAGATACATGATGATGATGGAACATGCACATCATATACACCATCAACTGAAATGTAATCACGTTTTAATAACGATAACAGTGAAAATGAATTTCTTGAATGTATGAATGCAAATATTTGAAACTTTGTTATTAATAAAAGGTTTAAATTATAAGTAGTGGTTTATTTCTTTTGTGTTTGGCAATCACAGTTGTAGTTTATGACAAGCTTATATTTAGCATAAAGCGTAGCATAATTGAGATGGGTCTGTAGCATAAAGTAGCATAATTCAGATGGCACTGTAACACTTTCCGTTTCCAAAACCTGGCAACACTGCTAATGAAGGGTTTGTGTCGTTTTCAAATTATTTTGTCCACTTATTATATTTTCGTGAATATCTCTTTTATTAAAAGAAATAAAACAACATGGTTATATGATAGCAACGAAGTTGCTATGCTGAATACTCTGTTTTTGTAAAATTTCCTTGCCATCACTATAAAATGATTGCTCTAAGCAAATTTGATAAAACTTTGTCTCTTTCAAGCAAAGTGTATGGCTTATAGGGTGTAGAACATAATGCAAATTATTTACAAGGTGTCTTTCTCCGATTTTATTTGAACTTGTGTTGCCAGATGTAGCATTTTTGATGTTATATAGCATATTTGAGGCCTAAAATAAAGGGCGTAGCGTACTTGAAATTGTAGCACTTTTGTAGCATATTTTGCGACTTTCTTGCACTTTTTGTAGCACTTTTGACAAAATCCAGATACTAGATACATTATACATCATCATGAGCCACCAATAGTACTATACTTGCATATTACAAAGCACTTAAGGCAGTGGCATCTTATAGGCAGCACGGTTTGCAGTGATTGGTTAGTGGTGATTGATAATAGCATATAGAAACCCTGAAATCCCGCTCACCTCATTTCACGGTTACAAAAGACCTTACATCTGTGCGAGAAATGGTTTGCAAAGTGGTGACTCGACCTAAACGTTGACAAGTGCAAGGCGATGTTCATTAAGAAGAAACTTCGAGAAACCCCGAATCCTCTCTTCCTTTCTGGTAAAGAGCTCGAATGGATAAATTTTACAAATTCCTCGGAGTGGTGGTAGATGCCAGGCTAAATTGGGGTGATAAATAAAGCTAAGATGGCAAAGTTCAGTCTAGTGGCTCTTCTGGGGCAAAACAGTGCCCTTGGAATGGATAGCAAACTTTTGCTTTTTAAGATGGTTATACGAGCCATTCTTCTTTATGTACGCCTGCCTGGGCTACATTATGCAAATACAGATGGAAGGATCTCCAAACCTTCTAAAACGTTACCCTGAAGACTATCGCCCAACTTGATAGGTTGCAACAAATATTTCTATTGCTGAAGATTTCCATATACCTCTAATTGGTAACTATGTCCAGGAGTCGCTGAAGAAGTTGCTTCCGAAGATTAAGGACTATCCCAATCCTCTAGTTGCAGATATTCTGGGGCATCCTTAATATCTGCAACTAAAGGATTGGGAAATTTCCTTAATTGTATTTAGAAGTTTTCTCAGGCACGCACACCTCGACACGTCCTGGACATCAATTTCGACGATATCCCAAAGGTCATCTTTCCCGAATACTGGATCTCATAGCTCTTCGTGCCCCTCGTCAATCAACAATCAACTCTATCGTCCATTGTAAACTTCACTGTTTGATTGTCCATTGTCGCATTGGAAGATGAGATACACCCCCTCCCCCACTCTTCTGACAATCGTCAATCTTTTTATTTTTTTCATAATGTGGAAGACCTCTTTGGGTTAGTCAGGCTTCCTGCCTATTTGAGTGTATTTCATGTGGAATTATTCTGGAAGGGTGAGAATCTTGTAAGCACTGCTTAGGTCGCACCTGAACAAATGTACACTTCACTGTTCGATTGTCGCTTGCCGCATGGAATTCGATCGGGATCCACTGCTGTACTGCACGACGGTTTCACTCGACGGACGATTGCCCATCAAAAATTAAGGTCAGATCATGCCACCATGTGAATATTTATTTATTTATTTTTAAGGGTTAAATTCATGCACATCATTTACACCATCAACTGAAATGTTTTCACGTTTTAATAACGATATGTATCGATATATTAGTGAAAAATGAAACTTTTCAATGTATGAATGTAAATACTTGAAAATTTGTTATTAATAAAAGGTTTAAATTATAAGTAGTGGTTTATTTCTTTGGTGTTTGGCAATCACAGTTGTAATTTACGACAGGCTGATATGTAGCATAAAGCGTAGCATAATTGAGATGGGTCTGTAAAATAAAGTAGCATATTTCAGATGGCATTGTAGCACTTCCCGTTTTCAAAACTTGGCAACACTGATTTGAAGTAATAAGTCATCTATAAATACTTTTTACTCATATAAATTATACGTATTGTAAATCGTTATTTCTTGATTTTTCATTGAAAAATGGAACGAAATATTCTGTGACCTGGATTCGAACCAGGAACCTCGACTGTCATGGTCGACGCCTCTACCAATTGGGCTATCGCAGACACCCGGAGAGCTATGCTGTCACAAGGTGTCTTAAAGACAACCAAGTTGTCAAGGTTGAAAGCCCAATGGGAGGAGTGCACCGGCTCACAGATCGAGAATTTCTCCTATCCAACCATCAGAAAGTTTGATGAACTCCCAGATAAATAATAAATATATACTGGAGATGAACCTTCAAACATCAGCTAATATTTTTCTTTGTAAAATGGAAGGGAAAACTCTGCGACGTGGATGAATGATGTTTGGAGGTTATGTTTATCCCCAGTCTATATTTATTATTTGGTCGTGGGTTCGAATCCCGCCGTGGGCATGGATGTTTTTGTTTCTTCTGAGCTGCGTACAGATATAACTTGTGTAAAAGGCGCAAAATGACCTTAGTAGTCGACGCCAAAAATTCTAATAAACCAACTAACCAACTATATTTATTATTTATCCTTTATTACTACAATTGCAGACAAGTCAGAGAGTTTACGTTTAAATATGAATGGAGTTTCCTTTTAATGAAATAACATTTTTTTATATATATAAGATAATTTTTGGAACTAACAATAAATGATTTAAGAGGAAAATTCAGTAGCATATGCAATGGCATTTTACGACAATTTTTTTGAGATATTGCTATTAAGAAGACCTCTGCAAACTTTTTTTCTTTTTTTGCTTTCTAAACTAAAGTATATCTCTGCATTCTCTTCAAATTTCTATATACGTAATTTCACATAAAGAAAAAAAATCGCCAAATGACATCTACGTGAGAAGCTTTTAAAGTGCCGTTTTAAAATTGTTTTATGGTTCAATATTAATTTTTTTAACTCTTTATCCCTCTGCTTTTATTACTTATTTGTTATTCTTGGTTTCAAAGTTTTTATGAATATAAAGAGAAGTTTAAACATCATGATTTCGTTCCAAGCAAATCTATGCAATCAGAGAATTGGGAATGGTGCACTGTTAACCGAGTCTATTCCCCGCTGCTTATCTATCCTGAATGTTAAATCCAGTTGCGGGGGTTTAAAAAACAGACATATTTGTTTTCTCACTCTGCATTAATACTCTCGACCAGTGCAATGAATTGCCAGGGGTGAGGTTTCGGAAAGTTAAGCCAGCCATAAAAATAGAGTCATAAAATGAATCGTTAAAATTGAGCATGCGCGGTGATAGTTTCTGAAAAGGGGCAGAAACGATTTTGCTTACTTCTCCATTCCGTTTAGTTATGTCAAGGGTGTTTTTAATGATCCTCGCCCTATTCTTTGCTGGTTAAAATTTAAATAAAAAATATTGAAACACCTAGATCTAAGATTTATTGCTTTAAATTAACATATTTATTACTAGATCATATTATAATAAAGTTTATTACTTTTTTGAAAAAGGAAATACTGTAAAAGGAGATTTACACTGAAGATTAAAATTACAGGTGGTAGAAACAAGGCAGTATTAAAATTTTTCAGGCAACAATTGATCGTATAAGTGGATAATATTTACAAATTTCTTCTTGCGAAAGCTTTTTCTCCTTAAAGTTTAAAATTGAAGCAAGCTCGTAATAAAACATACAGACTTTAATGTCCTACCAAATAACCACTTTCTAAATCAAATATTTAAAAAAATTTTTTAAACTTATTACCAATTATTTCGCTGAAAAATTGGGATAATTTCTACTTGATTAGAAGAATAATCATCTTTTCACAATCATAAGGAATTCAAAATAAAGTTCAATAAATGCCATGCTGAGCATCGTAGATAGCAGATGAACATGAGAATCCAGCCGTTTTCTTCTGACATACCAGACCATCATTGAAACAGATTACTCACTATCAGTGTAAAAAATAATAAATTCAGTCCATCCACCAAGCTTTTCTAGCGACAACTGGACTTTTCTTCAGGCAACACGTGATGTGGGTGATGCAATAATTGAAATGAAATGCGCTTGTGATTTTTAGTATTTTATATTTAAGCCATTTTGCACCTAACGGGATTTTATCTTCTGGGATTGAGAGGATCAATTAATTATATTTATTGCAAAGCTTACGCTTCTTTTAAAACGTAAATGAAAAAAAAAATTCAAAAAACAACGCTTTTCCTGAAAATTTTATTTTGATTCATGTGACCGACTTTACGTATGTGTACAAAATTTCAGCAAGATCGGATTAGCGGAAGGGGTTGAAATATTGATTACAACATTTCATCCACCAAAACATGACCCAAACATGGTGAAAGTTATATACTGTAAGCGTTGTAAAAAAGCTTAGCGAATGGACTGAATTTATTATTTTTTGAGATTGACAATGAGTTAGCCGATAAAACAATCGTATTGTATGCCAGAAGAAACAATAATGGGTTGCGGAACGTATTCCTGTATTTATCTGTTGGTTACGATTCTCACCATGGCATTTATTGAATTTTAATTTTATTTCTTTTGTGCTGAGAAAAGAATATTATTCCTCAAATCAATTTTCCGTGTGTTAAAAAAGTTAAGGTCCACCGAATAATAAGCCATCCAAAAAAGAAGGATGAATTCAAAACATAAAAACGGTTTACTTATTTGAAACTATATTGTTTTTTTTGCGTACAACAACATAAATCAATTGGAAATAAATTCAAACAAACAATAATTACATCAGTATTTGCATTTTAACCTGTTGCAAAGTATAGGCCCACCATTCTGTAGTTGATTTGATCATCATTCTTGTGAATTACTTTGAATATGCGATCGAGCATTGGCAGTATACGGTGTGCATAAACGATAAATCAATTTTCTTCCAATTTTCAATTCATCTACATTGTAATACTGCTTTCCTCCAGAATAAATCCCACGTGCAAGCATCCACCACAAGTTTTCTATAGGGTTTAAATTCGGGCTATATCCAGGCCAATCCAAAAGCTGAACTCCATTTTCCAAGGTCCACTCGATTTTTAATGTTGCCCTAAGTATTATAGCATTGTCTTGCTGATAAATCCAAATAGGATCTCCCAAAGTCTCACCAAATAGAAGGAAATGTGTTTCCATCATTCTTTGATAATCTGAAATTCGCATTCTAACTGACAGAAAAACAAGACTGGACTTGCCATTGCATCCAAACGCCCCCAGATCATTACTTCTCTTCCTTCATATTACTGTTTGGTGAATAGTTTTCCTCCTTCCTGAGATCGCGTCAGTAATAAGCCAGTCCATCTGGACGTAGAGATTAAACTTTTTCATCACTCCAAACATCATGCTTCCATTTGTCAGTCCATCACATCATCTCCCTTGCCTAGGAAAGCCTTCGTTCTTTGTTTTGATTCTTGAGTTTAGGAGCACACTTAAGTTACTTATAGCCAAGTTGCCCTTGAGATCAGGGACAATTTAACAATTCTTGATAAAGTTGATTTGGACACATTTATATACGGACTTGCAGCCAATGATCCTAAAATTACAGTATTTTCCCTGATCTCAAGTAACAAGGCCCTTTTTTTTCCTTGCTGTTAATTTATGAGGTCTTCTTTTTTTGTGAAATTATCCATACTTTCGACCCAACTTGAAAAAATTGTTGATAAGATTATTTGAGCATTTTAACTGCTTGTCTATTTGCCTATTTGAAAGGTCATCTTGTTTCCAGGCAATAATGTGATCCTTTTAAGTTCGGACAAAGGTTTCCCTTGTCCCATTGCTGATTAAAAAAGTTTGTTTTTTGTTAATCGTGAATTAGCAACTTATCACAACTTCAGCCATTTGTAATTAGTTGATAATGTCCTGTAATGATGTGAAATATTACTAGCATTGTACACAATTTTAATCTGTTAGCAAGAGGACCTATACTTTGCAAAGGGTTGAAATGCAAATATTGTTTTAACTGTTGTTTGTGTGAATTTATTTCTAATTGTTTTACGTTGTCAAATGCAAACAGCAATGTAGATTCAAACAAGAAAGCCCTTTTTTTCTTTTGTTTTTAGTTTCTCCGTTTGTTTTGGAAGGCAAATTATTTGGTGGACCTAAACTTTTGCAACGCACTGTATTATTACCAAGTGGCATCTGACATTTTTAATAAAGAAAAATACATTACAGCTATTTTCTTAAAAAAAAGCAATTTAGTATACTACAAAGTAAATGTTTGTTTCACCTCATCAAAATTAATTTTTAATTACTCTCAAATTAAATAAATTATTAATGTAAACATGGGAGTAAATAAATTCGTCCAGAGCACGGATTTCAAATTAAAAATGTGCGTTTCACTTAAACTGGCAGAAGAAATGAAAAAAGAAGGTCATTTCAAACTCTCCAGCAAATCGAAAATTAAAAACTGTAACTCGACTTTCAAAGTAAACTTGTCATTATAGATTCGAATTAAAACCTACTGATTTTATACGAGTACAATTAGAATAAACTTTGAGGACAATTTTCTTTGACTATATCTTCATTTTTAGAGATTTTAAATTAACTACTAAGAAATAATGAATTTTATGAAGAAATTCGGTGTACTTTTTTTTTACTTTTGACGTCGGATGCATTACTTAAATCAGATCGGCTTTGATCTACTGAATGACATAACCTATCATATGAATCTCATTAAGTTATTAATCTTATTGATGATATAAATTCTATTCTCATTATGTGAATGAAATTTGAATGGTTATTTGATTAAGTGCTCTGATTAAGAGAAGAAATTGTAAAAAAAGTAATATCTGTAAGCCTGTTTCCTCATTTTTGATCAAGTAAAGAAACACAGTAACTTAAATATGGTACCCATACGTATAAAAACAATGCCAAAAACCACAAAGTTTCTACACATTGAATTAGGATTTTAAATTTTTGTAGATTTCAGAAATAATTTTTTTAGAAAATGTTAGAGGTACCTTTACAAAAGTAATTGGCAATTTAAATACCTAGAGGAAAATGACCAAAAGCGGGTCCCACTCTTAAAGAGGGCCCCTGAATTTCTGCTCTGTACGATGCTCAAGCATAGCAATGAAATGTCTATGCAACTGCTTACTGAGGACCAGCGCCCAAGCTGTTTACTCAATTTGATATGTTTCAATGGAGACATTTTTTTGTGAATATCGTAACTTTTTATGGTGCTTAAAAGGGAATCCCTCGAACATGTATGTTACAGATTTCCACCATATTGAAAAATGTTACTCATCTGAAGCTACTAAAGATGCTTGCAAAATAAGAGAGTGCTGCATTTAGTTTCTTTCAAAATAAACCGCGAAAACGAAAAAAATTTGAGCATACATAACCATACAAAGACTCTACTGTTAAAGCGGATAGGCTATGTGGGATTCCCTTGTTAGTTTCACATGTTTTGTGCCAGGATTTTGAAGGTAAGGATTTAATTGTTATACCATAGCCTCATCATTAGTAGAAGTTTGAAGTAATCGAAACGAATAACTTATTTTGAGACGCCCAAATTAATTTTTTGGCCTCTACCTTAAATTACCGCCTTGGTCTTTTCTCATGGCTTCATTATCTACCAAAAAACATTTTGCTTCTTCTTTAGTTTGCCCTTATTCAATCTTCCCTTATATACAGTATTCAATTTTGGGGCACTACAACTAAAACTAATTTAAAGCGCTTATATCGTATCCGTAAATGGTTTGTCCGCATTTTATTCAAATTTAAAAAATCCGATCCAGTTTCGAATCTTCTCCCCATAACAGGCATTACTTCCATTTACTATTTACATTCTTTTCATCTCGCTGTCTTTATTACGTACCGAAAAGTGCTTTATGCTCTCAGTGTGGGGAAACATGTCTGTCTGTCTGTCTGCTTATCCGTCTGTCTGTCTTTCCGTCTGTATGTCTGCTTATCCGTCTGTCTGTCTGTCTGCCTGTCAGTAACTAACTCCTCCGAGGCTATGAAAGATTTTCAAAATCTGTTTTCGTCAGTCGATGAATATGGTTCATGGCACCAACCAATCATTAATATTATCTAAATCGGTTCAATAAATATGGTTCCGAGAATGAACCATTTTGAAATTGGTTGAAATCGAAATAATGACACGTGCTCTAATGGTACCCTTATGACACGCTCAAGAATCTTCTATGATAAGATATGGAATAAATAAATCAAACCAATTGGGATGATGTGTCATGAATGAATATAAAGTAAAATTAATGATAGTCGAAATTGGTTCCAAGGATTCCGCTTGAGTGGAACTATTATGGTTAATTGGAACTTTCAATGCTAAAATAAGGCATGTAATATATCAAACAATTAGAAATGATGTGCCATGAATGAATTTAACGTACAATTAATGATAGTCCAAATTGGTTCCAAGGAACCTGGTTTACTGGAACCATTATGGTCCATTGGAACTTTAAATGCTAAAATGTGGCATGTAATATATCAAACAATTGGGAATGATAATTAAGGAGGTTAAAATTTTCTCCGCGAATGGTTTAGTTTAAACTTTCGGTACTCGGTTATGTCATTGCTTGATGGTTTATTATGTACCAAAAGGTGCTTCATGTTTTCAGTGTGCGGAAACGTGTCTGTCTATCCGTCTGTCTGTAACTCTAACTCCTCCGAGGCTAAGAAATATTTTCAAAATCTGTTTTTATCAATCGATGAATATGATTCATGGCACGAACCAGTCATAAATATTATCTAAATCAGTTCATTGGCGCGTGCACAAATGGTACTTTTATTTTCCCGCCAAGCAATTTTCAACGGGAAGATATATCAAGTAATATATCAAACAAATCGTAAGGACGAGATGGAAGCGGTTATTCATTACTGTTTTCGTCAGTCGATGAAAATCGTACTTGGCATGAACCATCACAAATATTATATAAATCGATTCAATACAACGTGATCAAATGGTACCTTCACGATCCCACCTAGCAATTTTCAATGCAGAGATATATTATAAATATAAATTACTATTTTCGCCAATTGATAAAAAAGGTTCAGGAAATGAACCATTTTGAAAATGGTTGTAATCGAAACAATGGTATGTGCTCTGATGGAACCCTTATGACACCCTGATAAATTTTCAATGATAAGATATGGCATGTAATATATCAAACGATTTGGAATGATGTGTCATGAATGAATATAACGTAAAATTAACGATAGTCGAAATTGGTTTCAATGAAACTGGTTTAGTGGAACCATAATGGTTCACTGGAACTTTCAATGCTAAAATATGGCATGTAATATATGAAACGACTTCGAATAATGTGCATTATCACACGTCGTGACTATCTTCGCTTGGGTTCAAACGCTATTAAATATCATCGCAGACATGCAATTTTCAAGCAGCTGGTCGCGGATAGGTTTATCTCTGGGAATGTACCACTTTATTATGGGTTGTGTGATGAATGAATATAACATAAAATTAATGATTGTCGAAATTGGTTTCATGGAGCCTGGTTTAGTGGAACTATTATGGTTTCTTGGAATTTCAATGCTAAAATATGGTATGTAGTATACATGTATTAAACAACTTGGAATTATGTGTCAGGAATGAATATAACTTAAAATTAATGATAGTCGAAATAATTTCAAAGGTACGTGGTTTAATGGTATCATTATGGTCCATTAGAAACTTACAATGGACCTTAATACAGAGCGGTTTAAAAATATAGTACCGTGAATGGATATATTTTAACCTTTCGGCACTTGGTTATGTCATTCCATAATGGCATATCTTAACATACAACCAACCAGTTCTTTTATTAGTAATTTAAAAGGTTTTTCCTCAAGTTAATTTTAAAAAAAACCGCAATGCAATGTAATTTTAAACGAAACCAATTTTTAATGTTTTGTTTTAGTTTTAATTTTAATTCACTAATGTTGTGAGTTTCCTATTTAGAAATTTAAATTTAACTTTTTGACTTAGACCAATTTGTGTCGAACCATCTCCATTCAAATAAAATGTCACAATTTCGATGTGACAAATATAATGCAAAATTAATGATAGTCGAAATTGGTTCAAAAGTACGTGGTTCAATGGTATCTTTATGATCCATTAGAAACATGGGGCATTTTAATTACCGAAAGGTGCTTTATGCTTTACGATTTGTCTGTTTGTCTGTCTGTCTCTCTGTCTGTCTGTCTGTAACTATAACTCCAAGGCTGCGAAAGGTTTTCAAAATCTGTTTTCGTCAGTCGATGAATATGGTTCATAGCATGAATTAATAACAAATATTATTTAAATCGGTTCTATAGCACGTGCACAAATGGTACCTCTATTTTGCCACGACCCCACCTAGAAATTTTCAATGGTAAGATATAGCAATACATCAGAGGAATCGTAAAAACGAGATAGAAGCTGTTATTAATTACTATTGTCGCCAAATAATAAACATGTCCATTTAAAATAATCTCAGGAAAATTATAGTAGTGAAAATTTCATTCTATATACTAAAACTCTTGCGTGTATTTATTTATTTATCTGTAATTCTATCTCCTGCTTGACGGTTTGAGCTAGCGACTTGAAATTTTCAGGGCAGGCTTATCAATAAAGGATCTGCTCTATCGCCAAAAATCAGCCCCCTACGACCCCCCTCCTTCCCCACTTTCTAGGGTTTTCATTTAAAATTATCTGCTTTTGCTTTGTAATTCCCCTCAACAGATGGCGCGGGCGGGCGAAGCCGCGGGTAACAACAAGTTAGTAAATATTGTGGTATCATTAGCACAAGTACCCTGAAAAAATATCGAACATCTCTTATATGTTCGTTTAGAGCATGTTGTTATAAGTTGTTTGATATATTACATGGCATATTTTAACGTTAAAGTTTTTCATCGGTACTGTAATATTATCATATGAACATGTGCCACTTAATCAAATTCAAACATCTTCGAACTTTCTAATTATTCTTATATTTCGTTCATTACAGGTCATTCCGAGTCATTTGATGTATTACATGCTATATCGAATGAACCATTTTGAAAATGGTTGTAATCTATACAATTGCACGTGCTGTAATGGTACCCTTATGACACCCTCAAAAATTTTCAATAATAAGTACTGGCATGTAATATATCAAACGACTTGGAATAATGTGTCATGAATGAATATAACGTAAAATTAATGATTGTCGAAATTGGTTTCAAGGAACCTGGTTTAGTGTAACCATTATGGTTTCTTAATGCTAACATATGGTAAGTAAAATATTAAACAACTTGGAATGATGTGTCATGAATGAATATAACATAAAATTAATGATAGTCGAAATTATTTCAAAGGTACGTGGTTTAATGGTATCATTATGGTCCATTAGAAACTTACAATGGACCTTAATACAGGGCGGTAAAAAAATGCAGTTCCGTGAATGGTTTAGTTTTACCTTTCGGTACTTGGTTATGTCATCCCTTAGTAGTATATCTTAGCATGCAACCAACCAGTTCATTATTAGTAATTTAAAAGGTTTTTTCCTCTAGTTAAATTTATTTTAAAAAAAACGCAATGCAATGTAATTTTAAACGAAGCTAATTTTTAATGTTTGTTTTAGTTTTAATTTTAATTCACTAACGTTGTGAGTTTCCTATTTAGAAATTTATATTTAACTTTTTGACTTAGACCAATTTGTGTCGAAGAATTTCCATTCAAATAAACCATTAAAGAATGACATATCCAAGTACCGAAATGTTAAACTAAACCATTCGCGGAACTATATTTTTAAACCGCCCTATGTTAACATTGGAAGTTTCTAATGGACCATAATGATACCATTAAATCACGTACCTTTGAAATAATTTCAACTATCATTAATATTACGTTATATTCATTCATGACAGATCACTCCTAGTCGTTTGATATATTACATGCCAAATTTTAGCACTGAAAATTTTTGAGGGTGTCATAAGGGTACTATTAGAGCACGTGTCATTGTTTCGATTTCAACCATTTTCAAAATGGTTCATTCCCGGAACCATATTTATTAGTTGGCGAAAATAGTAATTTATATCCGCTTCTATCTCGTCATTACGATTTGTTTAATATATTACTTAATATATCTCTCCATTGAAAATTGCTAGGTGGGGTCGTAAAGGTACCATTTGTGCACGGCCTATTGAACAAATTTAGATAATATTTGTGATTGATTCGTGCCATGTACCATGTTCATCGACTGACGAAAATAATAATGAATAACCGCATCTATCTCGTTATTACGATTTGTTTTGCATATTACTCAATATATCTTCCCATTGAAAATTGCTAGACGGGAAGATAGAGGTACCATTTGTGCACGTGCCAATGAACGGATTTAGATAATATTTGTAACTGGTTCGTGCAATAAACTATATTCATCGACTGACGAAAACAGATTTTGAAAATCTTTCATAGCCTCAGAGGAGTTAGAGTTACAGACAGACAGACAGACAGACGGACAGACAGACACGTTTCCCCACACTGATAGCATTATTTCCCACACAGATAGACACGTTTCCCCACCATCTTTCGGTACTTAATAAAATGTCACAATTTCGACGTAATAAAATGTCACATTTGTAAAATTCATGATAGTCGAAATTGGTTCAAAGGTACCTGGATCAATGGTATCTTTATGATCCAGTAGAAACTTACAGTTTTAACATAGGGCGTTCTAAAAATATGGTTCCGCGAATTGTTTAGTTTAACTTGTCGGCACTTGGTTGTGTCATTCCTTAATGGTTTATTAAGTACCGAAAGGTGCTTTATGCTTTACGATTCGTCTGTCTGTGTTTAAGTATAACTCCTCCAAGGCTATGAAAGGTTTACAAAATCTGTTTTAGTCAATCGATGAATATGGTTCATAGCATGAAAAAAAACAAATACTGTCTAAATCGGTTCAATAGCACGTGCACAAATGGTACCTTTACGACCCCACCTAGAAATTTTCATTTGTAAGATATAGCAATACATCAGAGAAATCATAAAGACGAGATAGAAGTGGTATTAATTACTATTGTAGCCAATTGATAAACATGTCCATTTAAAATTATCTCAGGACAATTATAGCAGTGAAAATTTCCATTTGTAAATATTGTGGTATCATTAGAACAAGTACCCCGAAAAAATATCGAATATCTATCTTCTATCTATAATCGGGTGGGCAATAAAATAACGTGAGGTGTTCAGAGCTCGCTAGCGTGAATTCTATTAGGCCAAATGCAGTACATTTTAGTGTATATACTTAATGGTACATGCACTTTCGATTTCTGCAAAAAAAAAAATAGTACCACAAGTCGCCATATTGGGCGCTTATTTCAAGAAAACAATGAATACCTAATTGTCAAATGAACAAATACCGTACAAACCAACTTTAGTAACAACAATAAACAATGTTTTATTTTTAATTACTAATGCGTTTCAATATGACCACCTGTGTGCTGTTCCAATAGCTGCATGCGATACACGACATTTTCTAAGGCAGCTCGCAGCATATCTGCATTAATTAGTCTGATATGTAACGTTATTTGATCCTTTAAGGTTGAGAGGTCAGGAACATGTGCTTGATACACAAGGCTTTTCAAATATCCCCATAACCAAAAATCACAAGGGTTGAGATCAGGCGACCTGGGTGGCCATACCATGTGAAATGCACGACTAATTATTCTGTTGTCTGAAAAACGTTCTCGCAAGATCTGCTGCACCTGACGTCCAATGTGCGGTGGCGCACCATCCTGCATAAAAATGGTAGAATCCAGACAACCCTTTTCCTGCAACCGTGGTATCACAAAATTCTAAAGCATATCGGCATACCTGGCAGAATTGACGGAACAAGTCACCGGTCCACGGGGACGGATTTCTTCAAAAAAGTACGGGCCGATGATGAAAGAAGCAGTAAAGCCGCACCATACTCTCAGTTTCGGTGATTGCATAGGAGTTGGCAGACACACTTGTGGATTTGATGCAGCCCAAATACGGCAGTTGTGGGTATTGATATCACCATTCAAATAAAAATGTGCCTCATCACTCCATAAAATTTGCCATGGCCATGCATCATCCACTTCCATACGTGCTAAAAATCTCAACGAAAAGTCAGTTCGAGTACGTTCATCTCCAGGAAGCAATTGTTGAACAGGTGTGAGTTTATAGGGATAAAATGTCAATATCTTATGCAATATTTTCATCACCGTCGAATATGGGATATGTGTTTGGCGTGCTATTGCGTGTGCACTGCTGGTACCCTGCATAGTAGTCATCTCCTGTTCCACAACAGCAGTTACAACTTCTTCAATGTGTTGCTGCCTGATTCGTTTGCGTTCCCGGCCTGTTTGCACTCCTAGAGTTCCGGCAGATTCAAATCGTTCAATCATTTTCCGTAAGTTAGTTATGCTCATCGGTCCTCTTCGTAACGTTTTCAATCGCCGGAATTCACGAAGGGCAGCACTTGCATTGTCGCTCTTCTGATAAAACAACTTGACTAATAACGCCCGGTCAGGCAAAGTAAGCGTCTTCTTCAGGCCATTCGTTCGTGAATGATGGGAAATCCTCAGCCTTGCCTTTTATTGTCATTGTGATGCAATGGAGAAGGTCTGAGTCGCTACTCTCGGTAATAAGTGGCAGGTCACACTACTCATTGCACACTTTCTATATTCATAAACTCCGAATTTCTCTAATACTAATTGTCAGATCGTATAGTGGCTTTCTTATTCTAACTTTTCTTCTTTAAGCTATGGTTACCAAATTAATAACTTACCTTACTAACCCTCACTGTAATACCATGTGCTCTACTCCCCCCCTCCTTTTTCTACTTCTTGAGAACCTTGGTTTGCTAATGACTCAACAACGTAATTTATATTTAAATTAAGACGTTTATTCAAAGAAAAAAAATAAAGTTATGGCCATAATAAAAGCAATAAATAAACTGAATCAAATGAAAATGACTTAAAATATCTAAGGTATAATGATCAAAGTAACAATATAATCACAACTTCGATAGAACACAATTCAACGCTAACGTTAGGCTCCCTCTAAACTCATTCTTACTCTGTTTATAGTTTGCTGTTCCTTCCACACATTAAACACATCATAAACGCTATATTCCTGATAATCGTTCACTATATGCACATGTCTTATTCTAAACTTATCACTTATGTGGAGTTATAACAGCCGATGATGAGCCCGTAGATTACAGCCGTCGCTTCATGGAGTCTCCGCTACCTTCTTCTAATGTGCACGCTGATTGGAGAACTCTGCGACTTGATACCCATTAGCCCGGTGTCTTCCCGCGATCATGCCTCCAGCTCCGCTGCAAGAGGATCCGTGTTACGGTGACCAACCGGTTGCCTTCTACGGTGAAGCATAGGTATTATAGCTGCTGCTCCGTTCCTCCTCATGATGCTATCCGCTCCTTCTTCCCTTCTGCTTCTCATTTCCTCATCGCCCGTCGATCTGCTATGGATTTCTCAACTATCACCAATAAAACCTTGTCCATCTGTTGCTACTACTAATGTCACCAAATAACCTTTCTTACACTATTACAACTGTCTCTCCTTTCTTTTGCTAAAACAACTCTTTAACGTTGGGACATCTTTCCCAATTCTCCGATGTTTCCATACAAACTTCTATCTCTTTCCCGTCTCTACACTTGGTCACTGATCCTTCGCTTTCTCTCGCTTCTTGTTCTCTACATATCGAAAACACATACTCTACTTGTCTCTGTGTCTCTCTCTCTTTTCCCTCCCAAACTTTTTCTTAATTCTATTGGTTCACCACTTTCATTTCTTGGAATCCACTTTTTTAGGTCGTTGCCTAGGCAACTACGTTCCCTTCCTCTTCGTTCATTGTTTAGCTTTCCACTTTCCTAATCATTTCACAATAGGCGTCATTAAGCCTACTTTTCTGCACTTAGTGTTCCAACCTGTAGTTTTCGTTGAGAGCCATTTTCTCTTTATTACTAAATTATTAATATTTTATGACCTTATTCTATGTTATGTTGGGTCATTTCACAACTCCAAGTATCAACAAGAAATTTATAATAAAATTACTAATACTTCTGTGCCTACTCGATTACAATCTTATTCCGTTCCGATTTCTTACCCCTCTACCCTCTCGCGTTATATTAATCTCCCTTCCTAACTACTAAATAACTTCTCTAATTTCTACTTTTTATCCTTTTTATTATTAATAAATGAACCATTTAGATATGCCTAACAAATGGCATATCTGTAGTGGCGGGTCATGTGAGATATTAACGAAATATCACACATGTCCCGTTACATCATGATTGCTCAACACGGAACGCGCTTATGCAAATGTATTCATTGTTTTCTTGAAATAAGCGCCCCCTATGGCGACTTTTGGTACTATTTTTTTTTACAGAAATCGAAACTGCATGTTCCACTAAGTATATACACCAAAATGTACTGCATTTGGCCTAATAGAATTCCCGCTAGCGAGCTCAAACACCTCACGTTATTTCTTGCCCACCCGGTATATAAAGAAGGATGTTTGTGGGTTTGTGTGTATTTCATACAATTCTACAGTTTTATTCTGATCTTGATGAAATTTTGCATACTTGAACTTCAAACCATAAGGAAGGTCACTGTCTACCTCAGATTTCAGAAAAATAATAACTATCGATAAAAAATCGATATTCATGGTTATGGCAGGGCATATTAATGTGAAATATCTCATGACCAACAAAGCAAGGCAAAGTTTGTGTAACAATAGGTAACAAGAATGGTATCAACACGCAATTCACAAACACTCTGCACGGACCATCAATATGTATTTCATGACCAACAAAACAAGGAAACGTTTGTACAACAATAGGTTTCAAAAATGGTGTCAACACGCAATGCACCAACACTATGCAAAGATCACCTATATACACTGGAGGGAAAAAAAATCCCATCACCACGAAGGACTTGTGCTAGATGAATGAAATTTGGACAGTATATTCAGCAATGGTAGATTCAGAATAATATTCAATTGATTCAAGTTTGAAGGTTACAACTTATAGAGGACGCCACCAGCGCCACCCTGTACATGGTGAAAAGCACGGACTTTAGTACCCGCTGCAGTCGCCGCGCTGGTCTATGCAGGCCTGCACACGTGCATGTACGGTTGTAGAGATGCCGAATGTCATTTTGTTGAATGACATTCCATGCCTGTTGTACCTGGATGGTCAGATCAGCGACAGTTGTTGCTGGTTGTGGAAGAGGCCTGACACGGCGTCCGACCATGTCCCAGACGTTCTCGATGGGCGACAGATCTGGTGATCGTGCTGGCCATGGTAGGATGTGGATACCCTGAAGGGCACGTTGGGTTGCAGCGGCTGTGTGGGGTCGAGCGTTATCCTGTTGGAACAGCCCCCCTGGCATACCAGCCATGAATGGCAGCAAAATGGGTTCAACAACCATCCGAATGTAAACATTTGCCGTCATAGTGACTGGGATAACCACCAGAGGGGTCATGCGGTCGTAGGAAATCCCCCCCCCCCCCCCCATACCATAACGCCAGGGGTGGGGCCAGTATGCCGACGACGGATACAGCTCTGTAACAGGACTTCCCCACTCTTCTTCCTGACCCTTGTGAGACCATCACTCTGACCCAGACAGAAACGACTTTCATCCGTGAAGACCACAGACCTCCATTCTGCCCTCCAAGTCGCTTTGGCTTGACACCACTGAAGACGTGACGCACGGTGTTAAGGGGTAAGAGGCAAACTTGCCACAGGGCGCCTGGAGTGGAGGTTCCTGGCCAGGAGACGGTTCCGAATTGTGCGTGGAGTGACGTTGGGTGCCACAGCAGCCCGAATGTCCGCTGCAGATGCTGTCCGATTTGCCACAGCCATCCTACAGATGCGCCACTCAACCCTGTCTCCAGTGGCCGGGGGTGGTCCAGAACCTGGTCTCCTGGTAATCCTGCCTTACCTGGACCGTTGCTGCCAACAGTTGTACACAGTGGCAACGTCTCGACCCATGCGTTCTGCAATAGCACGGAACGAAACTCCACCCTCTCGAAGGCCCACTACACGTCCTCGTTCGAACTGGGTTAGCTGCCCATATTCAGGTCGCAGTCGCCTTCGAGGCATGTTTTACGTACACTATCACCCACGTCCACAAGTGTCTGAAGTAACACAGACGCGCGTCTGATCTCCTTTATATCTGTCATTGGAATGTCTCATTCGCTGGTGGCGCCCCCTAAAAGTTGTAACCTTGAAACTTGAATCAATTGAATAAATACCATAGCTGAATAAACTGTCCAAATTTCATTTATCTAACACAAGTCCTTCGTGGTGTTGGGATTTTTTTTCCGCCAGTGTATATCTCATGACTAACAATGCAAGGCAAAGTTTCTGCAATATAGATAAGTTTCACAGCGTAGCAAGCGAGGCAAGAGAGGAAGATCGTCTAAGCAGACGACGTTCTCCTCAGAGACAGGCACGCAGACTGAGCGCCATCTCTTGCTGGAATCAAATATAATCCGATGCTAGTGCTAGCAATTTTGGTTCGCGTAAAAAGCCGAGGTCTAGACACAGGAGCGCTGCGAGAGGGCGTTGCGCTGGTAGAACGAGAGCGAGCGAGAGCAAGGGGATTAGACCAGGGAGTTTCGAAGGGAACGGACGCAAGAAGAAGTCAAGAGGAATGCATATCGGATCTGCCGCGTCTCCAGCTGATAATTTCGCTGAAGACACCAGTGAGGCAGCGTTTCCGAAGGATAGAAAAGATAAGTTCTCTGCCTTTGCGTCTGCACGTGGTTCGAAGCGAAAAAAACGAACGGAAAGGAGTGCGTCCGCGAACCAGAGATGCGATAATTCCTTTTCTCACGGAGGACGAGGCCTCCGACACAGACTAACAACTGCAGAGGACGAGACCAACGTCGTCGCCACGAGGAATGGGGAGCGACGGCCGCCAGTGAAATAAGCTTTCGTCTAAGATCTATACGAGAGAGAGCAAGCAACGGGTTGCCATTCCCCTCTTCGCAACAGCTGGAAGTGCTCTTCCAAACTTCGGCGTGCATCACTTACGTTCCCGGCCACGTGGAAGTGAGTTTACAAGTGTAGCCATTCAAGGAGTATCGTCCTTCGCCAACCTGGTGCCCGAAGGAAACGAGAGGTGCAACGAGGAGCAAGTCCCGCTGTAACAGGAAACCATTATAGCCCCGTGGGGTTTATCCACATATATCGAAGGAAGGACTCTGCTGTGTGATCCCGACTCCACACGATGTAAGTCTAATTCCTTTCTCTCTCGCAATAAAGCTCGCGCAAGTTCCTGCAAACGCATATCTTGCTGAGAAGGGGCTAACAATTTGATTTTATATTAATCAATAGGCCTTCTCGATGACAAACGCATCAGCGCCGCTGCTATCCCAGTAAAGGTAGTGAGGCAGCCTTATTAAGTACCGAAAGGTGCTTTATGCTTTGGCCTTGTCCGTCCGTCCGTCCGTCCGTCCGTTACTCGATTTTCTCGGAAAGTATGAAAGATTTTAAAAATATGTTTTCACCAATCGATAGATATGGGAAATGGCAAGCACGAGTTCGAAGATGGTTCGAAATCTATACAGTTGCACGCGCTCTAATTGTACTATTGTGATACCCCCCCCAAAATTTTTCCATGTTAAGATATAAGTAAGTATCATATCAAACCACTCGTAACGACGAGCCATGAACGAATATAAACCATTAATGAATGATATAATCAAGTACCAAAAGCCTAAATGAATACTGCTATATAAGCCATTGAAGAACTGCGTTGTTTATATATTCCACTCGAAAAACTTCTAATTTGTAGTTTGTGTATATTTGAAATGACGAAACTGGTCGTAACGGAGGCGTGTGCAATCAATACCGCCTAGAGAGACAGCATGCTCAAGGAAAAATCATACATTGTTGCCTCCTCTACGGTAGGGACAATTTCGGGCTTAATATTGGCAGAAATACGATTTACATGACCCCACCCCCGTGCATCAAATTAGCGCCAACAATGAGTATAATATTAAATTGTATTCGTTCGTGACTCGTCATTATGAAATGATAGCTATGCAAGTTACCTATCCTTTCCTTTTCATATCCGTTTTCCTATCCGTTCATTCGTTTCTTACATTATGAATTCGTCGACAAAACGCAGAACTCACTTCTATTGTTTGTAAATAGATGCGACGTTTATATTATTCTGTTCCGCGCTTTTCTTCCTTGTACTTGTGAATAAATTGTGAATAAATTTCAACCAGCTTATAATTATGACTAAATTTCTTTTTATAACTTTCGAAAGTATTCCTAAGTCATTTTTCATTGTTTGGAATCGAACGACCGCAAGCTAATGAAGCTGACGCGAGCTAACGAACGCGCGCAAGCTAAGGATGTGTGCGCGTGCTACAACAATCCCTTCGTAACGGGCGAATGTTCCAAGCTAGCTTAAACAATGCTCGAAGAGTCGACATATAATATTTTATTTATTTATTTATTTATTGACGGGAAAACCTATTTAAAAAAATATTAAATATAATCATAAATACAAAACAAAAACAAAGAAAGAGGAAAAGATAATGACATAAATAAAGCAATAAAGTCATTAACG
>JAHWFO010053790.1:131653-201475 GCA_023313115.1 Rhysida immarginata
AACTAGTTTAGTGGAACCATTATGGTTCATTGGAACTTTCAATGCTAAAATATGGCATGTAATATATCAAACAGCTTGGAATGATGTGTCATGAATGAATATAACGTAATATTAATGATAGTCGAAATTATTTCAAATTTACGTGGTTTAATGGTATCATTATGGTCTTTTAGAAACTTCCAATGTTAACATAGGGCGGTTTAAAAATATATTTCCGCGAATGGTTTAGTTTAATCTTTCGGTACTTGGTTATGTCATTCCTTAACGGTTTATTTATTTGAATGATACCAATGTATCGTGCTACCCCTTTAAGAGGGTGGCATTTATTTACATTAAAATAAACTATCTTTATCAATTTTAATCTACCCTGTCCAGATTATTTTATCTTTACGTAATCCACTGCGTTAATCTAAATCTATATGTGACAGGGTAGATTTCGATAGAAGATTTTATTATATTTCTGGTACTCTGAGCGTGGAGAGAACTGGACCTCTAGGGTAAGCGCTAGCACAGCCTTCACTGCTACAGAAATTTTTTTTAGGTTACTAAATTGCTGGTAGTCAGAACGCGGACCTTTAAGATAAGTCAGAGCGCAAGCGTCGTCATGTGGAGCGATTTTAGTATCTATATTGTTCTTAATAAACAGAATACTGATTGTCTGGATTTTTGGGCAGCTGCTTTGGCATTATTTCCAGTGTCATATCGATTTTTTTTCCTAATGGAATAGGCATTGGAGTCCATACCGGTTATTTGAAGCGACGCGTCGTATTCCGTAATTTAAAAAAAATAATTTTTTGTTATTATTCTCCTTTTTTGCGTAGTGTTGAATCTTAAGTTCGGAATCCATCTGTTGCTTTTAAGTTTTTTTCTTGGTAGATTTTGATAGAAGATTTTATTAAATTTCAGGGGTTCTAATATAAAGTATTTTTGGATTTAACCTCTTGCTAGTTTTCTTGGCAAAAATTTTAGAAATGACCCAGAAAGGAAAGAGCACTGAGGAAACTATAAAAAGTATCCTAATGCGTACCGCATATAATATCAAAGTATCTTCAATTTAACAAGTGTTATGCGAAATTAATTGAACAGTTGCCAGGCTATAACGAAACGCAAAAAAACGCAAATGTATATAGGGGTTTTCTCTGAAGATATGCAAAGGGTGCTTCGTGAGAAGTCTCCCATTTGCTTACTTCAGGCCATGCGTTACACGGATGCCTATGTCAACAATAAGGAGACATTGAATAATAAATAGAAACAGCTTGAAGGAACCCATAAGGACGGGGTTCCAAATGAGCAAGGGAAAGTTAAGGCCCATAAAAGAACAGCATAGCAGCCCACCGCAAGTGGGTGCGGTCACTTCTACATGGAAGATGGACAAAGGGCTTGTTGATGATATACACAAGGGGTATGCTGCATGTAAAAGTATAAAAGGGAAATATGTAAATCCCCAGCAGCCCTACTTCGTAGAAGAGGGCTTGCTATTATAAGTGGGTAGGACCACGCCTGTTACTAGTGATACCACGTGCACTAGAAAAAATTATGAAGTCATGTCATTCGGATCCTACAGCAGGGCATATACAAAACGGTGGCACGGGTTCGCCAGGCTTATATTTGGCCACTTATGTATATAGATATCATCAAATTTTTTCAGTCTTGCGATGTCTGCAAAAAAACAAGGTAAGGTGTAGGAAGCCATATGGGGAACAACAGCCATTAGAGATTCCTCCCCAGAAATGGCACACGATTGCCATCGATTTGATACTTCCACTTACTGCGAGGGTGCATGACGTTTTATTGGTAGTTACTGACAAACTATCTAAGCGAGTGAGATTACTGCCAATGTGAATCCTCCGTCACGGCTGAGGGAACAGCCCGATTATTGGTTGAAAATATTTTCAAAATACACTGGTTCCCTTAGGTCATAGTTTCAGATTGTGACATTAGGTTTACGGCAAATGTTAGGAAACAAATATTTTAAGATATTTGGGACCACCCTCAAGTTTGCGAGTGCTTACCACCCACAGACCAATGGTCAGTTGGAGCGTTCCAACCAGACTGTCATTCAAATAGTCTGCAGTTACTTGGGTGCTGACAAGTCTGATTGGGACATGCATCTAACCATGGCTGAAATAGCTATGAATGTCTCAGTCTCAGAGTCGACCAAGATGTCCCCATACTTATTGGACTTAGGCCGAGAAATACTAATCCCACCGTCCATAAACAAGTACGCGAATGTGGGGGAATCTCCAAATTCTTACTGCGCCCATTAAGGAAGGTTATTGAAACAAGCACGTGCCCACATAAATAACGCCACTAAGCGCATAAGTGGAACTTTGATGCTCGGCACAGCCCGGTAACACTCAAGGAGGGGCAAAGGTACTTGTATGGGCATCGCACTTACGTCCGAAAGCCCAGCTTAGAGGGAAGAAACTCTATGAGAAGTACATGGAACCCTTCCATGTTTTAAAGATTATCAATAAAGTATCGGCACGAATTGCTATCCCACCAAGATGGGGCGGTGCGGTGGTTATTCACGTGTCATTCCTAAAGGAATATGTGGAGCGGGGTAATAGAAAAAAGAAGCCGCCAGGACCTATAGCTGATCCAAAGTTTTCAAATTTTTTTAAAGTAAAGAAATTGCTACATGTAAAGGGGGAAAAAGCCCAATAGGTCCTTTTTGGTTAAGGGGGTTGGCTATTCAAAACCATCGTGGGAACCTCAGGCTAATTTGCATAGGTGTCAAGGCCTCATTAAGAAATTTTTCCAAGCCAATAGGAGAGGTCAAGGCGTTCAAATGGAAAAAGGTTCCGAGGGTAATCACGTTAAACGCTGATATGCTTCGCGAAAGAAGGCTTTTGCGGAGGGCGAGGGACAAAACATTGCTTCTGAAGAGCCTACAGTTCATTCTGCCAATAGCATATAGTTGCGGGCTTCGAAGGAGATCAATACAATCGATAGGGGTTGCACTTCGAATCCGCGATCATTGGGGGCGAGGATGTCACAGCGTAGCAAGCGAGGCAAGAGAGGGAGATTGTCTAAGCAGACTACGTTCTCCTCAGAGATAGGCACGCAGACTGAGGCGCCATCTCTTGCTGCAAATCAAATACAATCTGATGCTAGTGCTAGCAATTTTGGTTCGCGTAAAAAGCCGAGATCTAGACACGAGCGCTGCGAGAGGGCGTTGTGCTGGTGGAACGAGAACGAGCGAGAGTAAGGGGATTAGACCCAGGAGTTTTGAAGGGAACGGGCGCAAGAGGAGTCAAGAGGAATGCATATCGGATCTGCCGCGTCTCCAGCTGATAATTTCGCTGAAGACACCAGTGAGGCAGCGTTTCCAAAGATAGAAGAGAGAAGTTCTCTGCCTTTGTGTCTGCATGTGGTTCAAAGCTAAGAAAACGAACGGAAAGGAGTGCGTCCGCGAACCAGAGATGCGATAATTCCTTTTCTCATTATTCCGCGACAGGAGTATCCGACTCTCGGAGGACGAGGCCTCCGACACAGAGTAACAACTGCAGAGGACGAGAACAACGTCGCCGCCACGAGGAATGTGGATCGAAGGCCGCCAGTGAAATAAGCTTTCGTCTAAGATCTATACGAGCAAGAACAAGCAACGGGTTGCTATTCCCCTCTTCACAACAGCTGGAAGTGCTCTTCCAAATTTTGGCGTGCATCACTTAAGTTAACGGCCATGTGGAAGTGAGTTTACAAGTGTCCCTGCAATTACGTTACTGTGTAGCCATTCAAGGAGTATCATCCTTCGCCAACCTGGTGCCTGAAGAAAACGAGAGGTGCAACGAGAAGCAAGTCCCACTGCAACAGGAAACCATTAAAGCCCCGTGGGGTTTATCCACATATATCGAAGGAAGGACTCTGCTGTGTGATCCCGACTCCATACGAGGTAAATCTAATTCCCTTCTCTCTCGCAATAAAGCTCGCGCAAGTTCCACCAAACGCATATCTTGCTGAGAAAGGGCTAACATATTGTTTTTATATTCATCCATAGGCCTTCTAGATGACAAACGCATCAGCGTCGCTGCTATCCCATTAAAGGTAGTGAGGGAGCCTTATTTGATATCGTATCTAATTCGTTGACGTCCCCGTGAAGATTGAGGTTGCAACAATTCCATTTATGAGAAGCTATAAATGATTGTACATAATATTTCAATTGTAACCTACCTTTCATTTGCTCATTATTTATTTGAACAATACCAATGTATCGTGCTGCCCCTTTAAGAGGGTGGCATTTATTTACATTAAAATAAACTATCTTTATCGATTTAAATCTACCCTGTCCAGATTTATCTTTACGTGATCCACTGCGTTAATCTAAATCTATACGTGACAATAAGTTTCAATTAGTAACAATGCACAGAATTCCTGTAATTCAGGCTTTTCTTAGAAAGAGAGAGTTCTTAATACTTAACAATTTTTTGAAAATCTTTAAAAATGATCAGTAACTGGAGATAATGGAGCGTTAGTAGACTATTAAGAAAGAGTGGATAGACGACAGAGGAAGCACCGTTTTTGCTCCTTGCTGTATTGAGCAAATGGTAAGCAAGTAAATAGAAGAATCGGCGACCGCTAGACTACACAAATGGCCAAGTTGTGCTTCAAGACATCCATAGAAGTGTGGGAATTGCATCAACGCCAATTATACATTAAAAGTAAGATTACGTGAGTAAGAAATTATTTAGAGTAGCAGTGGCATCCTTGGAGAGGTCCATACATTGTGAGCCTTAAAAAATATTTTTTCGAATTTTCATTAAGAATTTTTACTGTATTAATTCTAAGCATTTTTTATGTGTTTATTTTTAAGATATTGCAAAATTTAATAAAAAAAAAAAAGTCCGAGCCTTGCCGAGATTATTACCTAGCTTATTTGGTAGCACATCAGATCCAAACGTTTCATAAAAATACATTTGACTAAATTCTGTGGGAATGTGTATATTTTGGAAACAGTGATGCTGATAATGCGAGGATTGAACGTTCGTTTCCAAGAATTATTAACAATGAGCATAAAATGAGGATGCAGTGACAGAACATCAATAAGGCAGCGTCTCCCTTGAGCTCCCTATCAAACGTCCAGACGACTGGCAAAAATTATTTTGCCTGGAAAGGAAATAGAAGAACGAGTATTGGTCAGAAAAACTCTGCAACTGAAACAGAAAAAGCTATACGGGCATTAGAAACATCTGAACAACGGGAGTATCAAATAGTGCAAGAGAGGTTAAGAGCTTCTACGTCAAGAGCAAGAAACTCTTGAGTGTAAAGTATATGGTTATGCTGCGCAGTGGTGAGGCAAGTCAAGCAGAGTTTAGATCAAATCTCAGTATATCACCTAGAATTCCTTTTTTCGTATTTTCATAGAATGGATAGTCCCTTTGCTCTGTGTTGTATTGAATGAGTTAATATTTTACCAATAAGACTTATAATTTAATTTTTTGAGATTGTTCTGTGTATCTACAAATGTAAATATCCCGGGCAACGCCGGGTACCACTGCTAGTCTCTTATTCGAAGGGTTGATTCAGATAAAATGAGACTACTTTAAACGCCGCGTATGACTTTGACGGAATATGATTTGCATGACTCGTCCACTATTCATGGGGATTAGCTTTGTATACATTGTTGCTGTTATTTGGGACATTTCGTGCTGAAACATGGCTTCCAAAATCACAGCTTTTTGGGAAGGGTATATGTTTGGCCTTTCCGATGCTAACTTCAGTCTTTCGTGCATTGTGAAATGATGCAAACGAAATGGTATTGTGGTATCCAAAGCTACTGTGGGTCTAATAATAAAAAAGAACAAATTGCGACCATCTAATGAACGTGGACGAGCAGAGAAGCAGACCAGAAACAAGCCCCAACCAACACGCCCAGCTCAGGTGGTGCGAGAAATCCGGTCTGAAGTGCTGAAAGAAAATCCCCTCACACAGAAAAATCTAGCCCAAAGGAAAGGTATTTCACAGTCAACAGTCTCTAGAATAATTCATGACAATCTTGGGCTGGAGAGACGTCATAAAGCGCAACAGTTTGGATCCACATGGACAAGGCATCTAGCCACACTGCCAAGTCATCTGTGGCTTACTACAGGAAGATGGAACAGGGGACGGGCATACGAGTTATTCCCTTCTCTCATGTGCCTGTAAAATCTCCTGACGCATCACCGATGGATTTCTGTGGTTTTGGTCTCCTGAAACGACGGCTCGGAAGTCGCCGACCAAGAACCGTTGGTGGGCTATCGATGTGTCATCAGGTGTGGAACGAACTTCCCATGAAGTCCCTCAAACTCAGCCTACTTCAGTGAAAATTACGGTGCCGGGCGATAGTCCAATAACGTGGCTCTCAAATTGAACACAGCCGATAGTGGTTCCAGGTATTACACCATCGTAACAGAACTGCAAAATCGTCTCATTTTATCTGATTCAACCCTCCGTATATTCGTTCAGAGCATGTCGTTATAAGTTGTTTGATATATTACATGGCATATTTTAATGTTAAAGTTTTTCAACGGTACTCTAATGGTATCTTTTGAACATGTACCACTTAATCAAATTCAACCATCTTCAACCATCTTCGAACTTTGCAATTATTCTTATATTTCGTTCATTACAGGTCATTCCGAGTCATTTGATGTATACCATGCTATATCGAATGAACCATTTTGAAAATGGCTGTAATCTATACAATTGCACGTGCTGTAATGGTACCCTTATGACACCCTCAAAAATTTTCAATAATAAGATATGGCATGCATTATATCAAACCACTTGGAATGATGTGTCATGAATGAATATAACGTAAAATTGATGATAGTCGAAATTGGTTCAACATGTGGTTTAGTTGAACCATTATGGTTCATTTTAACTTTCAATGCTAAAATATGGCATATACAGGGTGATTCAGTCAATTTCTGACCATTTCCATACTATGATTTATTGAGCCATTAATGTTTACAAACTTAGCATTTCAGTATGATATTTTAGGTAGTTCGCAGTTTTTATTCCCGTGGAAAAGTCTTGATGATATCCTCAATATGGCCACCACGAACGTTTTGAACTGCTCGCAGCCGAATGGTGAAGTTGTTCATAACTCTATCCAGGATTTCTGCATCCACAAGGGTACAGCAGTCGACGATGCTTTGTCGCAGCTAGTCTAGGGTTCTTGGTGCTGTAGTGAACACACTGTCTTTAAGGAACCCCCAGAGATAAATATCACATAGGTTTAGGTCATGACTCGTAGGGGGCCAAAGAAAGCCACCCCCAAATCGATCTGGAAACCTGTTTGAAATGACACGATTTCCGAATTTCTGATTGAGAAAGTCTAGCACTTCATTTGTGGTGTGAGGCCTAGCCCCATCTTGTTGAAACCATTGATGTCGAAGCGGTATACGCCTCCTTCGCAGCTCGGAGATGAAGAAAGTTTCCAACATGTTAAGGTAAGCCCGTGACGTTACGGTGCCCTCAAAAAAGAACGGACCAATGATGCCTCTTTTGGAAATCGCGCACCAAGCCATAAACTTTCGTGGATGAAGAGGTGACTTATGGATCTCATGAGGGTGCTGGGAACCCCAAAAACGAACGTTGTGTTTATTAACGTCACCTGACAGATGGAAGAAGGCCTCATCTGACACCTACAGGTTGTCCACAATGTCCTGATTGGCTTCCCTTTCTGCTCCAAACTCCATCGCAAATTGTTGTCGCTTCTGTGTTCCAGTGTCTGTTAACTCCTGATAAACATGGATCTTATACGGGAACAGGTGTATATCCTTTCTCAAAATTCGCCACGTCGTGGTATACGACAGCCCTTCTTCAATGGATAGGCGGCGAACAGATTTGTTGGTAGAGGAATCGACCAACCTTGTGCGAACATTTTCGACAACTTCGGCCGTTCGAACACGAGCTTCGCTCCCTCCTTTTTTCTTGCCTTTAACACATCCAGTGGCACGAAATTGCTTGACAAAATCCATGATTGCTTGCCTGCCTTGTGTGTCTCGCCACTCATACTCCTTCCGGAACTTTCTTTGCACGGTTACAGGTGATTTTGTCTCGAAATACCATTTGACAACCTTGCATTTCTGCTGTGTTGATAAAGCGGGCGCCAGTTTTCAAGCAGCGCCGTTGCAACAATACAAACTCCAACTATTTAGAAATTCGATATGGCGCTCATATTCTTTCAGTTGTTTATCCCTAATGTACGTCATTCGAGTGAAATGGTCAGAAATTGACTGAATCATCCTGTAATATATCAAAGAACTTGGAATGATATGCTATGCATGAATATAACGTAAAAGTAAAATTGGTTCAAAGGTACGTGGTTTAATAGTATCATTATGATTCATTGGAAACTTTCAATGTTAAATAAGGGCAAGTGATATATCAGACAACTTGGAATGACGTGTCATGAATGAATATAACGTAAAATTAAGGATAGTCGATGTTGTTTCAAAGGCACCATTTGGAACTTTCAATGCGAAGTTATAACAGGTAATATATCAAACAACTTGGAATGATGTGTAATGAATGAATACAACGTAAAATTATTGATAATCTAAATTGGTTCATTATGATCTATTAGCTTTCAATGTTATATCGGGCAATAATAATTGCTCGGAACGACCTGTTATGGATGAATATATAACAATAATAACTAAGTTCGAAGATGGTCGATATTTATTAAAGAGTACCGGTACTAATAATATTACTTTTGTAATGTTGGAATTTTCAATTCTAAGATATAGCATGTAACATATCAAATGACTCGTAACGATCTGTAATGAACGAAATATAAGAATAATTACAAAGTTCGAAGATGGTTGAATTTGATTCAGTGGTACATGTTCAAATGATACCATTATAGTACCGTTTCGATAGTGCCATGTAGTTTATCAAACAACTTATAACGACATGCTCTGAACGAATATACAGTGTGTATGAGGTTCGATGTTCCTAGCGTGATCCTTTGCATGATTACAAACTTAAAGTTCCTAATCGAAAATGTCGAAAACTCAAAATTTAAATTGCATCGTTACGTCATTTATGAACTTTCCGAACCAGCAGTTCATTAAATTCAAAAGGGCGATTACAATTAAATCGGCAGCAATTATTGAGATTAAATGACGTTTTCGACAGGTTTTCAGCAAACTTCGTGTCATGTTTAGACCCTTAACATTTGAGTTTTGAACATTTTGCATAAGGAACTTTAGGTTTGTAATCATGCAAAGGATCACGCTAGGTACTTTATGACCATCGAACCTGATACACCCTGTATAAGAGTTGTTCGATATTTTTTCGGGGTACTTGTGCTAATGATACCACAATATTTACCACTGAAAATTTTCACTGCTAAGATCTGCTTTCTTATTGACGTTTTCTTTGATTCTTCTGATTTTTACTTTCCATAAATTAGGATATTCTGTAATTTTAGCGAAATTCCTGAACTTAGAGGTCCGATATCTCAGATACTGTTAAATAATGAAGGAGGTCACTTAATGACTGAAATGTGTACATATATGAAGAATAAATTATTCTTGTGTACAAGTGTACTGAACGCCTCTCTTCTTTTGAGCAGTAAGTATCCACAGTTTAATATGGTCTTTGAATTTATATTTTACTTTAACAGTTATTAATATTGATGGTATTTAGTATGTATTTACGAGATACAAGCGTTCCGCACTTGATGATAACAATAACCGATTGATTACATTAACCGTGATTACATTAAGCGGCACCCACTGGTATTATTAAGGTGCTTTATTATTACCGAAAGGTGCTTTATGCTATCAGTGTGGGGAAACGTGTCTGTCCGTCTGTCTGTCTGTCCATCCATCCGTCTGTCTGTTTGTCTGTCTGTAACTCAAACTCCTCCGAGGTTATGAAAGATTTTCAAAATCTGTTTTCGTCAGTCGATGAATATGGTTCATGGCACGCACCAGTTACAAATATTATCTAAATCGGTTCATTGGCACGTGCACAAATGGTACCTCTATTTTCCTGCCCAGCAATTTTCAATGACAAGAATTATTGAGTAATATATCAAACAAATCGTAATGACGAGATAGATGCGGTTATTCATTACTATTTTCGTCAGTCGATGAATATGGTACATGCCATGAAAAAATCATAAATTTAATCTAAATCGGTTCATTAGCACGTCCACAAATGGCACCATCACTACTCCACCTAGCAATTTTCAATGGACAGATATATTAAGTAATAAGTCAAACAAATCTTAATGACAAGATACAAGCGAATATAAATTACTATTTCGGCCAATAAATATGGTTCAGGAAATGAACCATTTTGAAAATTGATGCAATCGAAACATTGGCACGTGCACTAATGGTACCTTTATGACACCTTCAAAAATTTTCAATGATAAGATATGGCATGTAATATATCAAACAAATTTTGATGATGTATCATAAATGAATGTCACGTAAAAGTAATGATAGTCCAAATTGGTTTCAAGGAACCTGGTTTAGTGGAACCATTATGGTTCATTGGAACTTTCAATGCTAAAATATGGCATGTAATATATCAAACGACTTGGAATGAGGTGTCATGAATGAATATAACGTAAAATTATTGATAGTCCAAATTGGTTTCAAGGAACCTGGTTTAGTGAAACCATGATGGTTCATTGGAACTTTCAATGCTTAAATAAGGCATGTAATATATCAAACAAATTGGGATGATGTATAATAAATGAATATAACGTAAAATTAATGATAGTCCAAATTGGTTTCACAGAACCTGGTTTAGTGGAACCATGATGGTTCATTGGAACTTTCAAACTAAAATATGGCATGTAATATATCAAACGACTTGGAATGAGGTGTCATGAATGAATATAACGTAAAATTAATGATAGTCCAAATTGGTTTCGAGGAACCTGGTTTAGTGGAACCATTCTGGTTTAGTGGAACCATTATGGTTCATTGGAACTTTCAATACCAAAATATGGCATGTAATATATCAAACGATTTGGAATAAGGTGCCATGAAGGATTATAACGTAAAATTAATGATAGTCGAAATTGGTTTCAAGCTACCTGTTTTAGTGGAACCATTATGGTTCAGTGGAACTTTCAATGCTAAATTATGGCATGTAATATATCAAACGACTTGGAATGACGTGTCATGAATGAATATAACGTAAAATTAATGATAGTCCAAATTGGTTTCAAGGAACCTGGTTTTGTGGTACCGTGATGGTTCATTGGAACTTTCAATGCTAAAATATGGCATGTAATATATCAAACGATTTGGAATGAGGTGTCATGAATGAATATAACGTAAAATTAATGATAGTCCAAATTGGTTTCAAGGAACCTGGTTTTGTGGTACCATGATGGTTCATTGGAACTTGCAATGCTAAAATATGGCATGTTATATATCAAACGACTTGGAAGGAGGTGTCATGAAGGAATATAACGTAAAATTAATGATAGTCCAAATTGGTTTCCAGGAACCTGGTTTAGTGGAACTATTATGGTTCATTGGAACTTTCAATGCTAAAATATGTCATGTAATATATCAAACGACTTGGAATGATGTGTCATAAATGAATATAACGTAAAATTAATGATAGTTAAAATTATTTCAAAGGTACGTGGTATCATAATGGTCCATTAGAAACTTCCAATGTTAACATAGGGCCGTTTAAAAATATAGTTCCGCGAATGGTTTAGTTTAACCTTTCGGTACTTGGTTATGTCATTCCTTAATGGTTTATTAAATTCGCCGCATATCAGTTATTTTTTAATCTTCACAATTTTGTTTTGTTATTTTTCAGTCGGGAATAGAGATCCATCACTAAAATTTGGCAGGAACTCACTGACTATTCAAGTACTTTCTATACCGCAATGTTACAGTGGGGAATATGCACCTAATACGACATATACTCACGTTTCTTTATAACTAATAATTAAAATGTGGAGAAAATAATAATGTTAACGCTTAAGAAATAAATTTTTTGGATTAAGAGTTTTGGATTTACAATCAGCAAATGCAACAACTTGACCTATATCCTCATTCTTAAGTGAATGGTAAACTTATTTCATTTTGTAATCTGTAAAAGGCACGTTCCCATCGCTTCATGAGATGGGTCGTTTCATAACATTCGACTGTAAGAAAGATAAGAAGCACTCAGACAATTTCTTGGCTCCTATTTATATTAGATATTGTACTCTCACTGTAAGCAATGATCATTCTAGAAAAAAGATGTCTTATCATGGCGTTTTACAAAATTAGAAAAGGATATATCAATCATTATTTCATAAATAAGCTCGAGTTCTGTTATTTAGACAAAAAAATTTAATTATATGGAGGGTTTTATTTATTGTCGAAAGCTAATTATTACCTGATGTTATTCTAAACCAGGAGGAATGAATATTAATATAGATGGTAGAATAAAAGAATTAGTGATAAATTAAACTGTAAAAATTTCACTTTTTCTTGTTAATGTTTATTTATCAGGGAAATTCGCAAATACCTTAATAAAATTTTAGCAGTTACGAAAGAATAAGATTTCATTAAATATTACGTTTGCTTAAATACAGAACACGAAACTCGCATTAATAAAGAAGATCAAGTTTTAATTGATCATGAGATTCAAAAAAGATGAAGGAATTTTAAAAACAAAATCATAATGTAATTAAAGAAATAGTCAAGCATTTGTTTAAAATTGCAATACCAACATGGGGATTGAAAAGTTGAAAAATTATCAATTGTTTGTAATGGAGAAAAAAGCCTCAAATCACAAAAATACACATTAGAGATTTGAATCCGTCGTTTCATATCTCGGACATTTTTTGGTTGTTTAATGTTGTTCCTTTTTTTTGCAGGAACCGGAGTTCCTTTTTATATTTTCATTGCCAACTGTTACTGATGCTGGTGTTTCATTGTACGATGCGAGGCAATTTGGACCATATTTAACATATACCCCTGAGTGGATGCCACCTTATCATTGGTCAGGGATTTGGGTGATTCAGGGATTCTGTGAGCTATACTGGTTGCAGCCCTGCTACTTTGGGCTCATCCTTACCAGAAAGGTCATGGTTGAGAAGTGAGACGAAAAGCATCCAAGCAAACATATATCTCATAATGTCGACAAATGAAGAATTCATACTGCATAATGTCGGGTGTGGCGTAGGTTAAAGTCATCCGCTTTCGGTTGTTAGGCAGAGGCTCTCGTTCGAAAAATAGTCGAGTCTCCCGACCATTAACTCGGTGCAATCAAGGATGTGTAAGGAGGGATGGGAAAGCGCGAGGATACACGAAAACGAGGCTCGGTATGGGTTGGTTGTGCAGGTCGTTACTAGGTGGCAGGTATTTTCGTACAAACAAATCCGTAAAAGCACATGGTCAATAGTCAATTTCAACAATTCGGGGATTAGATAAATTGCTGGAATTTTATCAATAAACCCAGGTAACAAAGTAGCATAAGAAATGCTTGGTATTTATGCAAAAGTTCATAGTAAACTAGTCAATTTATGCATTATTATAATTTATATAGAAAGAAGACATGTCATATTCATGTTTCATTTCTGTCATCTGTGAATGTATTTATAACTAAGTTAATGCAACTTTTTTATATCGAAAAGAAAAAAATTAAAATATATTTCTGAACACAGTTTTCTGATCAAGATGAGAAGTTATTTTTTTGCATAAAGTCACAAAATTTTACATGATAGTTTGCTTGCAATTTTTACTTTATAATTTTATACGAACTTACAGGGAATCATCTCTAAAAATCAACAAAATTACATCTTCCAGTCATTTCTACAAATCACCTTTGTAGACATAAACCCTTTCAAAAAAGCAAAACAGTCCACTATGACCAATCAAAAACAAGTCAACCAAAAGTGTACAAAATTTGGACAATGGTCACTGCGAAACATTTCATTCATCTTCGTGGAATAGTAAAAATGTCTGTCTTATTCTTTAAACACGTTGTCCGAAAAAGATGGCATGAGGCGACGATGCGATATGTATCGCCACCACCCGAGTCATACAGGGCCTCTACTTCCTATTCTCGAGCGCTTTCCCATCCCTCCTTACACATCCTTGGTGCAATGCCTCCGAGAAGCCCCACCAGTGCACTGGCTATGCGCTGACAGCAACGACTGATGCACATTAGGTGCACCTTGGAATATAACCGAAGCAAAAGTCAGATGGGCCATTAAGTCCCTGAAGTCTGGCAAAGCTGCAGGTGAGGATGAAATCTGGTCTGAGATGTTAAAGGCTTTAAATCAGGATGGTATCCTGTAGCTGACTCGGGTGTGTCATGTTGCTTGGATATCTGGCCAGTCCCCTAATCAATGACAGACAAGAATTGGGATCCTTATCTTCAAAAAGGGAGATCAGAGAGATTGTGACAACTATCGAGTCATCTCTTTGCTCAGCATTTGCGGAAAAAAGTACGCTAGGTGTCTGGAGAAGAGAAATCGGGAAATAGTCCACTCCAAACTGTCGGAGGAGCAGTGTGGTTTCCGATCTGGCCGAAGAACGACGGATCACATCTTTGCTCTAAGGCAAATCTTTGAGAAATCCTGGGAGTATGCAAGAGATGTCTACGCTTGCTTTATGAACCTCAAAAAAGTATACGGCAGAGTTCCTCGGGAGAAGCTCTGGCAAGTGTTGCTAGAGTATGGAGTGGATGGGCAATTACTGGTTGATATCATGTCTCAGTACGAAAGCTCTGAGATGTGTGTCCGGATTAATGGCATTAAGACAAGACCATTCACTTTGGGTGTCGGAGTCTGTCAAGGGTGCGTACTGTCGCGCCCCTCTTGTTCATTATCTTTATGGACTGGATAGACAGGGGATGCCGAGGCGATGAGCGTGTTTGTGTGGGCGACCGCTTGTGTGCGTACAGTCGCCCTTCTTTGCTGACGATCTTATTCTCCTTGGGTATTCTTGCACTAACCTTCAGCATGCACTAGACCGGTTGGCAACCAAATGTAAAATGGTTGGGATCAAGATCAGTATGGCTAAGACTGAGGTTCTGGTCCTTTCATTGCGCTCTCCATGTTAGGAGAGCCCCATTGGGACAGGTGGAGAAGTTCAAGTATCTCGGGATTGCATTCACGAGTGATGGGCAGCAGGATAACGAACTGGATGCCCGGATCGGTGCAGCAAACTGAGCCAGACGTGAAACGAAACGCGAGCTGGGAAACAAAGCCAAGCTTTCCGTTTTCAAATCTCTTTGTCCCCATTCTCACCTATGGTCATGAGTCTTGGGTAATGACCAAAAGAGTGCGATCGCGGGTACCGAAATGAGATTTCTGAGAAGTGTGGCAGGTGTTATCTTACTAGATAGAGTGCACAACAGCACAATAAGGGAGTCTTTAAGTGTTCAGCCGCTACTTCTCCGCATTAAGAGATATCAGTTGCGCGGGTATGACCACGTGATACGAATGCCGCAAAGTGATCTTCCTAGGCAGTTACTATTTTCCAAGCCAGAGGGTAAGAGATCAAGGGGTCGGCTTAGAACAAGGTGGTTAGACTACATGGAGAATCTGGGTCCGAGTCGCTTGGGCATTACCAGGAAGGACTTGCGCCTGATGGCGGAAGATCGCGATCGCTGGAAATCCTCCATAGGGCTGCTGTCCCCGCGACCTTAACGGATAAGCGGGTTTGAAAGGTAAGTATGTAAGATTTATCATATACAAATTTTGTAAACTCTCACGGTTTTCGAGATATTCTTAATTTTTAATTGCCAATGATCGCGAGTTTTTTAAATTTTCCTATAAATAAACTGTGGTGTTTTCATAAATGTTTGAAGTTTTCGCTAGCGCTGCGAATCGATGTGCTGCCTCGCTAATCATGCACTTCTTTACAGAAATGAGATAATGATTTCATCATTTATACAAAGTTAATGAAATAACGAATGATTCACTTAATTAACAGTGGTTTTCATTTACAACTCAATCAATTATATCTTTTACTTTTGTCAAGAAAGCAAAGACAACAGTTGTCATGTTTCTCAATGTTTTACCCTGCTGCAACTGCATGTTGCAGGAAATAGAAACGCCATCTATAATTTGTGGCGCTAGCAAAATATTTACAGAAATTATCCATACGGCAGAAGTGGTTCTGTCGAGGGCTACCAAAAGTGTTTCAATAAATGTGGCAATATGACCTTAAATTGGTAAAAATAATTTGTAAAAAAAAGAAGGAAAAAAAAAGTAGTGCGCTTCTTGAGGAATATTGTTTGTTATATTTTTCTCGAATGAAAAATTATATTCTAAGTTTCAGAGTAAATTTGCCTATTACAGTATCCTTATATTTATAGAAAACAGTTTGATTTGGTTTTAATTTAACTATGAGTTAAAATTTTCTGATTTAAATGTAAGCGCAATCTGATTCTATTCAAAACTTATATATTTTGCAAAAAATTAGAGTTTATTTTAAAGATATCTGAGCATGAAAATTCTTCTGGGAATAATATGTTAAAAGAAATAAATAAGTTTAATATCTCTGTCAGTGAAAAATAGGAAACTAATGTTAGAACCTCCAATAGACCTTTTTATAAGCTAACTTCTAAATACAATTTTTAATATTTTTTATTCAAAACATGCCCGTTTGTCGACAGTTATCATTTTGCGCATTGGGGGAAGAAATTTCTTAGAACTTGGCAGACAGATCTATGTACTTGAAAAAACTAAGAACGAATTGAAAGAAAGTTCAAGAGTCAGAAGGAATGAACTTTTGCAAAACGGATCTTTTTATATCTTTCGATGGACAGCGAACAAAAAAAAATTCATCTTATGCGAGTGTCGTCGAGTGTGACCACGACACTTTGATCCTGACCGTCACATCACTAAATCCTCAGGAAAGAGTCTTTCAAGGGTCTCTTTTGACCAACTCGGAGGGTGGAAAGCAGCCAGAAGAAAAAGATCGATGATGTAGAGTGGAGGAAATGCCATTTCCAATGTCTGGCTGAGGGTAAACTGCCAGTTTGTCTTTTCTCTGCAGTTATTGAAATTTATAATAGAAGGTCGAAAATAACGGACGAAAACAAAGACATATGGCTCGAAGTTCTCCAACAAAAAGACGCGCTCATCTTTCTTTATTGAGGCAAGTGGCGCTTAGGTGGGAGGGTGGTTTTGTTTGTGTCTTTTTTTTCATGTATTTTGATATCTCCATTCTCAGTCATTCATAATGTATTGGCAATTTTGAACATAGTAGTATTACTAGTATTCAGGCAATAAAAAGTAGCATTTTTCTTAATAGGGATATATAAATTTTGATTGTAAATTTATGGTAATATTTCTTCCGTTTTTTATAAAAAACCCAGCTATAGACAAAATTTTACTTTACGTCTCGTTTCTCAGATAAACTAATAGCATCTTTTTCTCATTGTGATAAGAAATATTAAGAGAGGTCACGTAAAAACTGATAACATTAATTTAATGGCCTTTCTTAAGTGTATAAGTTTGAGTTGATTAAACTGACTACTGTTCCGACGGCTGCCAACAAAATTATTAATCTATTTTAGCAATCTAATAACTTAGCAGTATCTCAGTTAATGCGTTCAAAAAGATAGCCAAAGAGAACTACATGCGATTCATATTGTTGCATTAAATTTTAAGCAATAATGTCCGAAATTATTAATATTACATATGTTTTGGATCATATGCATTTTATATGGGGAATTTTATTTAATAGTGAAACAAATCTCTTGTCTGATAATCCGATTGTATTCTAATTCTGTTGTGTATATTAAGTTACAAGTAAATTTATCAAGCAAAAGCCAGGTCTCAATAAAATTAGGCGATGATTAGGTTCTCTTAACCTATTCTCATAAAATCAAATAGCCAGTTATAATATTATGCAAGCGATGAGAAATATATGATATACAGAGTGTATTATTAGATTTGTAAGAAACGTTTGGTGGTGATTTCTGGTATCAAAACAAGAAAGAATGTCCCTATAAATGTACGAGGGCATTTTATGGCTGTCACTTTTTTATTTGGTAACAGAGTTTCAAAATTTTTTTTGTACCTGATGTAATACACTTTTCACTTTTCGACATAGTCCCCATTCCTTTTCACGCATTGCGCCAACGCGTGACTAGTGTTACATATATTTGTGCTGCCTCCCCCTTTTGTTGGGTTGGGTGACCTATTGCACCGATCTTTTGTACATATTTTGCCGTTTCCCGACTTATCTTGGCAAGAAACATGTTGGTGAAGGAACAGGCCTTGGAGTTTGTGTTGACGCTGGCTCCCGACGGTGCGGGAGTAGGTACGTATACTTAACTGCTGGTACCTATAACGGGACGTGTTTCAGGTAACCTAAACCTAAATACTAACCTAAACTTTACGCCTCAACACCAGCCGTTTAAAAATACCACTTCGATCCGAACACATTAACGATTACCAAACGCCCCTATGTTCTGGATCCCTGATTTCTGATGCTCGCACTAATCCGGTGGGTGTTTTATGGTCCTCCCGTTATTTGTTTCGATACTTGCAACGAGACCCTTTTAGTAAGGATACCCGCCGAGGGAAGACTTCGTCCCAAATGGTAATGAAACCTATTCTAGAATTAATGTTAGTTCAGATATGAATTGTTTTACTCTGCTGTGCTTATATATCTGTATCATTGAAAGAAAAGATTTCTAAGCAAAAAAGGCAGTTTAGATATTTATTCATTTGTATTTCTTAAATATTTATTCGCTTAGCTTTCCAGTTGAGAATTCGTAAACGTTAGATTTGTATTGTTGAAATATATGTATTTTGGTAGATAAATATTTCAATGTAAATCGCAATAATGGTTTATTGACGTCATGGCTATGAAAATAATAGAAGTCTTGCTAGCGGACATTTAAAGAACACGGATGATAGAACTAAAGAACGCGCCTCGGGCTTGGTGCCTCAGTATTGTTGTGGAATTTTGCTGGATAACCAAAATTTTCGAAAAGGGCAGTAGACAACCAGTAAGGCATCGTGGAATGGTCAGCCACTTTCGCCCATGGAGAGATGAATTCCAGACAGACGATTTCCAACTTAGCTAAATTAAGCTCAACAGCGACTTAGTACATGTCGAAATGGTTAACCTTGAGTCATCAGCATTGGCGCGATGACGCATCGCATGTGTATAAGGAACGTCGTCGGCTAGTCAAGGGTTGATTAGCGTTAGCGCAACGAAAATTCACCCACTGCACTAATTCGTCGAGATGATAACAAGGCCAAACAGAACGTTGGCTATGGAAATTTCTCTTAGCGAGACATGGATAAGAAATAAAAACACCTATTTCATAAAGCGAGCGAACAGATAAGTCAACCCTTTTGTGCATTTAATTTTGAAATTATACGTTAGGACTTTCATATTAATCCATTTTTTTCTGCTATTACTATTATTTAGCTTTCTTCCTTCCTCGTCGTAGCTAATCCACTTTCACGGTAACTACACGGTCGCCAGCTAATTCGGATGAATTTAAGCGGACTGAAACCACTATCGGTAAGTTTACAAATTACTGCGAGGCAAACAACCTTTCGTGACGAACAAAACTGCTTTCGCACAGGTCACTCCTGTCAGCTTCAGGTATGGAGGCTTGTTGCCAATCTGAATGGTCCTCTCAGTATTTCTGTTTGGTGGTCTCGTCTTTCTTGACGTACAAAAGGCCTTTGATCAAGTTTGGCATGATGGACTCATTTGCAATATGATTACTTGTAGCTCATCGGGAATTGTACACGTTTAAAGCGAAATGGGAAATTGTTAGGAATAAGCGGGATTCGGGGTATAAAAACTCGCTCGCCTGCGCCACTTACCGTCAAAATTTCCGCTTCTATGATGTTACGTTGGAGAGAAGTAACTTTAAGCCTCATACCATTACACAATTTCGGTGGGCTTAAATTTCGCAACAGAAGAATAGGGACAGAGTGTTTCATATTAATTTTGTGTGATTTACGGCCAGGTGCGCTAAGAGAGTTTAAAACTTCAACTGGATAATTGGTAGAGTCATCTTGCTCCATAACTCTGTTAATAGAGATATACTTTACGTTTTTTCCCTCAACATGAGTAAGTAGGTCCGACTTAATTCTTACAACTTGATCGTTTCGAGATGTCAATATAGCCCTTTCAAAAAGCTATTAGGTATGACATTGTAGTGCTTTATTCTGTCACCGAGGACAACTTTCGAAAAATCTGAAAATACTTATTAAGCAGCTTTTAAAAAATAACAATGCCGTATATTGGTTTCTTGGTGTACTAAGCCGTGATGATCGGTAAACATCCAAAAACTTCTATGAGTGCTTTTTAAAAGTCCAACTATAAATAAAGGAGAACATGTGAGTTCGTCACGGAAACAGTTTTGCATTGTTATTGCACGTTTAAGCATTGTTGGCGCTCACTTAAAGCGCACGCCGGAACTGAAAAGTCACCTGACCATTATTGTCTGAGCAACAATTTTTATCATCAATCAATCAAAAAACTATAAATAAAGGAGAAAATGTGAGTTCATCAAACGAAACAATTTGAATGAATTGAATTTGATAAAAATAATTACCGCGCAAATTGCGCATGAGCCCCGTTCATCAACTAATGAAGCGCCATCTTTTGACTTTTCTATGAGCTGTACTAAGCTGAGCATACTCCAGAAACTTTATATATATTAAGATATCTTTTTTTGTGAGCTGATTTTGATGAAATAAAGCTTATGTTGCTCCAAGTAACCTGTGAAAACCCCATGACAATTAGTCAAGTAGTTTTGGAGATTAGCGTTTTCAAACAGACAAACATAGTTTTTAAAAGTGGTCTTATTGCATTCTATTACACTTCCTACATCACCCGCAATCAGATTTAGGTAAATATTTTCAATGTACAGACACGACGGTTCTACAGATTTAATAAATGTATAGATTTATTTTTTATTTTTTTTTTAATTATTATATTTTTTTATTACTTATCATTTTGTCCAATAAACAAATTTCTTCATCATTTTTGCTTTTCTATTATTTGTTAAGTACAGATAATTTAAAAAAAGTAAAGTTACATCTGTTATTGTCCAACCTTCTTTCATCAAAATATACATCTTAATACCAGATCCTTAGGTATTACGATAAGCTATGACAAAGTAAATTTTCGCTCTCAAGGTAATATTTTTCTCATTAATAAATGCATCAAAATAATGTATTCACTTTACTCGAATTATGCGTGCATAAGTATAGGAAATATTATTATAATTTATTCCACATGCACAAAATTTATACAAATATCTTAAATTTGGAAATACAGGGTGAGCCGTAAGTCGCACCAAAGCATTTAAAACAATTCTGATAATAATAAACGTTCTTTTATTAAAACCAAGCTTAACTAATGAACTAAGAAGCACGTTGCTGATACAATCACAAATGCTCAAAATGCTCGCCATTTGCTGATTTTACATTGTTTCACATCACACTTCACGTAATTCTTTGGTGCGCGGCTTACGGCCCACCCTGTATAAGAAAGAAAGCGTAGCCCTTTCCAGGGAAGTGGTTTCACTTTGAAACCACCATCGAGTTTGTATTTGGTTCGATTACACAGTGGTTCTAGCATGAAACCACCTCGTTTATTGTCAAAACTACTGCCATCTTGAAATCAGTATCTTGACACAACATGTACCAAATGAATTACTAATGCTCATTCATGAAAACTGAAGATGTTGTGCTCAGAGTAGCACGACAGAAAAACCATCTAGAACAAGATGGTGTTTGTCTATTTGCAATGTAGGATATGTCTAACGCCTTCAATAAATTGTTTCATGCAACTCATGCATAGTGGTTTCACTGTTTAAATAACATATTGTTTCAATGTTTTTAATTTTGTCCATGTATTCAGTTTAAAACAGATTTAGTAATAAAGAGCATTTACCAAATTATTTGTATTTTGTCTTGTTTGCATACGTGCATGAAAGGGTTAAAGTTACAGAAAAGTGAAAGGATTCACTTTATCATTCAAGATAAAGTTTACAAAGATGAGTGGAACTCTGAAAGTGAAATTGAAAACAGAAATAATACTGAGTCAATTTTTTTTCATAAAAAGTGAGGATTCCTGATATATAGGCGTGAGGTTTGAGCTTTTCTCCTCAAGGGCAGTTTATGAGAGGGCTTAGCAAAATGCACGCCAGATGGCAAACATAACGGTGGCGCCAAAGTGTGACCCATTTTAAGCATTTGTTATATGGAAAACGAGAAACAAATAAAAAAAGGGCAAGATGAGATTTCTTACGAAAGCGGAATATGTAGTTCCAAGTTCAATTCTTAGAAATCAGAGAGTACCACAGGGTTCAATTCTATCGCCATTAGTATTTGCTCTATATCGGATTCTTTTAGATATTTGGGACTGGAACTTTTGCATGATTTGCCCAAAAATCGACATGTAGATATATTAATGACTAAATTAAACCGACAAATGGGGAAGATATCTAGATTGCATTATTTGCCTGAAATATACTTTTGTTACGGTACCACGCTTCGATCTAATCTAATCTATGTTACGGTGTTTTGTTTTGGGGAACCACTTCAATGGCCAATCTTTCTCGAATTCTTAAGTTACAGAAGTGGTTTCTACGAGTTTTTTTTAAGGTTCCTTCAGTGACCTCGGTCTCTCAATAGTTTAAAGCTTTCAATTAATCAAGTTACAGATTTATTCATTTGTATACAAAATATTAAATTCAATTCTAGTTGTATCATCCCCTATTGTCTTAACAATGATACGACATAAGCACAGTTATATAACTCGCCAATATAGAAATATTTATATACCTAAAACTACCAGGAATTACTGAACAACAGTTCATCTTACCTCGGTATTGCCATCCGGGCATCTCTGCCACGTAGAATTTCGTGATGCGGCATTGATTTTCGAAGTTTCGAAGAAATCTTAAGCAATTTATATTAAACAGTTCACAACTACTGGGTGTTTGTAGTTTAACTTTATTTTTTCATTATATCTTACTAATTATTCAATTTTTTTTAATTTATTGCTTTAATATAAATATAGTTGTAATAGTACTAATATATTTTTTTGTAACTAATTAGTTTACTACTTGTATTTATTGTGTTAATTTTGGTTGTCACCAGGGACTTTTACCTGTCGGTCTTTGACCATACTAGATCCCTGGCGGCATTGTAACTTTATTTTAATAATAAATCAATAAATAAATAAATAAAAGTTTCCGACATTGGATAATTTAATCCAAACCTTAAAGTTTTATGACTTTAAAGGCACACAAATGAAAGTTGAAAATTAAATAAATTCTATAAAAATCTCAATGTTACAGTTAAATTATAATCTTTTTTCATTCAAATATTTTTTAACATAGAAAGTTCATAAAAGTTCATGGAATTTTATACAATTATTAGGTTTTGCATAGTCGTTAATTAGTAAATCTTCCTTCCTCTTCTATCTTAATCTTCTATCTGTCTTCTATATATATAAAGAAGGATGTTTGTTTGTGGGTATTTAATACAAATCTACAGTTTTATTCCGATCTTGATGAAATTTTGCATAAATGAACTTCAAAGCATGAGGAACGTCACTGTCTACCTCAGATTTCGAAGAAAAAATAACTATCGATAAAAAATCGATACTCATGGTTATGACAAGGCATATTAATGAGAAATATCTCATGACCAACAATGCAAGGCAAAGTTTGTGCAACAATAAGTATCAACAATTGTATCAACACGCAATTCACAAACACTATGCAAGGATCAACAATATAAACCTCATAACCAACAATGCAAGGCAAAGTTTGTGCAATATAGATAAGTTTCAATTTGTAACAATGCACAGAATTCCTGTTATTCAGGCTTTTCTTAGAAAAGCGAGTTCTTAGTAGTTAACAATTTCTTGAAAATCTTTAAAAATCATCAGTAACTGGAGATTATATTATAAACGTAGGAGTTGTGATAAAATATATATTAATTAAGATAAATAAAACTTCTTTAATTAAAAGAAAATAAATAATTCAAAATAAATAATATAAAACATTGAAAAAAGTCACCCAATTGATACATTCAAAAATGTTCAAAATATTAGCAACAAAATATAATTGTTAAAATATTTCAAGTTAGTCATCTACGTGTTACGAATCATGGAACTCTCATCATAGACCTTCTTCATCTGTAACTGTGTGCCTCCCTGTGTTCGTGTAACATTTCTTCACTAAATCTTCGTTTCTCCTGTGTTTCTTCTGTATTTCATCTGAGTTTCTCCACAAGACCTTTGTTTCATCTATGTTTCGTCCTTCAACATTTACTTCAACATTTACTTTATCAATTGGGTGACTTTTTTCAATGTTTTATATTATTTATTTTAATTTATTTGTTTTCTTTTAATTAAAGGAGTTTTATTTATCTTAATTAATATATATTTAGCAACTGGAGATAATGGAGAGTTAGCAGACTATTGAGAAAGAGTGGAAAGACGACAGAGCAACCACTCTTTTAGCTCCGTGCGGTATTGAGCAAATTGTAAGCAAGTGAATAGAAGAACCGGCGACGGCTAGACTACACAAAGTGAAAAATGGCCAAGTTTTGCTTCAAGTCATCGAGACAAGAGTGGAAACTGCAACAACTAAAGTAAGATTACGTGAGTAAGTAATTATTTAGATGAGCAGTGGCATCTATCCATTGTGAGCCTTTAAAAATTTTTTTTCGAATTTTCATTAAGAATTTTTACTGTATTAATTCTAAGCGTTTTCATGTGTTTATTTTCAAGATGTTGCAAAATTTAATCAAAAAAAAAAATCCGAGCTACGCCGGGGTTAACACCTAAATTATTTGGTAGCACATCAGATCCAAACATTTCATAAAAATATATTTTGACTATATTCTGTGGAAATGTGTATATTTTGGAAACTGAGATGCTGATAATGCGATTATTGAACGTTCGTTTCCAAGAATTATTAATAATGAGCATAAAATGATTATGTAGTGAAAGAACATTAATAAGGCAGCGTCTATTGATGAGGCAAAGGAGTCTCTCTTGAGCTCCCTATCAAACATCCAGACGACTGGCAAAAATTTGTGTCTGGAAAGGAAAGAGAAAGAACGAGTATTGGTCAGAGAAACTCTGCAACTAAAACAGAAAAAGCTACACGGGCATTTGAAACATCTGAACAACTGGAGTTTCGAATAGAGCAAGAAGATATAAGAGCTTCTACGTCAAGGGCAAGAAAAACTTGAATCTAAAATATCTGGTGATGCTCCGCAGTGGTAAGGCAAATCAAAGAGTATAGATGATTTTTTTGGAATTCCTGTTTTTCGTATTTTTCATAGGGTGGATAGTCTTTATTGCTCTGTGTTGTATTGATTGAGTTATTATTTAACCAATTGGGAGTAATAATTTACTTACAAGTGTAATTATCCCGGGCAACGCCGGGTACCTCTGCTAGTTCTTCTATATATATAAAGAAGGATGTTTGTTTGTGTATATTGAATACAAATCTACAGTTTTATTTCGATCTTGATGAAATTTTGCATACTTGACCTTCACAGCATGAGGAAGGTCACTGTCTACCTCAGATTTCGGAAAAATAATAATAATCGATAAAATATCGATATTCATGGTTATGGCAGGGCATATTAATGAGAAATATCTCATGACCAACAATGCAAGGCAAAGTTTGTGCAACAATAGGTATCAAAAATGGTATCAACACGCAATTCACAGACACTCTGCACGGACCAACAAAATATATCTCATGACCACCAAAGAAAGGCAAAGTTTGTAACAATGCATAGAATTACTGTTATTCCGGCTTAGAAAAGAGAGTTCTTAGTACTTTACAATTTTTTGAAAATCTTTAAAATGATTAGTAACTGGAGATAATGGAAAGTTAGCAGACTATTGAGAAAGAGTGGAAATACGACAGAGGAAGCACTCCTTTAGCTCCGTGCTGTATTGAGCAAATGGTAAGCAGGTCAATAGATGAATCGGCAATCGCTACACTACAAAAAGAGATTAATGGTCAAGTTTTGATTCAAGACATCGAGAGAAGAAAGGGAATTGCAACAACATCAAGTGTACATCTAAAGTAAGATTACGTGAGTAAGAAATTATTTAGACTAGCAGTGGCATCCTTGGAGAGTTCCATCCATTGTGAGCCTTTAAAAAAATGTTTTCAAATTTTTATTACGAATTTTTACTGTATTAATTTTAAGCGTTTTCATGTGTGTTATTTTTAAGATATTTCAAAATTTATTCCAAGAAAAAAGTCTGAGCCACGCCGGGTTATCACTTATCAGCTTATTTGGTAGCACAGCAGGTCCAAACATTTTCTAAAAAGATATTTTGACTATATTCTGTAAGAAAGTGTATATTTTGGAAACTGAAATGCTGACAATACGTTGACTGAACGTTCGTTTCCAAGAATTTTTGATAATGAGCATAAAGTGAAGATTCAGTGACAGAACATTAATAAGGCAGCGTCTTTTGATTAGGCATAGGTGTCAAGCGTGTCTCCCTTGAGCTCCCTATCAAACGTCCAGACGACTGGCAAAAATTTATGTGTCTGGAAAGGAAAGAGAAAGAACGAGTATTGTTCAGAGAAACTCTGCAACTAGAGCAGACTAAAAGATCGGTAGCTCTAGGGAAATGCTGGATTTTGCCCCTGCTTGGGGATACTCAAAACAATAGATTGTTTCCAAGATGCAGGGAAGTAGGAAAATTTCCAGCAGTCGCTAATGATATTGGTGAGAAAGTCAATGAAGTTCTTTGAGAGATTAAAAAGGGCGTTATTGCTCACCTTGTCTCTTCCTGGAGCATTCTTCTTTTTCAGTTTACTTATGATGGTGGCGATCTCTCCGGCCTCGATGTTGTTCTTCGTTAAATGCTGCGGGATTTCATCAAAGTTGACAAGACCATCTTCCACACGCTGAGACATGATTTGAGTCTCGGGATTGATGTTGATAGGAGTAACAAATTGCATTTCAAGTGAATCTGCAATGACTTGGGCCTTGTCCTGATCAGTTTGCACATAGTCACCTTGTGGTGTACGGAGTGGAGGAAGTGTATTATTCTTCTTCTCCTATAAAGCTTTGAGCATACTCTAAATGGAATTGTCGCGAGCCAACAAGCTTTTGAGTTTGTCATTCCATCTAGCGTCACGAAGCTCTTTTATCTCCTCTTGGACTCTTCGCACTAGCCTGTTGTACTTGGTTTTGAGCCAAGGTTCCCGATAGCGTTGCCATAGTCTAGGGTCCTGTTTCTTTCAGCAATTAGGCGTTGGATTCCAGCAGTGAGTTGGATTCGATGAGGAGGTTTATTCTCTGATGGATAGTTACTAGCTTCTATGGCACTGTTAATACATCTGGTGATGTCTTCAACACGTTGATCGATGCCCTCCGTACAGTACGCAAAGTCGGGATGGTAGCCATAGTCCTTAAGAATATCTTTGTTGAGCTGCCAGTCTTGATGATGTACGAGTTCCTCTCGGAAATTTATGTCAACATTGTCAAAGTTCAACGCCACAGGCTTGTGGTCAGAAGAAAAGTCATCAATTGTGAAGATATTGTATGGTTTGAAGAAACCCTTCAAGAGCGAGATGTCCAAAACGTCACTAGTAGGGGAGTGGTCGCAGTAGTAGGTGTCCTCTACATGAACTTCACTTCACCACAGGAGACAAAAAGTAGAAGAATTACAGAGTCACTTATATAGTAACAGAGAGCTAGTTACAATCCAATAATAGAGCAAGAAACAAGTATAATGTACAATAATAACACTACAGACTGGCTGTGATCAACCAATCACGAGTCGTTCTTTTCCATGGTACGTTCATTCTTTCCATAGGTCAGTTTGAGAATATGTAGAAGATTTGCCATGTATTTCAATTGTGTCACGTCCAGTGGGCCCACGTCATTGTTTAGTAACTTCGCAATGTCTTCACTGGTGATGACATACGATTCTAGGAAATTCGAAAATTTAGGGTCACTAGTGCTGTAAATAATCTCAAAGTCTTCCGGTTTATAGTCATGTTGGCAATTTAGAATATGGTCGGCGAATCTCGATCTGCAAATTTTCCATTCTTGATACATGCCAAATGTTCGCCTATTCTTGTCTTGATTGCTCTTCGCGATTGCCCGTAGCAAACAGCATCACATTTGGCACGTGGTAATTTTTAGACTCCTTGCGGGATTTTATCCTTTGGGTTCTTTATCCGTTTTCCTGTTGTGTTGGAACTCCTATAGACTGTAGAAAGGCCAAATTCTCTTGCGATTTTCTTCATGCCCAAAGGAAAAACTCCAGGAAGGGTGTTGGCCTTGCCCTACAATTAGCAACTGAATAGAGATTTATTACCATTAAATACTGAGGTTTAATTTTTAAGTAATTTTATAAAGCGCAAGAAGATAAAATAAATGACACCTCAAACGTCGTGCTAGCTAAACGGAAGCCAAAAAATTAGACTAAATTAATATCGGCCAGAGCAGACTTTCTGACTCGACTTTGCATTGCGATTGCATCACCCGATGACGTCAGCAGAAACGCAGTCAAAGCGTAAAATATGCTTTGTTTTTTACTCTCTCTAATGCAATATTGGTCATCTTTCTATCTTTAATAGCCTTCATGTTTTTAAAGTTTTCATGGTCAACACTTTTCGTGACATTCACGATTTAAGGCGTGGCTTCTCAGTTTCGAAACGTAAAGCCTGTTTCACAATTAAATCGCCCGCATTTGCCCCAGCGAATCCGCACAGGATGCGAATACTAGCGCTTCCGCTAGCAAAGCGGGCGATTTAACAATTTTCCGTTTCCATTTCACAATTAAATTCGCGGCCGCATTAACTATCTCCTGATAGGTTCATTCTACGTGCGGTTGGGAACTCTATCCCGAACCATAGCCTATACCTCGTCCAACAAGAGAAAAACAGGGTGTGTCACAGGAAGTTTCAGATTAGCCAATCAGAGAAAGGGGGCCTCATGCGCTTACTCACTTCTGTCTCATGTCTCATTGAAGAAGCGCTTTATAATATTACAGCAGAAGCTTTAATATTATTCAGTTGCTTTGCTTTAATTATAATTAAAATAATTGTACACTTCATAAAATTGTCTTTTAACTCAATTTTATATATATCGTTTACTTATTTTAAGGTAATAACGTGCAGTCTGTTTAACCATCATTTTTTTTAAATATTTATACATTCTAATGACATGTTTTTTGTTTTTTTTAAAGAATTCTAAGGTTTTATTAAAGATGCTATCTTATTTTTTATTTTTTTAATAAAATACAGTTTTATGATACATTTTCCATTACAGTTAACGATATCTCTTTCGTTTATTTGCTGGAATGGCCTTTGAATGTATAGTCTTGAAAAAGACTTTTTGAATTATATCTAAATTCAGGCTAAGGAGATTGTGGTAGAACGTTAATGTCATTCCACTCTTCTTCTTCTTCACTGTTGCTGTCTTCTCCATTAACATGAATTATTAAAGGCTCCACTTGATCTTCAATCAAACAGTCCGTTTCCCAATATCGTTCTTCCACACGCAAAACGTGTTCTATCGCTTTTCTCCAATTTTCAGGAGTTACATTATCAATTGCCGTTCTCGTTAGTTTTTCAACATCAGCAATCTTGAAAGTTGTATTCTTCTTCCGTATATATTCTTTTACCTGTGCCCAAATAAGTTCAATGGGATTGAGATCACAGTGATAAGGAGGTAGTCTTATCACTAAATGGCCGGCATCGCTAGCCAGTTCATCTATAACATAGCGCTTTGCTGTTTTGTGTTGTTTGATAACATCGTACAGCTCACCTTTTGACATTTTTGCTTCGGTAGGTATTCCTCGTAGGGCCAACCATTCTATCATATCCGATTTCTGCACGGCGCTTTGGCCTTCTCCACCGAGTGATATGGGGCATTATCCATGACGATTACTGAATTTTTCGGAATATTTGGCAGCAGTTTTGTTCTAAACCATTCATGAAAACAATCCCCATTCATTTCGTCATGGTAATCTGCGGATTTATTTTTTGACCGAAATAATAAACAGCAGTCGTTCACAAACCCTTTATCGCTTCCAGCATGCAAAAGAATGAGACGGGAGCCTTTACCCGTAGGAATGAAACGCCCGCGGTAGGGTTCCGAGCTCCCTGGTTGAGCACAGCTTTTCCCGTCGTGATGCCACTGTCTTTCACGGCCATGGTGTGCATTAGCCCACGTTTCATCCAGATATATGAAAGTACGTGTGGGATCCCTGCGTAGCATTTGTACTTGCCTTAAAAAACGACGTCGTTGTGCGATAACATCTGTCCGCTCGATGTAAAATTGACGGTGGTTGATTTTGCCATACTTCATATGCAATTTATCATGCTTAATGGTGGCGAAAGAAGTTCTCGATCCGACATAGTCAGTTTTTTCTCTAAATTTCTGGTACACATTTTTCAGTGTAGGATAATTACCGTCTGAGTGTATTTCGGATACACATGCTCGTGCAATCGAGAGGTCAAAGTCATCCAGATTCCTTGCTCGAGATTCCCTGGGCCTTTTCTTTCCAGGAGTCGAAAAGTGAGGAGAGGGGGTGGTAGCTTCGCATGAAGACGCTTCGTTTCCTTCTTGAACAATTGTTCGAACGCAAGAAAAAGAAACTTGCGTTGCCTTGGAAGTTTCTTCTATCAAGGCAGATGAGCTTTTAAAACACTGTTTTCCTTTTAAGTAGCAAAATACCTTCCACACAATCTCCCTAGCCTGGCTGTGAATAGTTTTTCCTTGTTTGGCTGAAGAGCTGTTGCACGGCGACGCCATTACAAATTGACTTGTGTAGCCGCTGAAGGAGAGATCCCACAAAGCATTGCGGATGAGTGAGTAGTCGATATCAGACCGGAAACACGCCCTGTTTTTCTCTTGTTGGACGAGGTATACATAAGAGAATAGGCTTATCATGTTGGCTATGCCCGAAGCAGAGTCTTTTAATCTTTTAAGCAGGGTAGATTAAAAGACCCTACCCGAAGGAATAGTAAGCTGTCATAACACGCCCAAGTGGATTTGTATATTTCTTCCGTTTTTGTTACTTCTCTCCAAAATAATTAATAAATAATAAATAAAATCAAAATGAAACTAGAAATATAAAAAAATAAAAAGCTGACGTTTCGGATAGAGACTATCCTTTATCAAAGCAAAAAGGATAATTCTCTAAAGGCAATTAGAATATTTTATTTATTATTTATTAATTATTTTGTTAATTATTATTATTATTATTATTATTATTATTATTTATTTGTCATTTTTATTTAATAACTATTATTTATTGTAGGTTATTGTATTCCAGGGTTTTTGTGTCTCGTCCTTTTCTCTTATAAATATACGTTCATTACTTCTCTCCAACTTTTCCCCCTATAGTTCTGTGCGAACCTGAAGCTTCCTGATTGGTTTAAGCTGTCGCGGATTCGCTAAATTTCAGAACCTGTCTGAATTGAAAATTTTGCCCGCAAAGCAGTTGCGAAGAGCAGTGCGGGCGATTTCCGCTAATTGTGAAACGGCAGTATGTGCGGAAAATCTTCGCCTCGGTTGCGGTTTCCGCGTTCGCCTGTTTTTCGCCCGCAAACAGTAATTGTGAAACAGACTTAAGACGTATTCTACGTCAAAACGTTAATTAAGCACAGATAACTTATCGGTGCCTAGAATACCATCATCAGATGTATTACTTAAATCATGGACTTAAATCTGTTTCCCCAAGATTATCTTGAATGATAATTTCACCAATTGCTATCATTACGACACTAGTGCACTATCTATCCTCCAACACCTTTTACAAATATATTTTTTAACATCTTTAGATCAGGAATTTCTCCCACTAAAGATTCATTTGAGAATGAGACCTGAGAGTCAGTGTCTCTAAGAAATATAAATTTCTGTCTACATAATAGAGGTGTAAATTTTGTTTAAATTTTTACTAACACAATTAAAACATTCGACTATTTTGAAACCTCTTTACTGACGGACTTCCACCCCTTAACACGCTGACATCATTAGTATAAAATACGTCCTCTTGGTGGAGAGTAATTTGATGGACGATTGTGTGAGCCAGAAGCATATCACTAAATAACAGCTACACACACGAAAATTTATGAAATCCAATAATCCAGGAGGATGACATTATCAATTGTCTTCGAAATTGACATCAAGGACATGTCTTAGATTACGGTGCTTGTTCCTATGTAGGGATTGTTTTAGAATGCTAGAGACTAGTTCGTTAGTATTATTTACCAAGTTCTTTATTATGTTTTTACCAACATGCATCATATTGAGACATTGTAGATGGATTAACTGCAAGCAGTTCTCCGTTCCAATTGTGCAATAATAATGTTTTGGAAAGTTTGGCCTAACCTAACCTAACCGTACGCCACTTTTTACTAATTATATACACATATAATTATTTTAATTCGATTTTTAATAATTTAAGTTTATTTTTTGCACAAAATAAAAATTTGAAGTAGATCTTGTTGTCCTTTAAATATTAAATAAGTTACCTCATACCCTCGTTCCAGTGACAGGTCAATTGAGAATATGTTAATGGTAAAATGACAAGCACATTGGCGTTTTTAAAATGGACGACTGTTTTCTCTTCATTAAATGGAACTGAAAGGTCTCAATAGATTCTAAATTTTGAGAGAGCCAAATCAGAAATTTTTTCATATAAGCTAGTGAAATTAAGCGAAAAATGAATATGCTTAACGAGCAGCAGAATGAAAGACCTTTAATAGGAAATAATTGAATGGTTAAATAACCTGAAAGGTCTTCTAATGCTATAAATCAAAATTTCTCGTTATGTTTTTAAACCTCAACATAACTTCGTCATACGATAATTGTTTTTAAAGTAAGGTCCGTGTTGTAATAAAAATAACACTACTATACGAGGTTCGAACCAAAATTTACCGGATTAGAGCTGTATAATCGAAACGTGAAATACGAGTTGGATGGCGATAGGTACTTGTTTTGTGAGCTAATGTTCGAAATTTTATCCTTTAGGTACCAGAAAAGGTGGACTCACTGGAAGCAATTCTGAGGTGGTCAAGGAGGATGGTCAAGTTGTTCCCAACCAGAAGATCTGATCAGAGCTTGCATTTGGTCAGAGTGCGGTCTTGCATTGCCCTAGTGCAGCCACACACGAGTCCATTGTAATAGGTCCTTACACTTTCCTGATAGGGCGATGCATATCCGCTGCTATCATGTTTTTTGATGTCAAAAACCGGATAACGGACCGTATTTCGACGTAATGGAGAGCACTTGTTCACACAATCACCAGAAGTCGAACTCGACTTGATGCCATTCAACAACAACATGCAATTATTATCCAATGTGTGGCTCTCTCGTCATGTTTGACATGTTTCTCTTCACCCCTACCAATATGGCACTTGCTACTCAATGACGATAATTGAGTTTGCATCTCATTTGTAAAATTGAACAACTTTCTTTGACTGATCATTTGCTTTTCTGATGTTCTTTTTAATAAACATAAATAAATGCGCCATTTTATTGATTCATATTCATTTTTTAATATCCGCTATATCTTTAGGGTCGCCAATTTTTGCCTTTTCATTTTATTTTTTACTTTTTATTGTACTTTATTATTTACTCATAAACTAAATGCAGATAGTTGAAGCCCATCTTAAAAAGTTTTTGTATATCATCTTCCTCTAATCCTATTTAAAGTCTTAGGGTTGTAATCAACATTGGTCATGGCAGGTTAGCATATCGTTCTTTCTTTGCTCATCCTCGCTTAAGGTTTGTTCTCCATGTACCCATATTCTAGTAAATGAGATCGACGAGAAACGATTCTTGCTTGAATACTTTATCAGCTTTACATTTCGTTGGATAGAAATTGAATGTTCTTCGTGCGTTTTACTGTCATGTAGTTTATTTCCGATTTATCTGATTTTTTATGAATAATATATTACTGTGAGTAACTGCAATTGCCTTTACAATTTATAAAAGCATTTACTACCCTATTATGCAGCGTTTTTTGATCGTTTTCCTTGACACAATAGATTAGTATAAAAATTTATTTTCAAAATTTAGATTTTAAATTCCTTTGAGTTTTCTTATATTGTATTCAAGTCAATCATTAAGTTGTCACAATCGACTAACGAATATTATTTTCCCTTCCTTATTTTCCTTATTCTCTGCAAGTATGAATGATATACGACAATGAATTTTATACAATTTATCTTTTTATTGTTAAAGATCATACTTTCGATTTACAGTAAAAATCTGTTAGAAGCTTAAGAGTTCAAGGAACTATGATCTTTTGAAGTATCGTTTAGGATGGTATTTTAGTAACATTAAATTATTTAAATCTGGTAATTTTGAACTTCTAGATATCTATGTAGTCTTTTCGGCATTGCACTAAGAACTCCAATAACAGTCAAGATTTTTATTATATTAACAAGCCTGCATTATCACGAGAATGATTGCGTATGAAAAATTATGCATTATCTCTAATTTATATTGAAGTTTGCTTTCTTGATAAAAATCCGGAGATTAACCTAGGAACTATGTCTTATGTATTATTCCTATGTGTCAAAATCTACTTTAAATAATACGATCATCAATTAGGTTCCATTTGGCTTTAATAAATAGCAATGACAACAACGACAACAATGAGTGTAACGACAACAACGAGTGTAAAGATTTGATTTTCAAATGAATGTTGCGGTGACCGCAAAAGTAAAGAAAGTTCATCGTATAAATCTATGGCATTGAAATCATGTAAGGGTGTGTGTGTTAAGGGAGGGGTTTGCAAAATCTTTTAGTTAATAGTTCAAAATGACAGGGGTAATATAGTCTTGGTTTAATGAAACATTAAGCGTGAATTAGATAGATTAAAAGATGAAAGCGATTGTTAATGAGAAAATAGAATTAGTCTGAAACCCTACAGATCGAGAGTAAACAAAACTCAAGCGGAAAACTGGAAATGATAGCATCAGTGTAATTGGGTTTTGAAAAATTTATGAGAAAACACTAAAACTGACTTAGTTGATTAATTAATTCTATGGATGAATACAGCGTTGGTTAACAAAAGATAGACATTTTAATGTAATTGGACTTGAAGAGTAACTACGATAAACTTATTAAATTTATAATGTGTGGTAATTATACGGTTGCTTCAGCTAATGTTCAACAAGCACATCATGAAACTGACATAAATTCATTTACAACAGTTGTGTTCCTCTTCCCTTCTCACTCTCCAGTTTCCGGTTAAATTGATGCCAATTTTAACTTCATAATAGGTGAGGAAATTATGCGTTATATTCTTACCCGATTTGTTGTAGTAAATAGTTTTAATACCAATAAATTTATAATTTTAAAAGTGAATGTTTCAACAATAAAATTACACTTCCTCGAAGGATTCAATAAGTTCAAATATTATATCTAAGATCTAAAATTAAATATATTTTTTATAATTTAATTCGTTAATATAAGACAAATTTGACTGTCCTTTCTCAGACATTAAACGGAGGAGGGGGTGTTCTTTGCTACCGCGTTTCTGCTATTCATTTAAAAACATTTCTGTAAAGTTTGCTGGATTCTTAAAGAGTGAATCCTTTCCGTTTTTAATGAGCGCTTGTATATTTTAATATATCATAAAATTTATATTTACATATAAAAATTTTTTGTATAGAAATGTTTATGCTTATTGTTATAACGCAAAAAAAATTAAACTTATACAACGAACATGGATTTAATAGAGTCCGTATAAAGTGAACCTGTTTATATAATTATTTGCATTTATTTCAAATTACCGGTACATTATTACTAATATTATTGTCGTTGATTAAATTAAAGCTTTACACATGTAACTGATTAACGCAATGTTCACCATCACGAATTCATCAAACATTTCTTAGAAGACGAAGAAATGATAATTTTTTTTTTTATGTTTCAAATTCAAGCAGTATCATCTTGCGCCTATGATCTTACAAAAATTTAAAGCCTTTTCTTTTTGAAGACATTTAGAGGAGAACGGGCTAATGACAATCACCTAAGCAGAATTCACAATAAAATCAAAAGTATATATCCCGAATACACCATTCATTGAAATATATTAGCCCGGAGTGTGCACTTCGAATGACTTAGGGAAAATATTTTTACTTGTTATGATTTTGCTGTAAAAGGAGAAAATGTCGATATGATAATTTGACGGGTATTCCTCCGCGTGATAGGTAATAGCAGTACTTAAAACACATTGAAAAATCATTGTCTTCATAAAACATGTAAAGAATAAATTAATACTCAAAGAAAAATTCTTTATACTGAACTCTAAATGAACAAAGCTGGTTAGGTAATAGCTAGATAATAAATTTAATTGTACTAGAAAGGAATCGTTTCAAATACAAAAAAAGAAAAGAAAAGAAAAACGAAAAGGTTCTATACGAACCAAATATCCAATGAAGAATTCACTAGGAATTGGCACTGAAAATGTGTTGTACACAAATCTTTATGCTATATCGCACCCAGAGCGTTTAGAGCAGCGCTTGATGAGCCACATATCGTAAGAAGTGCACTCGTACCACAGTTCACCATCTCGTCCAAAATCCGCACATATGAGGCATATGTCATCTTCACCATCATCTTCATGCTCCACAAAGATATCTGAATTATAGTGTTACCTTTCTTCTGCATCAGATGATTGAGTGCTATTATTCCCAAAGCAAACAATATTTATAGACGTAAAACGAAATAACTATCTTTGTAAAAATACACTACGTGACGTTGAAAATGCAACACCATGAACGCGTGCATAGAAAGTGATAAAAATCAGCAAACAGAAAGAGACAACAATGAACAATAAGTGATGTATATTACAACATGACACATTACCAGGGTGTTTCAAAATTACACCACCAAACTTGGCAAAACGTTAGAGGGGATCAAATTGACCATCTTTTGTTAATAACGTTTTATTCTAAAATGATTCTGCAGTCAACTGCAGTACGTGGATTCAATTAATTAACATGAACGGAAACACTTTTAACCTTTAACACGTTTATTCACATCATTACAAAGAACATTAATTAGACAAGTCAGTAATGTCTTATTACTACATAATGTGCTCAAAATGTCGACCACCTGTTTCAACGCAAGTCTCACATCGTCATAACATGGAACGGTTGATGGACTGAAACACTCCAGGCATCTCGTTTACTATCGCTGCAGCAGCCACCACACGTGCCACAAGATCTTCCTGTGACTCAGCAGGAGTTTCATACACCACACTTTTCATATGTCCCCAGAGGAAGTAGTCCAGACATGTGAGGTCAGGTGACCTGGGTGGCAAATTAATAGGACCTCCACGACCGATCCATTTGTTTGGAAATCTTGCATCAAAGTAATCACGTACTTACCGGGAGAAATGGGGTGGTGACATGCTGGTACCACATGTCTCGGCGAACTCTCAGTGGTATGTCTTCCAAGAGTTCTGGTAACACATGCTGAAGAAAGATCTGGTGCACGTATGTCCAGTTAAGGAAGTGGGCATCAAGTAAATTAATGTTATTCAAAACATTAAGCCAGGAATGAACCATTATTCTGTGGTGGGTAAATTAATGTTATTCAAAACATTAAGCAATACTGTCTTTTTGCTAATGGAACTCCGAATAAGCAGGATGAAACAGTGGAATCTTTGTACTGTAGCTGACTGTACAGTCATTTTAGAATAAAACGTTATTAATAAAAGATGTTCACGTTGATCTCCTTTAACGTTTTGCCAAGTTTGATGGTGTAATTTTGAAACACCCTGTATACACAGAGCAACAACACCGTGTGATCAGTAGGTTGTAAGATCACCGTGGGCGGCAATACAGGCAGCGATACGTCTAGTTGCATAAGTCAACGAGCGAGCTGAGTGTGTTCTGAGGGATGGATGTCCATTCCCTGTCAACCATTTGCCAAAGTTGGTCTTCTGACCGCGCCGATGGCAGTACAAGCAAGCGTATTCGATTGGAATGAGATCAGGGGAAACTGCTGGCCACGGAAGCACCTGAGTACCTTGCACTGCATGTTGGCTGATGTGCGATGTGTGCGGTCGGGCGTTATCCTGCTGGTAAATGGGATTGTGCACTCGCTGAAGGAAGGATAGTGTAACCGGACGCAGCACCTCATCCACGTATCGTTGGGATGTCAAGGTGCGATCAATACGTACTATTGTAGGAGATTGCGCCCCAAATTATGATGCGGCGTTGTCGCGCGGTGTGCCGTTCCACAGTTGCGGCCGGATTGGATCTGTTTCCACGTTGGCGCCAAACTCTTACACGACGACTGTCATTGCTGAAACAGAAGCGTGACTCGTCTGAGAACATCACCTTGCGCCATTCTACTATCCATGTAGCTCTTTTTCGACACCATTGCAAACGAGGGCGTCCATGACGGGGGTCAATGGCAGTCCTCTTAATGGACGATATGAGAGCAGGCTTCCGGAGACCAATCGATATGGGAGCATCTAGGATGTCCTCAACATGCTGCAAGAGATCGATGGAAGTGGCCTGGGGGATCGTCAAAGCTTGTCAGCGGATGAATCTGTCCACACGTGTTGACGTCGCTAGGGCCGCACCGGAACATCTCAAGCGCGTCACAATCCATTCTTCCATCCATATACGCCAAAGCCGATGCGCCGTGCACGCGTGAAGGTTGAAGTCTGCTGCGATTCGACGAAAGGACCACCTGCCCTTCTGAGTCCGATCACCATATCCCTCGTGAAATCGTTTGGGAACAAGTGACAGCACATGTCAATTTTGAGTCCGAACACAACAAGTCAATTTTGACTAACCCGTTGCTGTTTCCTCGTGGAGAAGAAGACTGGAAGATGAAATTCAGGGGCACTGAAGGGACGAAAGTCAGGATGTTAAACTGTACGACAGACCAGGACTGTTTAATCCGGTGTTGCACGCGGGGAGACTACTCAGCAGTATATTGTGGACGCTTTTTTCTAAGTTGAAGGAAAAAGGATACATTGTGTGAAAGAAAATCAGAAAACTTTGAGAGAGGAGGCTTACCACTTTGCTTAATAGATTTCGTTCACAATCAGGCTGATAACTTTAATATCAAAGCAGGAAAGATCTGTATTCTACCTAAGTCATTTACCGGGAGCAAACGCGCATTGCTGCAAAATACCAGGGTGCAACGGCCAAGGTGGCCAAGTTCGGAAAATTAGATCTCTTCATCACATATATATGAATCCAAATTGGACTGAAATGGCAGAACAGCTGGTTCAGTACGAAATTTCGATATAGAGACCCGACATCTTCGCGAGAGTCTTTGGTTGAAATTGAAGCCATTTGTCGACGACCTGACTAAAAACTCGGTGTTGGAGAAGGTTGTGACAGGTATGGAAGAACGCCATTGAGCTCCAGAAAATAGGTAATGAATTAATTAAGACTGATTCTTCAAAGGCAGTTTTTTAAATACATCCATTTCTTCCAAGAATACCTATAATTCTCAAAAATTCACAGCCTGTAAGCCTGCCTGCCTTGCCTCCAGTATTATAGATAAACCCCAAAACCTGCCGCTATACTTGAAGCCAATTCGGAAGCTCCGCCTTCCAGAATCGTCATGGCAGAAAGTATGTGAAAATGAGGCTAAACATGAGGTTAACTGATTAATAATTCTTTAACACGCCGATCACTGGGTGATAAGTTTATCTTTTTGTTAATTTTGTACTTTAATTATTTATTATAACAGATAAACAATTTTTCGATCAAGGTTTCAATTTTAAGTTCGTTTTTATCATCTTTCATTTACATGTTTCCATTTCTGTTACGTATTTTTGATTACGCTTGTGTAAATTGATTCCTGATCCTTCTTTAAACGCGGAACAACTTTAAGGTTTTGAATTAGTTATTCCTCGGGCCCAAAAATTGTCAAAAACAAAGCAGCCAGACAACTACTACTCCACGGCTCACTCCTGCCAATTCTGTCATGGCTTCAATTGTCTTCACTTTGGTGGCGATGTTAACAACAGAATTCTGAGTCTACCTTTAATATACGTCATTGATTTTTACAAATAATAAGCCCTAAATAATGAAATTTCCGTGCGCAAGCCTTCTCTCTAGGAGGCAGTGGCGGCTCGTAGCTAAAATTTCTGGGGGTGCTGCATCAGAAAACTGTAATTTTTTCACGAAATAAGGAACAGCTAGTGTTATTAAACTTAAGGATCATATAATATATATGTATAAGAATAGTAATAAAGAAAAAAAAAGACAAATTATATTGATTTTTATACATATCGAAAGTGAAACTGGGGGTACTGCAGTGCCACAGTGCCTATGGACGAATCGCCACTGCTACAAATGTTCCAGAGACATTTGTAAAAGGAGACTGGGCATTTGACGATTGGCCCATTGAAATTCTGTAATTCCGGTTATATGGCGCCCTCTGACAGTCCGAGCAAGTTCTACGGGGAGCGTTCATTACTGACATCATACAAGAAATCGCGGTAAATTGATAAATGACGTAAGAACGTTTTCATTACTGCTACACCTCCTCCCCCTTCATCCGTTCTTGCTGCTACCCTCCCATGCTTTTTTTCTTTGATATTGGTTTTAACTATTGTATTTTATCATATTTATTAATCCAAATTGTTTAAATTCTGTTTTTATGGCATAAAATTTCAGTGTAAGTCCATTGAAAATGTAAAAAATTAAATTACTAACCATCAGCCCGTAATCTTGTTCCATATCTAAAGAATGCATGAAATATTATCAGAAAAAAAAAAGATAACAAAATCTGCATTATTAAATTAGTTTAAAAATAACACTAGATAAAAAAATAAGAGTGAATGAAATGATCCGTCAGGAAAAATACCTGCTACTAAAGGGTTTAATGGCTATTTAAGGATAAAATATTCTTTAAAATATTAGGCAGGCTACTGAAATTATAATAATAAATTCTTAAATAATAAATTATTATTATTACAGTAAAAATTCTTAATGAAAATTCGAAAAAAATCTTTTTAAAGGCTCACAATGGATGGACCGCTCCAATAATTTCTTACTCAGATAATCTTACTTCAGATGTACACTTGATGTTGTTGCAATTTCCACTCTTCTCTCGCTGTGTTGAAGCAAAATTTGGCCTTTCATCACTTTGGGTAGTCTAGCGGTCGCCAATTCTTCTATTTACTTGCTTCCCATTTGCTCAATACAGCACGGAGCTAAAGGTTTGCTTTTTCTGTCGTCTTTCCACTCTTTCTCAATAGTCTGCTAACTCTTCATTATCTCCAGCTACTGATCATTTTTGAAGATTTTCAAGAAATTGTTAAATACTAAGAATTCTCTTTCTAAGAAAACCCTGAATAACAGGAATTCCATGCATTGTTACAAATTGAAACTTATCCATATTGCATCATCATTTTATGTTCATTGTTATAATTCTTGGAAAGGATTGCTTTATCATTGCATCATCATTTTGAGCTCATTGTTATTGGTGAATTGCGTGTTGAAACCATTGTTGATATCTTTTGTTGCACAAACTTTTATTTGCATTGTTGGGCATGAGATATATATTCTTAGTCCGTGCAGAGTGTTTGTGAATTGCGTGTTGATACCATTGTTGCAAAAACTTTGTCTTGCATTGTTGGTCATGCGATATTTCTCATTAATATGCCCTGCCATAACCATGAATATCGATTTTTTATCAATAATTATTATTTTTTCGAAATCTGAAGTAGACAGTGACCTTCCTCATGCTTTGAAGGTCATGTATGCGAAATTGCATCAAGATCGGAATAAAACTGTACATTTGTATAAAAAACGTACACACAGACCCACAGACCCACAGACAAACATCCTTCTTTATATATATAGATAGATAGATAGAGATAGATAGACTACGCAAAGCTCCAGATGTGGCCCCAAAATCAAACTCACTGAGGAAGGCAATGGAGTGTCCCATCCATCTTTTCTTCATCCATGGTCAAATCCAACGATATGAAATGAGTAGATCGCTCATGAGCTGCTTTCAGCGCCACCAACGCGTCCCCATTTGAAAACCTGTCGGCCATTGCTTTGGTTGGCAAAAAATGGCCTTCATCGTATGTTACGTTTGAAGTTCGCGTAGACAAACACAGTAAAACTCAATGCCGATTTCTAGTCCAGCTTTAAATTATAGTAATATATATATTAAAGATTCACCACTGACCTTTCACAGGTATGTTTTTATCTTTCTGCGTCTTAGAATGTTTTCCTCATGTAAAAATCCTGGTCATCTTTTATATCGTGGTTGGTTGATACATAAAAGATGTCGATATTCAACCATGTTACCGTCGTTTCAGTGATACCAGAATGATTGTTTACAGCTATTTATAAATATTTATACCGCATTTATTATAAAGCATCCAAATTTGGGAGAGGTCGCTTAAGAAATTTCAGACTACAAGCACGATGTTGGTGGGGGGGGGGTGGGGGTGCTTCTCAGCTGGCGACAAAGCGGATATATAGTAATGGCGCTTTGGCTGGCGATGTTGTTCTGCCAACCACAGTAATGGCGCCTACATTAACAATAGAGGCTAAGGTCAAAAACCCCAGGTGAGAGAATGATGACGTAATTTCTCACTGGGCTAACTGTCTTTTTCTCGGTGAGGACGGTGAGACTAACCGGTTAGGCATAGCAGCACTAACTGGCCTTTCTGACCGCGTTAAAATGACGTCACAAATTTCTCACTGGGATTTCTGACCGACCTAGCGCTAACTCTTCTCACCGGTGAGAGTTTTTGACCTTAGCCAGAGATTAGTTCCACTTTTCTCAGCCTTCAAATTGCCCCAAAGATGGCGGCCCAATAAGCGATCTACTCATTTCATATCGTTGGTCAAATCACGTTGCATAAACGTGACTTTGCCAACAGGAAGTAAACAAACAACCATGCAACTCCCATTTCCAGTTCGAAACTGAAACTACTGAAACTACAGTGGCTTCATCTGACGAACTGAGCAACCTTGATGAGCCCGTTGTATGCTGGGAGCCGTGAAACGCATTACAGGAAGTATAAGCTAATGCCAAGTCTCCTTTTACAAATGTCTCTGCACGATTCAAACAACGAATAGCAATACCGATAACGGATTCTGGACAGGAACGCTAAGATGAATTTATTTTCAATGTTAATTTTTATATATATTTTATACATAAATAAAAATTTATGTTCAAGATGGCAGAAGAATTTTGTTATTTACTTTAATTTTTTTATTTATATTTACTTAACATTATTTTTTCTGAAGCTGTACAAAAATTATGTAATAATGTACTTCTGAAAATAACTTTTTAAAAAAGTTTTAATGTCTTAACTTATCATGCGCACTTGAATTCACCATATCTTTAAACGTGGAGCAGAAGAAAATGGAGAGATCTTGTGTCAACTTCCTTCAGAAAAAATTCTAATAAAATTTCTCCTTTGCTATCAGAAGTTATGGTTGACTTCCTGCGGTTCCTCTCCATTTCTGGCTCTGAATCTCCCAATGGTCGAAAGCGACGGAAAAGAGGAAAAAAAAAAGGAATGAAAGAAGCTTGCTCCTCTTTCCTCTCTTCCTAAGACATGTACATTGGTCCTGTATGTTTAAGTTTACTTTAGCAAATAAAAGTTTTAAAGAAGAATTGCCAGTTTATGGAATATTCACTTTTAAAAGCAACATCTGAAAAGAAAATTTCTAAAATTCTTGTCAATGTGACATTAAAGGGAAGGAAGAGGAATGATTTCGCTTTATTGTTATCATCTAAGTATTTTTTCTATATTATTATATTTTCTATAATATTTTCTATATTTTTTCTATATTATTATACAATGCTAATTTTATATTACATCTTTTTTTTTTGCGAAGATGAAGAACTTTAGATTTATTGTTAGAAATTGATTTAAAGAAACATATATCTTTGATTCTAACTTTAAAGCTATGAATTAACACGCAGTTTTTTAACAAGTTTCGAGTCGAAATAATTTAATGTTACAATAAATTAAATTAAATTAAATTAAATTAAATGTCGAAATAATAAAAACTAAGGTAATGTACTTTCATCAGCGGAATAAGCGCAATATACCTCAGTCGCCACCAATATTCTATGGACACTCTATTATCTCCACTAATACAATTTTTACATATTTGGGTTTAACTCTATTACCTGATTTGTCCTGGGACGCCCATATTGATAAACTGTTGATTAAACTTAATAAAACAAAGGGTATTATTTCCCGACTCCATTATCTTCCTACTAAGATTCTACTTTTGTCGTACCATTCTTGGATTCACTCTGGCCTTTGTTATGGTGTAATGTTTTGGGGTTCTACTTCCTCCACTAATCTTGTTAGAATTCTAAAGTTACAAAAAATGGTTTCTTCGGACCCTTTTGCACCTCCCCCAATCATCTACCCACTATTTCTCTTCTTTACGTATACTTACAATATATCAAATTTATTTTCTTTCTCTTTGTTGTTTTATTTAAAAAACTTCCAACTCTATACTTTGTTATCAACTCCTATAAGTATTAATCGTAATCTTGATAATTAAAGTACACGTATTGCAAATGAGATACGACTTCCTACATCCGTTCTTAGTTACCATAATCGATGCGTTTCACACATCGTTTTAAAATATTAGGTTCTTTTACCTTCAGAAATCTGTTAGCTTACCTCCTGCCTTCAGTTCCGAAAAATACTACTGTAAGATTTTACGAACGTTTAATATCCAAATTTAGAATGTTATATGTAAATGAATCAGTTATTATTCGCGTTCGTATTTATTTATTGGAATTAGAAATTTAAGATTTTATAAAGTTTTAGAAAGATTTAATTTAGATTAGAATTAAATAAACTTTATTATTTAAATTATTTCTTTTTTCTGCGCGAGTTCAGAATCGCTTACTAAGTGCCACTTTGGCATTTGTCAGTAAAGGGAGAAGGTAAGATTCATTTTACATCTCATTCTTTTCGTTGTTGATCTTGTGTTCAAAGACCTAAAGTGTATTGCCAGAGTTAGAGAGATCGAATTCTAGACAGGATGCTGGTGGAAAGAGAACGATGGAGACACAATAAGAAGGTGAACTTTGGAATCTGACGTTGGCAAAAAGTCAATTGATTGTCACGTGAATGTTGAAATTTCGTTAGTATAGAAACAATTAGACTAGGTGTCTCCAAACTCTTGATTGACAAGGGATTCACATTTCTTTTGATGGTTGACCAGCGTTTTCAGTCGTTTGATTGGTTAATTGGGCCCAGGATTGTTTTCGTTAGGAATTCTGTGTGAAAGAGAAGTTAGTAGTGATATAATTTTCTTAAGAGCCGGGTGTGCAGCATCGCTGCTTAAATTTTTAGCTTAAATTCGTCATCCAACTGGTGTATCTTACGAACCCAGTTGAGAAATTCAAAAATGTAGGCTTAATCAAGTTTTAAGTTTTAGAAGTTTCCCTTTCAGTTCACCCCAAAGTTTAGTATTTTATTTTCGCTCGTGCCGAGGATTTTAAAAGGAGTACCCATAGCAGGGCACCTGCGTGATCAACTAAATAAATCGTAAATCATCGGTGTTGGTCCCAGATCGTGTGGTCAGCCCCGACAGGTACATTGTTCACCGCCGGAGAGGGAACCCTTCATCGGACCATCTTCAAACCCACGTCGTTGGACGAGACCGCGACAGCAGACGTCCAGAGTGAGACTAGAGTGAGGCCCGAGCCGTAGCGGAAAAATTGAGAACACACGGTATAGCTAGCCTGATCTCAGTGGCCATTCTTTTCTTACACATTCTTAATTTAATTAATATTTGGGAAAAGAACATTTAAGCACAATTACATTGTGGGTAGGACAGATTACATATTAATTAGGTGTAGCAAATTCCGTTGGAGAACTCATTTCTGGCTCTCTTCATAAACCGGTAATATATTTAATACAGTTCAGTTAAATTTACCAGTTCAAACTTAGAAACATTTCCTTATCTATTCACGTTACGAAACTCGATTACTCAGGTCTCCATATTGTTTAACTTTCATTGTTACCTTGTAAATTATCCAGTTTGCCATTAGATTTACACACAAAGTTGATTTACGTAAAGGACAACTCTACGCAAACAATCGATTAAAATTTTTTTACATTCCCATTGACATTTTTAAATTTGGTCCATAATTTCAATACAAAAACTGCTTTGAAAAGTGAAAAATGGCGCCCCCCCCCCTTCCGCTGGCCATATTTTTCCGGAAGTGACGTAGTTTGAGGCAAAGGAGGCCAACGGAAAAGACAGGCCCAGACGCAGAAGAGTCACCTGTCCATAGTAAGAAAGGCCCTGACGCGAAAAAGTCACCTAACCAACAATCCAGCCTTCATTGTTTTCAACAAATGAAAAAATACTGATTGTTAAAATCCAAGATGGAAACAATGAAAATTACATTGTTTTTCGGTCTACTTTGTTATTCGGATTACATTGTTAATCCACGTTTGACTCCAACTACCTCATGACTCACCCAAATCTCGCTCATTATTTTCATTTTTCACACATTTAGAGTTCGAATTAAATTTTTTTTAAATATGCCACGATGTTATTAATAGGTTAGACTTTCGATTTAAATAAAGTTGTATATGACCGAAGAGTTGTCCTCTAAGTCAATTCAACATACTCGATTCATTTTCATTAAATATCAGATTCACAGAAACCATTTTAGTGTACCATCACTATTATCCTTAAGATCACAGATCATTATCTCGTAACATTTATCTGTCCTGATCAAGAAATTGATATGTTAATCATTATCCACGTTTCAAGTTAATCACCAAAAAATTACATTGAAATAATATTTAATTCTCATTAATGTACATTTGTTTTAATTGATATATATTGAGACAAATTATTCTATTGTTCAATCAAATTTATTCTCAATTGCTGATTATTTAAATGATAACCTTTTATTTGAAATTTCATTCTTAAAATTCTAAAGAAACCCATTCAGTATTGATTTGCCAATTTTCTATTGTTTTATTATCATTCTGTTAAATGTTCCAATAAATTCTAAATTTTATTGTTATTATTGCGTCAGAACCTTGATTCTCTCCTCTTTTGGCCGATCCTAAGATTTTTAGCTATGTAAGTGAGATAAATAAATAAATAATCATTAATTGGCTAATATCATAATTTGGGTCTTTTCCAAATTATCCAAATTATCAATTCGACCATTTTTTCATAATTATTATCCCCCAAAATCCTTACACTATGCAACTTTTGTTTCTGTCAAATACCACTAAAGTCGAAGATTATCTGCTAGTACACTGTATTGGTACTTAGGGATGCTTAATTTACATTCTTCTTATAAATACTTTTGCTCATTGATGAGACCCCTTGTATTTGATTACATTCTCTTAGGTTTAGTCATCCCATCTATCGGTTCTCATGATTATTTTAACTTTTTACTAGCCCTCTATGTATGTAAAGAAGAATGTTTGTTTGTGGGTGGGTTTGTTTCTTATACAAATCTACAGTTTTATTCCGATCTTGATGAAATTTTGCATTACTTCACCTTCAAAGCATGAGGAAGGTCTCTGTCTTTCTTAGATTTCGAAAAAATAATAATTATCGATAAAATCAATATTAAAAATGATGACAGGCCATGATAATAAGAAATATCTCATGACTAACAATGCAAGGCAAAGTTTGTGCATATATCTCATGACCAACAATGCAAGGCAAAGTTAACAACAATGGTGTCAACATGAAATTCACAAACACTCTGCACGGACCAACAATATGCACTCACATGCCAAAAGTCATAGGACAGCAGTGGCAGTAGCATCATGTGCAAACAGTATAAATATGCAAATCAATGACAGTAGGTTTTGTTACAATGTCACGAGTAAGGGGTGATGTGCTCAGTGTGACAATGGATAAACGACGAGAGCTATCTGATTTCGAACCTGGCCTGATATGTGTAGCACAACGTATGGGTCACTCAATATCGGAGGTGGCTCAAGAATTCAACATCCCACGGACCACAGTTTCAAGAGTTTAAACAGACGGATCACATAAGCCAAGGCCTCCTATAGACAAGGCCTGCTCACTCAGACAAAATGGCGGTAACAGAAGGCTGACAGATGATATAGCTGAGCTGGATATTTTTTAAATGCTGAGCAAACAGAATGTAAATATGCACAATATGATTTTTTATCCACAATATTCCTCGCATTAAGATATTATAATAATGTATTTTAGATTTATTAAGCTTAACTGAATTTCTTCTTTTATATTATTTTGTATTATTTAGGATTTAAATAATTAGACGACTGGAATATTTTAATGGCATAAATCTTTACGGACATTATTACGTTGGAGAAGTTTGCATCATGGAACTTACTATGCATTGGCCTCCGTTTATATTCTTCTCAATAGAAATGGCTCTTTCTTATACATAAAGGCTTCTAATAAAATCACCTGAGGCTCTACACTGCCTTGATCGTAAAAATTCTAGACAAGTGGCGGTTGGAGAAAGGATACTCGTCATCGCCACTGGAGATTTCAACATCGATTTTTCCAATGAGGTCTTATTGAAGTGAATCAATTCAACCTCAGGCTAGCCTCTGGCAATCAAATCACTATATTAACTAAAATTGCAATAGAAAGAATGATAACTGTTAAATGTAAATCTTACATCTCTTACTATACCCAATACTCTCCACTGTTCAAGAGAATTGTATCAATCGCAAACGACTTACGTGTAATAGTCCAGAAAAACGAAAAAATTAACAACCCTTTCTAAATTTCTTATACCTTTTCATTCACCATCTCACGATACCAAAGATGTGTCATGTAAAGCACTTGCGGCTATATTGAGTACAACCTACCCCATACTTTTTTTTTATATTCAACCAACCCGAAGGTTTTCCCCGCAATAGGGTGAGACCCAACAGGCTTTTTTTAAATAACGGACAAACATAAACATATATGCCCCCAGCCAGTTGCAGGTTACGAGAGCGTCTCAGCTGGCGATGATGCTATAGATTAGGTTGAGGTTGCGAGAGCGTCTCAGCGCTCTCGGCCAACAAGCTGGCGATGATGCTATAGATTACTTAGCTGATAGTTGTGTTAAAGCAACCTTAATTTAATGAGTAAATATCAATCATAAATGCAAAACAAAAAGTAACAGTAATCCAAAGCGGTTGTTAAAACTTGGTTTACATCATAACTGTGAAAGAAATAGGCCACAGTATTGATAAATTACCGGAATTTACTAAGGAGTTTAATGTTATAACCTTCATTTGTCACCACCATGGATTTAACAACCGTTTCTTGAATAATTAGCATTTTAATAACTGCCATCCGCTGAATTAACTATAGAGTTAAGCTAGTTGATTAATTTATTTTCAAATTTTATTTGTGTGATTTTTAATTTCTCGAAAAAATAGGCTCAAAAATAAATGTCCTTAAATAAACTTGTTTTCCCAGAAGGATGTATTACCATTAAGAAATGACTTAACAAAGTAACGAAAGGCTAAATTACTCGCCGTCACAAAAGCCATTGAATGATTTGAAACCCATTGAAGTTTTGAATGATTTTTGAAAACATCAAAACACGTTTCACTAAATAAAATTTCATCATCTTCGACTGTATTAAGTAGATTCTCTTACGAGTTGTTTGATATATTACGTGTCATATCTTAACTTTGAAAATTTTCAACTGTACCATAATGGTATTATTAGAATAGATGCCACTGAATAAAGTTCCACCATCTTCGAACTTAGTGATTACTCTTATACAGAGTGATCCAAAAGTCGCGCACATCGAAACCAGACGTCATTAAGTAGTACTATAATTACTATTTGACATAGTATTTAGGCTACACATGTATATTTTTACAACATATGCTCAAAACATAAAATTCAATGTAACGGATGAAACATTTCAACTAATCTGTATACATATATTACAAGAATGCCTTTAACGCCAAAGCGGAAAAAGGGAGCACATTTTCGTGTTATCGCATCATACATGGATATATAGAAAAACCAACATTTTAAAACACTTTAGAGAAAATATATAAATATGAAAACTCAGGAGGGGCGATAGAGGGCACCCCTGCCTGAACCCTTTGGTCAGCGGGAAGGCTGCAGAAATGAAGCCATTGATCGATACACAAGAAGTAAATTGTAAATTATCAGGTCGTTGCTAATCAAATGTTGGATATCGAGGTGGGTTTCGGGCTTCAGCACGATTTCCACGTTTAGTAGCAAGTACCCTTAACAAAGAGGTATATTGCCAGAGATAAACCTTAAATTTGTATGTCTGCGATGATATTTAATAGCGTTTGAACCCAAGCGAAGATAATCATGACTTCATACGAATTACATGTAACAATGCATTACGAGTTCGGGTTAAATCACACTGTATCCAACGCCTCTCGAAACATCAATAAGGTATTCGGTGTAGACACCATAAACGAACGTACTGTCCAACGTTGGCGGGAGTGACGGACCTGCCAAATGAGCCACGCAGCAGACCGCCCAACGTGTTGAATGACGCTGATCTAAAGCGATCTGTGGAAGAGGACCCGTAAAAAACTGTTCGGGACCTTGCAGGGGATCATGCTGTAACAGCATCGACTATCAGTAGACACCTTAGGACCATCGGCAAGGTGAAAAAGCAGGGCAAATGGGCCCACATGAACTTACGGAAAACCAAAAAGAGCGTCGGTTGGAAGCGTGTACGGAATTGCTTTTGCGCCATGAAAAAGCAGGGATTCTTGATCGCATTGTCACCTGCGACGAGAAGTGACAGTATACGACAATAGGAAACGGTCAGCAAAGTGGCTGGCTGCTGATGAACCTCCGCGATAGTTCCCTCAACCCCCGTTGACCCCAGGAAGCTCATGGTTACCGTTTGGTGGACCATCCGTGGTGTAGTGCATTACAGCTTTCTGCAGCAGGGGAAGACGATCACCGCTGCGACCTACTGTCGTGAAGCGCATCGCATGCACACAAAACTATGTCAGCAACAACCTGCACTTGTGTATCGCAAAGGCGTCCTTCTCCTGCATGAAAACGCGCGTCCGCACGTTGCACGAACGACCGTGCAGGCGCTACAGGCTCTGGGCTACGAGGTGCTTCCACATTCCCCGTACTCTCCGCACCTCTCCCCTACCGACTACCATCTTTTCCAGAGTCTGGACAATTTTCTCCGGAGGTAAACATTCTTAACTCAAGCAGGCGTCGAAAACGCATTCCAGGAATTTATTGAGTCCCCCATTGATTCTATCGGAGAGGGCTCGAGAAGCTGCCAAATCGTTGCAACAAACTTTGGATTGCAATGGGGGTTATTTCGAATAGCACGTGTGAAGATTTCCTTTCTAAAGGTCATTAAAGATGACCTCTGCAATCCGACATTTGATATGCAACGACTTGAAACTATTGTAAGTAAACTAATGTATAGAGAGAACTTAAACGATAAAACTTGAAGAAATGAATGGTTAAATGGAGTGTGAAGTTATTCAGTATATATTTGAACAAATTAAAAGTCTTTAACTTGTAGGCATTCCAACATAATATTAAACAAAGTGATTTTCAATTACTGAAGCATTATGTGTAAGCATCTATTGTTTTTTCATATTCAATTCCTAAAGTGTTTCTATGTTATCATCTACTATTGAAGCAAGCGATTAACTACTTCAAATTAGCAATTAATCTCGCATTAATTAGTTTTAGATGTTATTAAGCCTAATAGCAATAAGCTCTTGATAAAAGTAAGCTATAGATAACAATAGGTCTAACAACCCGTAAGGAGTTAGTTGATATATTACACGCCATATCTTAGCATTAAAAGTTCCAACGGTGCCATATGATACCATATGGTACCATTAGGGCACGTGCTATTATACTAATTCCCACAATCATTATTTACACGTTATATTCACTCATGACAAGTTGTTACGATATATTACATGCTATATCTTAGCATTGAAAGTTCCAACGATACCATTTCATACCATTAAAACACATACTACTAAACAATTCCCATTATCATTATTTAAGCGTTATATTCTTTCAAGAGACATCCTTATAGGTACACATGCCACTAAACTAATATCTGCTATCTATAGATATATTCGTTCATGAGACGTTCTGATGATTTGTTTGATATATTGCATGCCATATCTGGTTAAAGGAAATTTTTAAGTGGGTATCATTTTACCATTAGAGCACGTGCCTATTTCGACTATCTCACGTTCGTACTTGTTAGTGCTCTGTCCCATATTAGTGGATTGGTGAAAACAGAGTGTGAAAAAAGTTAATTCGTTTTTAAGTTGTCGTAATAAATAATAAGCTCTCTACGAATAAATAAATTCTATTGATTTAGAGACCTATCTGTCATTTCAATAATCGTCAATCACGTGCATCCTCCACGCGCACCATCTCATTAACGTTTAGAGCACGCGCAGAGCAGAACCGATGTGCTCAACACGCGTTTTCCCCAATGCAAGTATAATTCGGGTCTTCCAGCAATTCAATACATGCACTCTCTCTATTGCAGCGCAATGCATTGTTGGAATTGAGTCTACAGAAGGACGGACGGACGGACAGCTGGACAAACCGATCACATAAGCACTTTTCTACTAAAGTGTGCTAAAAATGGATGTTGTTATATATAAGGGTCGTACAAATGAAAACGAAAATTTGTGTGGGAAAAAAAGACGACGTGTAGGATCGTAAGTTTTGGTTTTCAACAGTTGCGAAACCCCACGTGCAAATTGAACAATAAGTTGCAAATGTTGCATCACGTAAGAAAGAACGATAGCTCGCGCTTCGAAGCTCTGCGAGTGATCGCTTCGTCCAAACAACAAAATAGAGTCAACGAAACAGGAACAGAGAGCAGTAAATCGTTTTTTTGACTGTGATGGAGTATGCACAACGTTTATGAAAATGACTGCCTAACCTTCACTCGTGTTTGGGCATGATTCAAGAGGTTTTCGTAGGGACGGTCATCATTGCAAGATGATCAACGACCTGGACAAGCAAACCACGCCATCACGGATGATTCCAAAGCCAAAATTGATGCGGTCTTAAAGGAAAACAGAAGAGTGACAATCGATATCCTGGTTGCTAAAACTGGCCTTAGTCGTGGAACTGTTCACTCCATGATCAACAACCATCTGCACTATATAAAAATCTGTGCACAATGGGTCTGGCATCATTTGACATCAGAATAACTTGGAGTTCGAATGGCCATGTCCTACAACATTTGACTCGCTATGAACAAGAAGGAGAGAGTATTCTTTACAGAATCGTTACGGGGGATGAAACTTGGTGCTTTCATTTCCAGCCGGAAAGCAAACGTCAAAGTCGATAATGGAAGCATTATGGGTCACCACCAACGAAAAAATCCAAAGCAATCGTAAACAACACGGGGAAGGTGATGTTAACCGTGTTTTTTGATGGCAAAGGCCCTATTTTACTGGAATTTATTGAAAAAGGCACCACAGTTAACGCAGCTCAATATGGGGAAATATTGAAGGCACTTCGCGCGACCATCAAATGCAAGCGTCCTGGAGTTCTTACAGAAGGAGTGCTTCTTCTCCACGACAACGCGCGTCCTCACACCTCGAAAGCAACGGTAGACCTCATCAAAATTTCAACTCGGAAGCAATGCAGCATCCACTTTTACAAACCCGACTTATGCCCATGTGACTTTCACGCGTTTGGGGATCTGAAGAAACATCTGAAAGGCCGCAGGTTTCAGTCGGATGATGAAGTGAAGGAAGAGGTTTTGGAATGGCTCCACGCGCAACCGATAGACTTCTTCCATAAAGGAATTACACGCCTTGTTACACAGTGGGATAAATGCCTTAACGCATTTGGAGAGTATTTTTAAATTCCTTGTTTACACTTTGAATAAAATAATAAGTTTCGTCTTCATTTGTACGACCTTTATAAGCTTATGTATGAAATCGATAAACTCCAACACCTTTTAGCAGATCACCATGAAAGTTGGCACATGTAAGTGGTTTTTCATGGAGAAGGTTTTTATGCTCTCCATTTTACTTTAATTCCCCATTTTACTTTAATGTTCCTTTATCTTCAATAGATGAGGCTGCAAGAGGATAAATGAAGCCCCTGGCGACACTGAATTTTACACTATATATAGACAATTGAAGGCTGTGGTCAAAAACCCTTACTGGTGAGAGGCTGATGACGTAATTTCTCACTGGGTTAACTGTTTATTTTTCGGTGAGGACGGTTAGACTAACTGGTTAGGCATAGCAGCGCTAACTGGTGTTTTTGACCGCGTTAAAATGACATCACAGTTTTCTCTTCGGGATTTCGGGCCGACCAAACGCTAAAGACGATTTTCAAGAGGGCGCCGAGTGGACGGCCGTGCGTTTGAGCTCTTCCTTTAACGTCTAGAGAATGAGAGCATGATACATTACTTGCTATTTATTCATCTTTAGTGTCCTCATTCTAACTTGTTTATGCTGCTCGCTCTAATATTCGAATATTTGGAGTGCCGGAAAAAGCTTCTGAACACTTATTTGATACAATCTCCGATTTATTTAAGAATAACTTAGAAGTTTCTATTTCTCCATCAGATGTTACGGCACTGCATCGTTCAAGTCCTCGAGCTGGAGCCGTAACTTTGTAATATTAGAGGTACGCCCGATCATCGCCCAATTTACTTCTTCTTCGATTCGTGACAACATACTACAAAACGGACAGAATCTCCGAGGTACCTCCTTTGTAATATTAGAGGACCTAACTAGATCCCGCTACCAATTGTTACGCATAGCTAAGTCTGTATATGGTCCCCGTAACGCTTGGAGTTACGGCGGACGGATTTTCGCCAATGAATCAGATGGAAAGCCGATTTTACTTAACTCTGCTGACGATCTTAAATTAGTACAGTCAACCAAAGGAAATAATCCACACGAGTTTAATACTTAATATTACACTTCATGCTAATGTGTTGTTTTAATAGCTTTTTTAATTATAATTATTTAAATTGAATAATCTTAATAATGTTAACTCTAAATGTAGTTAAACGGTAAAACTTAGAGTAAAATTCAAGTGTGGATTATTTCCCTTTGATGACTGTACATCAATAATAATGTGTTATTAATTTACTTGTATTTTTGTTTACTATTTTTTGCTTGGATTTTTATTTTTATTTTATTTTAATTTAAGTTTATTCTATTTTTTCACTTCTTTGATTATCAAATTGTTCTCTTTGATTATTATTATTTTGTATTATGTCATTATTATTTTTTAGTGTTTTCCTTAAGTTGTGTTATTGTGTTTTTTATTGAGTTTTTTTGCTCAATTATTCGCTTTGACTCTCTATCCTCTAGATGAATTTTTTTTTAAATTCTTATTAGTTTTTTATCATTTTTCTAACTTTTTTCCCTGTAATTTATTTTATTTTATTTTTTATCTTTTTATTTTTTGCTGTTTTATTTTATTTTCATTTGATATGGTCCCTTTCAAATTTCCTGTTTCTATTAACACTCTGAACACACTTATTTCTTCTAATTCTAACCCTGAAATTGACCGTAATTTATCTTTACTGTATCTCAACATCCGCAGTATGCGAGCTAATTTTTCATCTTTTTAGCTAATCTCTATTCATTAGCTATTCGACCACAATTAATTGTTCTCTCTGAGACATGGTCCCATGACTCTCAAGATATCCGTGCTATTCCTACATATCAATCTACTTTGATTAATCGCACAAATAAACGTGGCGGAGGTATTTGTATTTATATTTCTGAGGCCTTAATTTTTACAGTTAATTCTAATTTTTCACTCGTTTCCGATGATTATGAAGTTTTGACAATTACGGTAAATAATAAATTTGTTATCGTTTCTCTCTATCGTCCTCCTTCTGGTAATTTTTCTTCTTTCTGTACTCTTTTATCTTCAGCCCTTCTTGATTTACAGCGGTCCGGGAAGTCGTTAATTCTGGTTGGAGATTTCAATATTGATCTTAATAAGCCTTCCTCTTCAGTTAATCTTCTTTCAGGCCCTATTACTCGGTCGGGATTGTCTCCTACTACCTATTCTTTTTCTCACTACTCCTCTTACCATCATACATATTCGGCCATTGATTCCTGTTTTTCTAACTTAAACATGTATATTATTAGCAACACTCTCGATATGTCAATCTCCGACCATTTTCCTCTTTTAACTATATTTAACACTTATATTTCACCTGTTACTAACTGTAAATTTAAGCATTTCCGTATTGTCTACCCAGCGCGTATTGCTGTTCTTAATTCATTCTTATTGGCTACCGACTAGCCTGCTCTGTTTTCAAGTAACGATGATCCTAATCATTTGTTTACTATTTTTTTAGATCATTTGCGCTTCGGCTATGATCGTTATCTTACTATTGTACCAGCTCGAAACTCGATTCATACTTACAAAGCTCCGCGTAATCCATGGATAACACCATCGATTCTGGTGCTGGTGAAAAAGAAAAAAATTTTATATTTAAAATACCGTCTTATCCCTATCCCTGCCTCACTCAGGAAATATAAGAACTGTTCGAATTCTGTTAAAAGCCAAATTAGTCTATCCAGGTCTAATTACTTTTGTTCTCTGTTTGGGCGATTACAATCCCAATAAAGATAAATGGCGTCTTCTAAAAAGATTATCTTCTGATTCTTCTGCTTCATATTCACCTTTTTCCCAATCGGACAATGTCTCTTCAGATAACTTGACCGGCTTTTTAATTACATTTTTACCTCAGGGTCGACCGACTAAGGGACATTCTGGTATTAGTTATATTTGTAAAGGTTCGCAAGTACCATCTAGTTTATTCTATACCAATAACTCCTAGGGAAATCTGCCAAACGATTTCGCAACTAACATGCAGTACCGTACCTGATTCGCTGGGTTTCCGTGCAGATGTAATCATTGCTCTTAAATCAGCTATAGCTTTACCTCTCACAATAATCTTCAACTCTGCATTATCTACCGGAATCTATCCTATCTCTCTTAAATGTGCAAAAGTTACTCCCATTTTTAAAAGGGGGAATCCTAAATCGTTTATTAATTATAGGCCTACTTCTGTTTTACCCCTTTTTGCTAAATTATTTAAAAAGCTATTCTTTAAGCGTCTCTCACACTTTGTTCATTCTTATAATCTGATTCATCCTACTCAGCATGGATTCACTTCTGGCAGAATGTCAACACTGCATGTTATGAACTCATTGAATTCATTTCCTCGGAAATGGCCTCCAGTAAATATGTGGCGGCGATCTTTGTTGATTTCACTAAAGCATTTGATTCGGTGCCAATTGATTTACTTGTACTAAAACTTGCCACTATATTTAATACTCATGGGTCACCCTTAGCATGCTTAACTGACTTTTTCTCTAACTGACAGTACTTTATGGCTTATTCAGGAGTAACTTCTTCTATTATAACTTGGAATATTGGAGTCCCACAAGGCTCTATACTCTCGCCTCTACTATTTAATTTATTTATAAATGATTTACCTTCATTCTTTACTTCTACTAAAATTATTTTATATGCTGAAGACGTCACCTTATTATCTTCTAACCACGACATTAACGCATTATTTATTTCTTTGAATGATGCTTTAGATAAGTTAAGGAATTGGAGTATAGCCAATACTCTGGAATTAAACATCGATAAGACAAAAGTTATGCCTTTCCATCAGCGCAATAAGCTAAATTTATCGAATTTTTTCCCAATTTATTATGGTAGCCTTCTTGTTACGAGTACTACTTCCTTTAAATATTTGGGTCTCACTTTATCTTGTGATCTTTCTTGGGAATCCCATTTGAATTCTCTTCTGCTCAAGCTAAACATGAAACAAGGCCTGATTTCCAGGTTAAATTTTTTACCACGTAACATTTTGCTATTATTGTATTAATTCATGGATCCATTCTTCTCTTTGTTTTGGAGTAATATTCTGGGGCTCTACTAACACTTATAATTTAACTAGGATCCTTAAGCTCCAGAAGTGGTTTGTCCGTACCTTTCTTAATGTTCCTAAGTGGTCATCTGTAACCCACTATTTCTCTAGTTTGTGTATTCTGACTGTGCAGCAGATATATTTTCTTCAGCTCTGTTCCTTTGTTTATAAGATTGTCAGTTCTTTACTTACTGTCACTACTCCTTTAATTGCTGTAATAATGATAGGCATAATTATCCAACCAGGAACGCATATGATATTTATTTTCCAATGTCCCGTTTAAATTATAGAAATAGATGTATATCTTTTGTCGATGTTAAGTATTGGTCGCAGGTGCCTCCTGAAATTCGTCTATTGTCTCCATGTCGTATTTTTCGCAAAATTCAAAAAAATTATGTGTTTAATTAATGTTTATGTTAGCTTTAAGTTAGTTTCTGCACTTTTATGCAGAAGTTCTTTTGTAGTAAATTATTTATTTGTTTAAATTATGATCAGCTTTGTTCACTGCCATTTTAATTTATTATATATGCTTGATGCTGTTGTGTATTTTTTTCTGCGGTTTTTGCTCTATTGTTGTTTTTCCACTTACTGTTGGCAGTGCCAACATTTTATAATGATATCATATTTATCATTTGTTGCCCAGATGGAATTATTAATATTTATTATATTACTTTTCGATACCGATTATTTCCATCTTTTTGCCTTATTTAATCTTTAATTGACTTCATGATACTATGGTAAGGCTGTCTAAATTATCCCTCGGCCAATCTTGATTTGTATCAGTTTTTAGTTTGTTTTTGATTGTTTATTGTTTCATTATATTGTTTATTGTTGATAGTTTTTTTTACTAACATTTATTATTTTTTCTCTTGTTATTTTTTTCGACCCCAGAGCCTCACTTGTCGGTCTTTGACCATTCTGGCTCTGGTGGGCGTTGTTGTATCTTACCTAACCTATTTAAATAAATAAATAAATAAATAAATAAATAAACTTTTCTCACCGGTGAGAGTTTTTGACCTCACCCGAATAGACAGTCGACTTTTGGATCACCCTATATAATCTTTCATGACAGATCGTTAAGAGTTGTTTGAAATTTTGCTCGCCATATCTTAGTATTGAAAATTACTGGATTATATTATAATGGTACCATTAGAGCACGTTCCATTGTACCATTTCGACCATCTTGGTGCACGTTCCATCTTGAATCATATTTATCGATTTACGAACTTACTACTTAATAACATTAAATTCGTTACGAATTATTTAATCAATTACCTAATACATCTTAGCATTGAAATTTTTAGGGGGGCGGAGTTAAATAATAATATAATTATTGATCAATCTCTTGAAAATAAAAAATACAAGTCTTTTTTTAACATACTTTATTCTACTTGGGAGGAATTTTGCTTGGGAGTTTGTCTGTCTGCTTGGGAGGAATTTTGTAATCGATATTAAAGTTACTTCCTATTATATGATTGACTTGAAATTTTGCACACTTACTAACTCCTGATGACAATACATGAATCAATTAAAAAATCCAGTAAATAATTGATTAATTATTGGCAATTAATTAATTTAATGTTTATTTGAAGACTTTACCAATAGATGGCGATAAAGTGTGTTTTTTTTTAAAAAAATATTGTATTTAATTTTCTTGTTAAACTTCTGAACAGTAACATCAAATTAAATAAAACTTTAAATAATTTTGAATCTTTTACAATTCCGGCTGTTAAAACAATAAAAGAAAGCAAACCCATAAAGCTAATGATAAAAGCGAGCATTGCTTTCCTTTCATTAAGCTCAAACAATTCTCTGATGTAATTAAGCCCTACTGCAGTAAATATGTTGGTCATAAAAGGCACTTAGATGCAGATGTGTTTTCTCTCCACAAGAAATTAAATTATTCAATGGAAACCTGCAGAGTAGTGATTAGAAATGCACTTCTTTACGTCATTTCTCATAATGAGGTGTTCCCGAACATCATTTACCTTTATTGCTTCGCATTCATCGTTTCCTTGTAATGGTCTTGTGTTGCATCCACAAGTGATTTTCGTTTCATTTGGTTTCCTAATCAGATTCCACCATTGCGGATATGACTCTTACTTCTATTCCCCTTTAAGTGCTGCAACCTTCCCTTAATCATTAACTTTCCATACGAAGAAGAAAAGCTTCGAGTTGGATATTTAATATACATGTATAAAAATAAAAAAGCGAAGCCCGCACGACCGAAGTAAAAACTTTTATGGCGATTGTAATCGATTCTAAGTAATATATATATATGAATGAGGTAAATATTATTATGGATGTTATTACTTCAACGAATCTGGAACAAATTAAATTACTATTATGTTTTAATTCTTTTTCTCATTAGATCTACAATGTGTGCACTTATAATTATACAGGGTGGTTTTGAAAAGGATGTCGTGAGATATCTAGCGATGTCCTGCACTTTAAAATAAACACGTGTTTAATTTTTCATACGCTTTTGTTTACGTTATGGGCGGACTGTAACCAAACTTCACGAGCTGTTTACTCCTTTAAGGAATGCAATTTCTACAAAACGTATGAGGAAACTTGTGTTTATTTTAAGGTGCAGAACTTCGCTAGGCATCTGACGACATTCTTTTCAACAGCACCCTGTAAATCCATTTTGCTGTTGATTTTGTTAAACAATATCTTCAATATTTTTATAACATAAGCAAGAAATAATGGGCTTGTGAGAACTAAAATACGAGATAAACAGTTTTGATACATGCACATCGTAGCTACTACTAAAAAAAGTCTTATCTTAAAAAGAGTTTATTTTACAGTAACAGGAAAAAAATAGCTATGTGCGTAAAAATAGCTATGTTGTGGTGAAAATACTGAATTAAATCACGTCAGTTTTGTCACACATTCTGCCAATATTACATTAGTTAAATATTTGTATTCATTGTTAGATTTTTTGTTACATATTCATTGTTACATATTAAATCTTGTTAGATTTTTTTCCCAGTTTTAGCTGCAGAGTTTCTCTCCCAATACTCATTCTCACTCTTTCCTTTCCAGACACATATTTTTGCAAATCGTCTGGACGTTTGATAGGGAGCTCAAGGGAGACGCGTAGAACTCCTTTGCCTCCTCAATAGACGCAGCCTTATTTCTGTCCTGTCACTGATTCATCATTTTATGATCATTATTAATAATTCTTGGCAACGAACGTTCAATCATCGCATTATCAGCCTCTCTGTTTCCAAATATTCACATTCACACAGAATATAGTCTTTGTTTTTTGATTAAATTTTGCAGTATTTTAAAAATGAACACACGCAAACGCTTAGAATTAATACAGTAAAAATTCATAATGAAAATTCGAAAAATAAATTTTTTAAATGCTCACAATGGATGGACCTCTCCATGTATGTTACATCTAACCTAAATAATTTTTTAATCACGTTATCTTACTTTAGATGTACATTTGATGTTCTTGCAATTTCCACTCTGCTCTCGAAGTCTTGCAGCAAAACTTGGCCATTCATCACTTTGTGTAGTCCAGCGGTCGCCGATTCTTCTATTTACATGCTTACTATTTACTCAATATAGCACGGAGCTAAAGGACTGCTTCCTCTGTCGTCTTTCCACTTCTTCTCAAAAGTCTACTAACTCTTCATTATCTCCAGTTACTGATCATTTTTAAAGATTTTCAAGAAATTATTAAGTACTAAGAAATCTGTTTTCTAAGAAAAAGCTGAATAACAGGAAGTCTATGAATTGTTACAAATTGAAACTTATCTATATTGCACAAACTTTGCCTTGGATTGTTGGTCATGAGATATATATTGTTGGTCCGTGCAGAGTGTTTGTGAATTGCGTGTTGATACCATTGTTGATAAGTATTGTTGCACAAACTTTTCCTTGCATTGTTGGTCATGAGATATTTCTCATTAATATGCCTTGCCCTAACCATGAATATCGATTTTTTTATCAATAATTATTATTTTTTCGAAGTCTGAGGTAGATATTGACCTTCCTCATGCTTTGAAGGTCATGTATGAAAAATTTCATCAAGATCGGAATAAAACTTTAAATTTTTATAAGAAACAAACCAATCGGATCTCAGGTCTTATTACATCTGCGCGATTTTTTCGTTGTCTTTTATTAAAAGCGCTTCTTTAATTACTCGTTTCCTATACTACTCCCCATGATCCAGGATACCTACATTATCCCAGTCAGGGGTTACCCCTAGCACTGCAGTGTCTTGCCATATGAAAATGTTTCTGACAGTTGATGACATTCCACAAGTTGAAATTTATGCTCGGAAGTTGAATGTTTACGTAGAAGCATGTGTTTCCAAAGCAACCGTGGTGCGTTGGAGCAAACTTTTTCCATGATAGTCGTGTGGAAACGGCTGATAAACCACGTCCGGGCCAAGCAAACGTGGTTATCACCGATCAATTGAAGACAGACATGGATAAGTCAATTCGTGAGGAGAGGCGGTCACTTGCGAAGGATCACAACGTCAGTATTGGTTCCGCATATGCTGTAGTGAAAAGCCTGGGATATGGCAGGGTTGCTGTCAGTGGATACCCCGAATGGTCACGGAGGAGCACAAGGGGCTACGTTTCGGTTGCTGTTTGGATCAACTGGAACGTTATAGTCGTGATGGTGAAGCGTTTTTGAAGAAGATTATCGCAGTAGATGAGACATGGTGCCATTATTGTGAACCATCCGGGAATGTATCCACAACGCAGTGGAAGCATCCGTCGTCATCACGGCCCAAAAAATTCAAGTCGCGAGTTCGGCCGAGAAATTTTCCTTACGTGTTCCTTTGATTCCGACGATCCTCTGCTTTTGGAGTTTATGGAACCCAAAACCCGTATTAATGCTATCGCATACACCAAGACACTGCAGAACTTGCGTCAAGCTGTGAAAAACAAGCGTCCTGGTAAGCTCAGTGATGGGGTGAACCACCTCCAGGACAATGCTAGGCCACATGTTGTCAGACTGGTGCAGGAAGTAATAAACAAAATGCGGTGGCAAGTTCTGCCACACCCTTCTTATAGCCCGGACCTCTCACATGTGATTTTCATGTGTTTGGTCCTTTATAGAAGGCACTGAAAGTTCGACGATTCGCCAATGAAGAGGAGGTTAAGGACGCTGTTCGGGCATGGTTCTGAGAGCAGCAGGAAACAGACATTTATGCCGACGGTATTAGCCGATTGATGCCCCAGTGGGAGTCTTGTATTGCGGCAGGTAGAGATTTTTTTAGGACTGCGCGTCTATAAAAGTGACTATAAGATGTTCTTCTATCATATAAACAAAAGTAAATATTAATACTTTAATTTAATTCATCTCAGTGCCCTTTAAATCACTTTCATTTGAACATGCCTTATCATTTAGTCAACTACCAATTTTTCTACGGATAAATTCACGGTTAGTTATGGAAGAATTAGATGTTTCTACGGAATTTTAGACAAGTGTTGTCACTTCTTTCAAGGACTGTTTTAACTGTGTACATATTCAAGTTAATATATAAATTTGTGTATTAGGTTGTTCATAACAAAACGGGCCAGCCGATATTGTAGGCAGATTACCGTATGCACGAACCAGGAGACTGGGCTAAAGCTAATTTCTACAATCAAGTTTGGTAATCCTCAATTGTCTCAATAGAAATAACTTGACCCAATTCTTGAAAATACCTGTGGTGGCGCCACAATCGCATTTCAATGGTGTTTGTACTTTAACTGTAGTAATGTTTAATTCAATCAGCTAAACCAGCTATAAAATCTATTAGATTGGCCAAGATGTAGATAGGAAACCTGACGAACACGAAGAAGGCGCTGTTCCCCTCTGTTTGCAGCACTGTCGAGCACGGAAATTAAAAACAGATGAGAGGCGCGCAGAGTGGCCGTCCAGTCAGTCAGTTGCAGGATCGTGACGTGAAACAGCCGCAATGCAGGCATCCAAAGAGGATCGTGAAATTCATCGTCGAATGGTGCAGGTGTACGGTGAGCACTGCATGTCAGTCACAATAGTGAAAGAGTGGAACAAGCGATTCCGCGACGGACGCACCTCGCTAGATGATAACCCGCGGACTGGAGCACCAATGCGTGTGACAGATGAGCATGTTGAGCAAAGTGGAAGAGCTCATCAAGAACGACTATCACGTGACAATCACGGACATTTGTGCATCAGTCGGGCTCAGCAGCGGTAAGGTTCATGCCATAATCAAGATGACGCTGAAGTTCCGTAAAGTGTGCGCGCAATGGGTCCCGCATCAGTTGACACCACAACAAGAGCCTTCTCGCCTGCACTGCGGCCGTTTCACGACGCTATCACAGCAACTCACTGACTGGACGGCCACGCTGCGCGCCTCTCATCTGTTATAATTTCCGTGCTCGACAGTGCTGCCAACAGCGGGGAACAGCGACTGCTTCGTATTTGTCATATACGTATTTACATCTTAGCCCAGTCTCCTGGTTCTTGCATTGGTACCGTTTCCTACAACATCCGTTGGCCCTTTTTTTAATGAATGACCTAATATATTCAGAACCTTGGATATACAGGCTGATTCTGTAAAAGTGGGTATAACTGTAAGTAACGATAGAGGTGACCAGAATGAACATTTTCTTTCAATACAATGTGGGGCCGCAAATACATTGTTCAGAAGCTATCATGTTTTATGTTTATTGCTTGAATTGTCACGTTCCTGCGGACGATGCTACTGTTTATTGCACGTGCATTGCTACAGTTACTACACTGAGATCGCTGCTAATCACCAGCGGAAAATGGAACATTACAGTTGGGCAGAACTTGATGATTTACAGAGAAGCACGTGGAAGGGATAGTGTTACGCAAAGACTCTATCAAGAGCGGTTTCCAAATTGCAGGATTCCAGAAGACGTATCTTCGCCCGCCTTCATCAGCGTATCTGAGACACAGGGAATGTGAACGTTCGTAAGCCTACATCAGGCCGACTTCCATATGAAGATGTGTTGCAGCGTTTTGAAGCCAAGCCATTGACGAGCATTCGAGCAATTGCCGCTGCTACTGGAACTAGTCAAACGACTGTGTGGAAGATTGTCCGTGAGAGGTTTGTTGCCGCTGCTACAGATTTTCCCGCTCGTTTTGCCTTTGCCACATGGTTCCTGCAGCAGGATACTCGTGATCCTGACTGGTCCAAACGCGTACTGTTCACTGATGAAGCTACTTTCTCCCGTGAGGATGTGTACAACACCCATGGCAGTCATGTCTGGGCAGACATTAATCCTCATGAAACACGAACTCGTGGGTATAAAGCATCGCTTCAATGTAAATGTGTGGGTTGGTGTCATTGAAAATCATCTACTGGGCCCGTGCATCATGCCTAACCACTTGACAGGCGATAATTACAATCTGTTTTTGCAGGAAACTCTCCCCGAGCTCTTCGATAACATCGATGTTCGACAAAACATATGGTACATGCATGATGGAGCTCCGGCACACTTCGCTCGGACAGTGCGCGACACTCTAAATACCGCCTTCCCAGGAAGATGGATTGGACGAGGTGGGCCTGTAGCCTGGCCAGCTCGCTCACTTGACTTCAACCCGCTTGATTTCTTTGTATGGGGCCATCTTCAGAGCCTAGTGTATGTAACACCTGTGGATACAGCGGATGATCTTGTAGCGCAAATTGCTGTTGCTGCGGTGCCATTCAAGATACTCCAGACATGTTTCACCGGGTGCAAGAATCCTTACGTCGGCGGTGTCAGTTAGGTCGCGCCATTCGTGGCTGTCACTTCGAACATTTGCTTTGAACAGGCGTCGTTATTGTATGTAATGTTTACAGCTTCAGTTGTCTCTTTTGGTTGGCGTCTAAACCAGAGAACACACACATGATATACACGAAACCGTATTGTTGTCATTAACACAAACGTGATAGCTCCTGCACTATGTACTTGCGATCCCACATTGTATTAAAATAAAATGTTCATTCTGGTTACCTCTGTCATTGCTTACATTTATACACACTTTTTCTGAATCACCGTGTATATTCAGAATCGTTTGTTCATTTTATCTCATCTTGATGAACTGATGCCCTATTTATACAGGGTGTTCATAAAATGAGGGATAATAAGTACCTAGCATGATTCTTCACATCAAAGTAAATAAAAAGTTTTTCATGGAAAATGCCGAAACCCACTGTTGAAGTGTCTAAACACCACGAGAAGTTTGATGTATTTCGCTTAATTGCGTTATCACTGGGAACTTAACGCGTCATGGTTTTTTCTCTCCTGGACCAGTTAATTCAATGAAATGGAATAATGACGCCACGAAGAGCTGTTAAATCTTGGTTCTACAAATTTTTGAGAAAAAAAATTCAGATTTCGACATTTTGCAACAGGAACTTTTTATCTACTTTGATGTGAAGAATCACGGTAGATACTTATTATCCCTCATTTTATGAACACCCTGTATATTGATTGTTTTAAGTTTATAGCATTTCAATCTAATTTTTAAATTTTCATTCAATACATAACAAATTTTATTGTATATTTTATTAGTAATTTTAGGATTAAGTTTTGTAAGCATAAATTTTGTCACCAACTCGATAGGAATTTGTCATTCATTGATTTATATTTTTATTTAAATTAAATTATTGTTGAATATTCAGTTTAAATTAATTATTTAGTTATTCTAAAGTAAATTTAATATAAAATGAAAATCTTAAAAAATTTTCGCGTTTAAAAAAATACTAAATAAGAAATTGATTTTGTTTATAAATATTATGTAAATGCTCTATTCAGCTACGCCGAGTATATCAGCTACTTCATAATAAATCGAAAAATAGTCCCAGATACTTTAAATAAATTTTAAATCAAAGAACAAACTCCATCTTTTATGACCAATGGAAAAACTAAGCTTTCAACATGAGAGATTCTATGTTAATTTATAAAAAAAAAATCAGATAAAAATCCGTAAAATATAAAATTACTGGAAAATTGGATCCTGATAATCAAAAAATAAACTAAGCTGAGAGTTGATCTCGTTAACCACCATCACCGTACCAAATTCCATTAATCTTAACCTATTGTTACTCGCAAAATACTAGAAAAACTGCGAGAAATGGCCTATTTTTACGGAGGGGCATAGGGAGCAAAGGGGTAAAATATAAAAAAAAAAGCAGAAATTAGTTTGTTTTTTTCAAATTATGTGAAATATTCTTGGTCAAAATATCTAAGTCGTACGTGAATTTGCCGCAGATTAGCGTTGACCCAATTGGACTTATTTTGGGATTTTTTTGGATTTCTGCCCCTCTGACAATTGATTTTTAAAGATCGACGCATACTTCCTTTTTATATACTTTTTTTACATCCTCCTGCTCAATTTTGAAGCTCTCTGAATTTCCGCGATGGACTTAGAAAACACAAAACGGGGGGCCAATCTTTGGGCCCTTCTAGCCCCCTTTCCATAGGGAAAATCGACAAAAACAGAAACCGTTTTTTTTTCAGTTTTCGCACTCTTAAAATTCGAATATCAAAAATCGGCCATCTATCGGCAGATTTTGGAACTATTTTTTTCCTTCGCCAAACAAAACTCCATTTCCTCACGATTGTTCAGCTAAAATGTCAGGTCATTCTGACGAGTAGTTTTCAAAATATCGTTTTTTGAAATCGTAACTTTAATTATAATCACCCTGTATATAGATATGAATTTATGGAACAAATAGTTATGCAAAAATTATTGAATTTGACAGGTTAAAATATAAACAAAAATGATTTTACCGCCAAAGCAGATAAGGGAACACATTTTCGTTTATAGCATCATACATGGATATGTACATTTAATCCACAATTTAAAAGACCTTCGAGAAAATAAATACATATGAAAAATAAATTATAAATTACTCTTTAAGTAAACTAATGTATGGAGAGAATTTAAACGAATAAATTTGAAGAACTGAAAGGTTAAATGGGGAGAGAAGTTATTCTTTATGTATTTTAAAAAAATAAAAGTTCTTTGATTTGCAGGCATTCCCATATAATGTTAAACGAAGTGAGCTCAATTGCTGAAGCGTTATGTGCAAGCATCTATTATTTTTGCATATTCAATTACTAAAGTATTTCTACGTTATCATTTACTATTGAAGCAAGCGATTAACTACTACTATTTAGCAATACGTCTCACAGTAATTAGTTTTAGATACCATTAAGCCTAACAGAAATATACTATTGATACAAATAAGCTATGGATAACAATATGTCTAACAACTCGTAAGGACTTGGTTGAAATATTACACGCCATTTCTTAGCATTGAAAGTTTCCAAAGGTAACTTATAGCACCATTAAAACATCCAACAATTCCGACTACATTAAATTACTCGTTATATTCACCCATGACACGTTGTTACGATTTGTTTGATATATTACATGCCAAATCTTAGCATCGAAAGCTCCAGCATTACCAAATTGTACAGTCAACCAAAGGAAATAATCCACACGAGTTTAATACTTAATATTACATTTCATGCTAATGTGTTGTTTTAATAGCTTTTTTAATTATAATTATTTAAATTTAATAATCTTAATAATGTTAACTCTAAATGTAATATTAAATTATTAAAAATAAATTAATATTGAAACGGTAAAACTTAGAGTAAAATTCAAGTGTGGATTATTTCCCTTTGATGACTGTACAATATGGTACCATTAGGGCACGTGCTACTAAACAAATTCCCACAATCATAATTTACTCGTTATATTCACTCATAACATGTAGTAACGAATTGTTATATTCACTCATATCTTAACATTGAAAGTTCCAACAGTACATATGGTACCATTAGGGTACGTGCTACTAAAACAATTCCCGCCATCATTATTTACATGTTATATTCACTCATGACAAGTTGTTACGAGTTGTTTGATATATTAAATGACACATCTTAGCAATGAAAGTTCTTAGCGGTACCATATGGTACGCCGGCCAGGTGGCCGAGAGGGCTAGGGCGTAGGCTTTATCGTTCTCGAGTCCGCCTGGTTGTGGGTTCGAATCCCGCCTTGGGCATGGATGTTTGTGTTTGTCCCGGGCTGCATACAGATATAACCTGTGTATAAGGCGTAAAATGACCTTAGTAGTCGACGCCAAAAATTCTAATAAACCAACCAACCAACCATATGGTACAATTAGGACACGTGCTACTAAACCAATTGCCACTATCATTATTTACACGTGATATTCACTCATGGCAGGTTATTACCAGTTGTTTGATATATTATATGCCATATCTTAGCATTAAAATTTCCAATGGTACCATATGGTATCATATGGCACCATTAGGGCACGTACTATTAAACCAATAACCATTATCATTATTTTCTCGTGATATTCACTCATGGCACCTTGTTACGAGTCGTTTGATATATTACATGCCATATCTTAGCATTGAAAGTTCCAATGGTACCATATGGTTTCATAGGGCACCATTAGGGCACGTGTTACTAAACTGTTAACCATTATTATTATTTTCTCGTGATAATCACTCATGGCACCTTGTTGCGAGTCGTTTGATATATTACATGCCATATCCTAGCATTGAAAGTTCCAATGGTTTCATAGGGCACCATTAGGGCACGTGCTACTAAACCAATAACAATTATCAGTATTTTCTCATGATATTCACTCATTACATGTTGTTATGAGTCGTTTGATATATTACATGCCATGATTTAGAATTGAAACTTCCAATGGTACTATATCATGCCATAGGGCACCATTAGGGCACGTGCTACTAAGCTGTTAACCATTATCATTATTTTCTCGTGATAGTCACTCACGGCACGTTGTTACGAGTCGTTTGATATATTACATGCCATATCTGAGCATTGAAAGTTCCAATGGTACTATATGGTTTCATAGGGCACCATTAGGGCACTTGCTACTAAACCAAAAACAATTATCATTATTTTCTCATGATATTCACTCATTACATGTTGTT